>JBCLNQ010000049.1:0-519820 GCA_039119965.1 Talaromyces sp. DC2
TTTCGAGCCCTCCTTCCCGGGGATGGAGGTCGGGACGGCGCATCCATTGGTTTGGCTGGAATGGACGGGGTGTTGGCAACCACTGGATGCATAGCGAATGTTTCGGAAATGTCGGGCAATATCATCTGCTTGGGATAGGATATAGGCAGTGCGGAGGGGGACTCGGGCGAGGAACTCGGCGAGGTATCGGTTACTGAAGGAGTATCGAAGGTCGATATAGTAGTGGTGGGTGAAGACCCAGTGGATTCAGACAGGGCAGAGGATATGCTTGCACGATGCTCGAAAGAGATGGGGTGATCCACCGCGTGGGCGAATGAGCCTGATTGGGGCTGTGGCAGAGGCTGTGTGTATCGTTGGCGATGGTCTTGTCGCGAATTCAGAGAACAGTCTGCCGCATCGCCCAAGTCTCGGGAAAATGGTGATAGCGCAGGGGAAACCAGCGATGGACCAGCTTGGACGGGCATCTTGAGATTCGGGGAAACGGCGAGTCTGCGTTTAGTTGTAAGAGCCCGTCCGCGGTCAGTTGCGGCTTCGAGCGATCGAGCCAGGCGGGCAGTCGAGCTATAGCATTCGGAAGCGTCTGGGAGAAGATAAGAAGTCGAAGTTGCTACCTGCGCAAATGACCTTTTCAGGTGGACACAGTCAGCATTCATGTTGGCGAGGTTGATGGCCAAGAGACAAGGTGAGTGAAGGGGGGACAATAGCAGCCCGGTGTCTTTTTGTTATTTTTGATTCTTCAAGACGACATGGTAGACAGCGCTCCGCAGCGGGGGTCCAGATGGGTAAACATACAAGAATAGATAGACCCAAGGGTTTCAGAAGCAACGGTTGACCGGGCGAGCGACGGGATGTCAACAGGAGATAGAAGTTGACGGACGAAACAACAACAATATCCACAGCGGGGGAGTCGGGGTCAGCGCGGGCTGTCAGCAGGACCAGTATTGCAGGTGAAACGATCGAACCTCCAGGGAGCGATCAGTGATCACAGTAGATGAAACAGGAGGGGCGGGGGTGGTAGTGATGGTGAGGGATAGAAAAGAAGACGATAGCCGCCGAGGGGAGGGCAAATCGAGATGGCGGGCGGCAGCGAACAAGTCAAGTAAAACTCTTGGCAAGAAGAGCCAGAAGAGAAGAAGGGAGGAGGGAAAAAAAAAAAGCAGGAAGAGGGAAGGACAAGGACAAGCAAGAACAGCAAAAATGGGCAACGAGTAATAATAAGAGAAGCCGGACGCACACCACACAGCTCTCGTGAGACAAGAGACCGAGCAAACAAGCGAGCGAGAGAGGGAGAGATAGACTCGCGGCTGGGGAGGAGCAGAGCCAGCAGGGCCGGCACTGCGCTAGGCCGGGAGGGGCTAGTGCGGTATTGTGGTATGATTAGTACACGGTATCTTACGCATTAACGAGCACGTCGCCGTAAGAAACTGAGATTATTCTTAGCAGCGTTTCTGCGCGAGACACGGGCGGGGCGCCCGCTGTGAGCCAGTCGGGCGCGCCACACGGGCGGGCAGAGTGGAGCCCGAGCTGAGCTGGGCCTAGCGACACGGCGAGCACCGTAGCCACAGCCAATGGGCGGGCGTAGAACCCGGCAGGGCCTGTTAGCGGCATCGTCACAGATCTAAATTTAGCTCAAAGTGGCTGCAAGGAAGTGGGCCTGGGCGGCAAGCAAAGGCTAATCAGAGGCTCCGAACAGCCTCACGCTGGGCTCCCCCTTCCCCCGCTCCCTCTGCTGCGCCGCCAGTGTTGTCGTTTTTTATAATCCACTGTTACGGAGTATATTATTATCAATTTAATCGTGTTTTATTCGATCTGATCGCGTTCGCACGGATAGCTGTTTGCGCAACTACGTCCTTGATACTCCGTACGTACATGTAACCGCGCAGGTGCAACGCCAACGAGGATAGCTGGCCGCATCAGTGCATACATGATGATTTTTATTGCTACGTACTATTCTCGAATTGTGCGTACGCTCCTATTACCAGCCCAGGATCCTTCCCAACTTGACAGTAAGAATGCGTTCGGCAGTTGGCCCTGTCTTGCCTGAAATCCGCCGAGAGTACCCAATCAGAGTGTCTGGAGGAGCTGGATTTCGTCGCAATTGCTGAGCAGGGAGCCTAGTAATGATGGTGAAGCCACCGTGCCAGCAGGATCGTGGCAGTATAATAGCAATAATATAGTACAGTAATTAGGAGTGATTAAATTACCTTGACTTGGCCTGCACAAGGAAATTGTACTGCAACAGGCCAATCATTTTTACTCCGCGTTCCGACCAAATTTACCCCAAACGTGGCTGATTAAGAATAAATAATAACAACAACAATAATAATCAGTTTCATGATAAACACAGAGGCAAGCCCATACGATTCGATGCCAAGTGTTCCCCTTGAGAATCCCTACGTGAAAACATACGCATAATGCTCAAGAAGTGGCCACTTGCAATTAATTAATTCATAATAATAATATTATGTATTGTAATCATCTCGAGGGTTTAATTAATTAGGCCAAGCGTCGATCGCGCACGCACCCATTTTGGCTCCAAGCGGAGGGAGTTCATAGCATCCTCTGCCAAGTTCCAACACATTAATTTGCTGTTTCCTTTTTTTTCTTTTTCTATTTTGTTCTCGATGAACCATGCTACCGTTGTATCATCAAGTGCCTTTGCTCTATATTATTGTTCTTGTTATTCCATAGGATTGTCGGTCAGAGGACATCCTCGACGCCTTTTGCCATCAAGGACAACAATTCCCATGCTCGCCCAATTGAGAATGGATCAGCGCACCGAACCAGAGAATCTCGTTCCCAGTTGGACGCGCTATTGTTTCAAAGTAAATATTTCAATTTTCTACACAGCAGTGACCAGTGACCAGTGACCTCTGCCCCACTACGTAAGTACGGAGTAATACTGACAGATATATCCGTCCGATTACTACAACCGATGAAGCATGCGAGTCTGATTCTGTAGGAGCCAGTGCGGAGTAGCGTCGTGCCCCTTTTCTGAAATAATAATCATACTATACAGAGTATTAACTCCCTTCTTGCGCTGGCTCCCAACAACAGTTGTGAGAAGGATGGGGCGGGAGCTGAAACACATCGCCTGAAACACACCGACCCGCCTGCCAGGGGTTCGTCCCGCTAGTCACGTGAGATCTGAAACAAGGAGTACTGTAATACTCCGTCAACTGGGTATTACTAAGTCATCATGTCACACACAGCCCCTGGTCCAAGAATCGACTGTTTACTTTATGCTCATTGGCTTTGGCTTGGGTATTTTTCCCCTCTCATGTTTGACTAACTTTTCATTGGCAATTAGGCATCCTACTCTTACTTGGTAAGTTAGTACTTCATAATAATAATAGCACACTCATGATTCATCCCATTACTACCAAGAAACTAGTTAATATTAGTTCCATGGCCGCGTAACTGTCATCGCACTAAGCCTTCCTTCAACCTCGAACGGGCATAAATTCCTGTCAATCACAATCCCTTTTTTCTTTTCTTTTTTGGAAAAATCCATGTCAGCCTTGTGATTCATATGGAGACTTATTTAGTTCATAGATGCTTTTATGCAGATAATTAATTTTTTCCACGTGGCAATACGGGCTCTGCCTTTTTCTTTCTTTTTTTTTCAGCGGGCGTTGTAACTACGACGAGAGTACGAGTACGTAGACAAGTGGCAACTGGGACATTAATCATTTTGATACATCTACTAGTTGTAATAGCACACAATCCAATGCCCAGATCACCACAGCGCACGATGTCACTGCATCTGATCAACAATCATACTTGATCGGGGTGTTGGTTCTTGTCCGCGTGGAGAGATGACACGGCCGATGATGCTCATTGCCCAAGCAACCGGTCCGGTTGGTTTCATGTCTACTTGTCTGCAAAAAAAAAAAATCTACAATAAAAGGACAGCGTTATTAATTGTCGAAGGCCTGTTACCCAAATAATTTGACTCGTAATATTGACATTACCAACTTGAAGTATATATTTACATAATTGGCGATGCCCGTAATGATATATACTATAGCGATATCCTCACCATTGGCCAATGTTCTGACAGCAACATTGAAGATTCTTCAATATTATTGCATCAACGGATGTCAACGATTCGATGTTTCATCAGCGCCACTCAACCCTACTATCTAGTGTCATCCTCGGTACCGAAAAAGTTTCTTTATCCCATGTTCGTTGAAACCAACAATCAAGACTCAATAACAGGCTGTCATCGGCTAGTGTGTCTATTTATAGAACTCGTTGTATATACACACGTATATCTTTATATAGTCAGCCATTCCGTTAGTTCTTTATACCGTCAGTTGGTGACAATAATCCTGAATAAGCACTTGTGGATCTTTTGGTCAGTCTGTCCGACATATACTTGGCCGTCCTAGGAACAACGAGATAGGTAGATCTGAAGGAAAAAACCAAGCAGGCCCTGTTTTGTTCCCCTGAACATAAAATGAAAGAGGCTGAAATATCTGTATCGAGATTAATTTGACAAAGAACCTTTATTACCTTTATTGTAAATGATGAATGGATTTTCAATTGAACGATCGAGGCTGTCTTGAAGACTCGGAAATAACACAACGAAGTGACAGGCGATAGTCCGTAGGGACGACAAAAAATGATAATTAGCTATTGTGGAATCTTGCTTGGGATTTACATGGAAGTTTTACCGGAAATGGCGAATGCCCTAAATGAACAACAACAACAACAACAACAACAACAACAACAACACATGAAAGAGAACGGTGCCTAGAAACGGTTTTAAAATATCTTTGATGAAATTTGAATCCCCACGAATTAATCTGTTTCGTCTTTGCTGCATTCAAGTAGATTTCAGTGGAGAAACTTTCGATAATTTATTAGATACCTTTGACTCGTGCAAGACGCTTTTACTTCTGTTTTGTTCATTCGTTGTTTATCAATTTATATGACCATAGCGACCTTGGATACTGCCACAAAATATGAAAGCATTTTCTCCTAGCGTCAAGCTTTTAGGCCTTTTGAAATCCTGGACTGATCGAGCAAATCTAGTGTTCATAGTCTTCAATCTTCTTAGTCGTCAATATGGCCGACCCCAGACTCGACTGCCTGCCTATGGAGCTCTTTCTCATGGTCTTCGAAGAAGGATGCAATAAAACCGATATTGCCAACTTGGTTCTGTGCAACAAGCGTCTCCAGATGAGGTTGGAACCGGTCCTTTACGACACTACCGATGCCCTATCCAAAGCAATGAAGTGGGCGTGTCTCAAGGGAAACATAGAAACCATTCACAAATGTATCTGATACGGTGCCTCGGAACATGATTCAACTTATCTCTGTCTAGCGAGCAAAAAGCAACAAGAAAAGACAATCAGGCTTTTGGTCGACCTCGGCGTACGGCTGCTGTCTCCAGATATGGACAAAAAGCGCAGGTTGAGAGGAATAAAAGAGTTTCGATACTGTGCCAACCATTTGTGCTCATCTCGCCTCAGTCACGAACAGAGCGCTACATTGCTCTGGTTCCTATACGAGAAAGCGATTGATGAGCAGGGCCGGAAGAAATGGGACGCGGATACTGCACTACCGTTGATAACGCTCATCAGATCCCCTGCTGGAGTATCACTGGACCTCATGCGACAAGTACTTGATGACGGGGCTGATCCAAACAAGCCTCGAAGTTTCAAACATCGATATTCCTTATGCCCGCTATCTGCCGCTATTATTGCCAATTCAGAACCTGCCTTCCATCTGCTTCTGGAACGAGGTGCCAGTATTCATGGGGCTCCAGTGAAATCCTGGGCCAGAATAGGCCTGCATATTCCCATCTTTGCAGCAGCGATGACTCTCGCGGTGGCAGATCACGGCAAGACTATGATGCAGTTGTGTCTCGACAATGGAGTTGACATCAACCATGAGCGGATAAGCGCGGAATACACAAGTGCAAGATATAAGGGGCCAGGATCCTACGTAGATTCGGGAAAGTATACGAATACCACACCATTGCTCGTATTTCTTTACTCGATCAAGTCATTCAAATCACCTAAACTTCCAAATCCTGTCGAAAGGCTAAATTTGGTTTTTCGAGCACGCGACTGAATGGGAGGCTCCAGTTGTTGAGAATCGCCCATCCACGGGAGTTGGCACTAGTATTGCGGCTGTTGATGCTGTCCTTGGAAAATGGGGACTGGCAACATTTCGGGAGCCTGGGTTCGCCGAGATAATCAAGATTTTACTGAGCCACCAAATTTTCGACCGCTGCCCACTTCATACATATTTGGGGGATTGGGCACGCTACTATGAAAATGTCTATCCGAGAAATAAAGAAGTTGAACAAGGTCTAGCCACATTGACCACTATCCTTCTAGAAAACATGCAATTCAACATAAGGGGGCTTCTTCCTTTTGAGGACGTTGATGAAGTACTAGCCAATTTCATTTGTGACAAACCATCGACGAATGTGTGGTACCCTTACTATATAATAACTGAGACGCTACTTCAGGCTGGCGCGAATATCAATGCCGCGAACGCTGTATACAACATTGAACGAGGTATGGTTTCTTCTTACTTTCTCGACAATGCTGAGAACTCTATATACAACTGTGATCGATATGAGTTGCCTGCATTACACCTCTTGTGTAACGATTTGAGATCTACGATCCAACTTCATGGGGAAGTAGATGGCCACGGGTGGGTGGAATTATCGGATTTTTATGAAGACAACGTTTATGAGCATTGGATCCCACGACTCATCAAGTATGGGGCGGATCCAACAATTCCTGCAAGCGACAAGCGTAAGACGGCGTTAGATCTCCTCGTGGCAGGAGATATTGATAACTATTTAGATGACAGATCTACCGTTGAGAAAGAGTCTATTGAAAATTACCTTCAGAGTCTTGCGATCCGCTGGAGGAAAATACATGAAGAAAGGCTAGCTTGTGGAAAGGGACCTGTTATGAGTTTTATCCAGAGCAAGGCTATGACATAAATACCGTTACTGTGCCTAACGATAAAACAGTCTATGAAACTTAAAGTGGGACTTCAAACTATTATATAGAGAAAGGACTACAAAATATGAAAAGAGTTTTTTAGTCAGGCTTAGCTATCAATGATACATTAATTAGTAAGACTCTGAGTCTGGAAGGCATTTATCAAATTGAAGTGCGAGGTATCAGATGGCGGTTATAGTTGACATCACCTGTGTATGTACTTATATGTAAGGGGGTTGTTAATAAGTATGTGTATTCAATTGAGTTCTGTAATATGTATATAACATATACAAAAAAATAACACTGAACTGTTTAGATCTTTTTATACCATTTTTATTTAGAAAGGAATACAAAGAGCCACATTAAAATATCCTACAATCTTAACAAGTTGATATAGTTTATAAAATAGGAATAATCTATAATATGTTCTCAATAGAAAAGCTACAGTTTCCTGGAAGTATTAGTTCTAAATGTCAAAATGTGTTTAATGAACTTCAATATTTGTAATAGTGCAACTGACTGTCTTTATTGTCAAAATTGTTTCCTAGCCATCTTCCAGAATATCCTCCTTTAGAAATTGGTGGTTCCCCATCTTGAAAAAAAAAAGTGACGGGGGAAGAGCTTATGTAAAAATTTTGGTCCAATCTTGCCCATTATGGCTCGTTATATATATGTTTTCATGAAGTTACCCTAATCAATCTATATATCTTAGGTGAATTAAATTAGTACGAGCAAATCTAGCTGCAATTTCCTCAATACATTGTGAATCCTTCTTCTAAAATCTCACTTATTGTTTACAGGCTTTTCTATAAGTTCACTCTAGTTTTCCAAAGCTGTTGGGCCAATAAAATCAAGTGCACAGGGACCACTGCACACTTTCTGGATAAACTGATATCAACCCCTCACCCCTACATGTACAAAACCTCACGAACTAGCTTGCTTCAGACTTCCTTAAACTTACGCTTAGATACACTGGTATTATACATGTTATATAATAGACACACCGGCTTTGTTTAAGACAATTACTGTGTTTTAAAACACAGTATAGTAATTTTAATATTTACATTTTAAGATACATAAGTATCTTCAACTGCTAAGACACCTATATATACATATATGTACAAAGTATAGTAGAATAGACATGTTTTGAAATGTTTTGACAGTGTCCCGAAATTGACTGCTACTTATTGACATTTTCATCCACTGGGCAAAACTTCACCCATAGCCTTTTGAGCCCAGACGAGAGCATCGATTATTTTCTCATGGGATTTGTGCTCTCTGAGTGTTTCAAACCATACAAGACCTCGGTATATTTTTCTGTGGCTTTGGTTTCGCCACCAAACCTTTGAGCAGCGGCTTTGCAGGTCTCAGCCTTGTCGAGACAGGCGTATGTCACATATTTTATCTGTATAGGAGGGAATAACATTCTATGTTTGCCGAATACTTTTTTCATTCTCTTCCCGAAGTGCTTATGTCTAGCCTTTATCCTCAGCTGGATGACATGTTGACAAGCATTAATCGCGTTATTGATGTGACTTCTCAACGTTTCTCTGACATCGGTATTATCAACCTTGTCCAAGGCTCCTTTCGCCTTTTCGATAACCTCGCCGAACTTTCTGATGGAGTCGCAGTAATTGGTTCCACCATTTAGCTTTGAGACATCTACCTTGCCGGTGAACACATGATTGCCAGATGTCTAGATTTTCTCTTTTAGCTGTGAATTGTTGTAGGCACGCTACTAGGCGCCTTATATGTATTTTCTTCTCATAGTGATCCTACTCTGCACGCTGTTCGTGGCGTAGGCGATATTCGTATGTATTTCTTGGCGCATGTGCGCCTTCTCAGTATCAATTCCCCATTCGTAATTGTCTTGGAATGGGGGGATATCATCGTCGTCCGCAGGAGTCCAAATATGGCGTAGGAATCCGTCCAATTCGAACCTACCGGATTGTCCACGCAAGCCTACGCGTGTTCCATATTCGCCGGTCGCCATGGTACGATCTTCTTTGCTTTTGTAGATCTCTTCCACAAGGTAAGCGAACCAGAACATAGCCCTAAAACAGTGTTAGTATCTCCATGATGAAGGCATGGAAAACTCAAACCGTTCTGCTGCGCCACTTTCCCTCATGGTATTGGCTGTTAGTTACTAGTAAAAGATACTCTCTTATCAGTAAAAGATGAGAGTATCCCTCTGCGTGTGGTATTGTAACTGATGAGATACTCTGAAAAATCAAATGCAAGAGGTTGTTGCTACAGCTTTCAAGCATGCAAGGCAGCAAATTATTTGAGGGAAAATGCCTTTGCTGTAGAAAAAAATTTAGGGCAAACAGCTTCTTTGTAGTTCAGTGTAGTAAAATAGGAAACCGACATTATGACTGCTCTTTTGCTCTTTCAGAACAGAGACCGCTGGCAGGGAATTGTGGATTCTTGTCTGTATGTGACTCATGTCAATGCGAGCCGGTCATGCTGGCTTTTTCAACTACCTTTCTCTTTGTATATAATTCTTTCTTTTCCAATACCCATGTCTAGTTTCTAGTAGCTGCCTTGATACTAGAAGAGGATGAGGAAATTGGGTTGGACAGGCTCACAATGACAGCCTCCTCCAATGGCAAGACTACGTATTGGCAATCACATACTTGTTTGTGCCTTCTTGTCAAAGAAAGCCCATCCCGCAGCCCCCAGACTAGACATCACGTAGAAAGACTTACTTCTTCCAGAATTTCTTTTTCTTTGTTGCCTTGTACTTGAGTACACATGCTTCTTAGGGCTTGCATCAGGCATAACGTTTTGTGACTGGATATGATCGGCCGGGGACAGTCCCATTGTTGGTTACGGAGATTCTTCAATCCGACAATCCATTGTCATAATAGCGATTGGCTTCGGTCGAGTGCAGATTAAAGGACCATGGTTTATTAGATTAGTTTCATGGGGGGTTTAGGGCTACAAACAGAGCCGCAACGCGAGTCTTTTTAAAAGCATGTCACCCGGCACCATGTATGTATATTGACCGATGTTGGCATCACAAAAGTATTACAACCTGGTATCGTGAGGGATTGGTTTTGTATTGCAACCCAGACGAAAACCTTACTGAAATTGTCCAACAAGGTAAAAAGCTGGAGGCCTAATATTTCCTAAATAGTTAATTCTACGCAATCGTGCGGTGACGCATTTACCAAAAGCGGACTAGCGCTCATTTAGCCCTAACTTTCCACGACTGCCACGACAACCGACTTGAACTCGATCGAAGCAGTTAATATCTTTTCAGAGTACTCTAGGATCACTGATTTTGATTTTCAAATAGCTTAGAAAAAACAAGCAGTTAATAATTCGAACCATGAGTTTGTGGATTAGCCACCAAGAGGTGCATTGCGCTTTATGAAGAAAACTATCATTATCATTTCACGTTGATGTCATACCTGTTGGTATGTAAATCTTCGCAATATGGCTTGAATGAGTTGATTTATTTGTTTTCAATGTCTCGTTGTCTTGAAAAAAGTTTGGAGAGGAAGTAGGGCTCCTATAGTCCCAATACTACACGTATAGATGGTGGTATATATCAATGGTAGTTTGCAGAACAAAATGAAACAAAAGTTTCAAATATAGCATAAACACCGGTAAAGTGAAAATTGGTGGCTCGTTACTACCTGTGTAAGATACGACATCAAATCTACTAGCTGACGCAGTTACTCGAATATGTATAGTAGCTGGCCATTTTGAACCGGTTGAAAAAGTGCATATTGATGAAGAGAAAAGAACAATCGTGATAGAGGAAAAGGAACTTAATTCTCTCTCTAAAAACCAACTATTTTTACTACATAGTGACAAGTCCTTGACAAGTGCAAAGAACAGACAAAACAACGCCGCCGCAGATGAAGCTACAGCCTTAATGGCAACAAATCGAGAAGACCGGCGACAAGAAACAGAAAACCAGATAAGTTACTGAGCATGCTTTTATTCTTGTTATACCTCATTTAAATTTCTAGTGTCAGCTATTGTTCTCTTTGCATGACCTGTCGCAGTATACCCCAAGTATTGTAGCGAATGTGGACTGGGTGTATACGCTGTACGGTGTACCATGCAAGGAAACGCGACATGCACAAGGACGATTATGGACAAGAGCGTATGGCTTCCATGCATGAGTCCACATGTATACACATGTGTACTTAGGCACTTTGCATAAACCGGATTTGCGCCTGTCCTTTGCTGCGGAGGAGATGGATATTTCAGATCCCCCAGATTCTCCGCACACCAGCATAGCAGCAAATACTAAAGAACATGATTGTTTAGCTTGGATGCGAAAAGGGAAGAATGGCGCGTCGAGTCGTCGACGGTGGTTTTGTTTGCGATCCACTTTGAAGCTGCAGGATCGTGCTCGCGCTGTAAATAATAGTTAGTGTATATTAATATGCAGCACATAGCACAGCACAGCACAGCGCATGCAGTCCGTCAGCTGAGAGCAGCACCACGCTCGGCATCTTGGTACGAGACTGCACCTCACCGGTGTCTCTCGCTCATCTAGAGCCTAACTGAGCATGAATCGTCTGGATAGTCTTGTCATGTTGATGGTTATTATTATTTTTCGCGAAAATCATTTTCCACAAAAAAACAATGAAGTGTCAAGCAGCCGACCTTTCCCTTTCTGGCAGACCGGGTCCACTTGGACATGTGTAAGACTGTAAGAAGACTGCATTTTGTTGATTAGGAGCACGTAGGGTTAGTGTATGGCTGAGAAACGGAAGGATTATTGCAGTAACTCCATAGAAGGCGAGAGTATCTGTAGTAAAGTAACAATACCTGTACTCGTTGTGGTGGTGGTTGTGTGTCACACCGTGGAGAGGCCGAGAGCTTGCGCAGAATTCAACTAGCGACGATCCTCTTTCCTGCTGATAACTACTTTCTTTCTTCTCTTCTTGGCTGCTTCCGTTCTTTTCTCTCTCTCTTTTTGTGGGCGGTGATCTTTATGCTCCAGATGTCGTCCTATTTAATATCGGGCGAGCACTGAAAGGCTGAAACTGAAACCTTAGGCCCGCAACTAGCTGAGTGTTGGCCGTTTGGCTGCAAGAATTTATTCGTTTCCCTCACCACCCACCTGCACGCCATCCTCGCCCATGACCTGGGCGTGCCGATAGAAAGAAAGTGTGCCAGTATGTCGTCGCCCCTGCGAGCGGCGGCGGCCGACACAGAATGGGGTCGGCCGCGGCGACAGACAAACCCTGACCTCGTCCGCCGCCCGTCGGTCCTGCTTCGTCAGGCCACCCTGAACAACAACAACAAAACCACGCCCGTCAACAGCATCACCACCACCACCGCCGACAACACACAAACAAACACCAGCCCTGGCCACCACGCTCCCTCCTCGCCCCTGGCCTCTGATCAGCGCCCCCGGACCAGCGGCAGCGTCGCCCAGACCTCGTCGTCGGCGTCCAGCACGACCGTCACCCCGACCAAACGAACCTCGCATCGCTCGTCGCTCAGCGTGAGCGCTCTGTCAAACCCTGCGCTGGCCGAGATTCCCTCGCGCAAATACAACGCCCTGCGACTGTCGACGGGCTCTGCCGACAACAGCAACAGCAACAACAACCCCAGCAACGGGCAATGTGACATGGCATCACCGTCCGAAACCATGCCGCAGCGGGCGGCAGCTAATGCAGCTGCCACGAGCACGTCGCCACGATCCCCGCGCCTGACCAGCCTGTATTCGGATCGCAGTCGTTCCAACTCGGTGACGCTGTCGCCCTCGTCCAGGAAGACGCCCACTGCGCGCAGCAGCCTCGGCACCGACATTTTCGCCCATCGGTCCCTGTCGCAGGACCGTCCTGGGAGACCGTACTCCACGCAGCACTCGCCGCAGCAGCCCGCCCCAGAAACCACTCTTGACTCGCCCAGCATTGATGCTGTCCTCAGGCGCGACTCGCTCCCGACACGGCCAGCAGACCCTGTCTCTCCTGAGCGCCGCAGGGGCTCTACCCCGTTGTCTCCGAGAAGCAGCGCCGCAAGGAGCAGGATGGTCTTTCCCACCGCCGATGATCCCTACCGAACTGCCAAACCGCTGCATGAACAGATCGTAGAAGATGCAAGGGATACGAGCACAGACGATAGTCCCTCCCGGAGCGACGATGTCTTTTTGAACATTGCCAAATCAAGCGTGACCGGCCGACGAGACTCGCTTGGGAAGTTAGATCGGAGACGGGTAAGTCATCCAGTCATCACAGATCGCCTTACGAAACTGACGCTCGATGCTAGAAGCTGGGCCTATCGACTCGTACCTCTCTCGCAACAGAGCAAACCCCTTCCCCAGAGCACGCGAAATACCAAAGCAGTCCCGTCTTCTTGCAAGACGGCTCGCCCATGTTCTCGTCCAACTACTCGACTACCACTTCAGTGAATCCGTCTGATGAGTCTTCGCGTCTGCGTCAACCGAATGCCGCTTCAACTTCAAGATCTGTGGTCAGCATCCCACGGAGTCGATACAACCGCGATACATCCCCCGAGCCGCCCCTGCCTCAAGATTTCAGATCCATCATTACCGATACACGCTCAAGACATTCACGTGCGACCAGCCTTTCCTCGCGAGTCCAGCGACAGTCAGCCCCCTCATCAGACGCAGTGGAAAGAGCACTACCAGAGGCGGACAAGGCCAGAAACGACGGCACGACCGAGTCAAGTCTATCAACGACAGCACCCTCGACCGTTTGGGACGAGCTGGATGATCTCAAGTCGAGGATTAGGAAGCTTGAATTGACCGGGAAATTCCCTGCATCGTCAGCTGCTGCCATGTCTAACGTCTCTGTCGAAAGACCTCGGACTGCGGCCACCACAGCCACCACTTTGTCTTCATCACCAAAACAAAAACATGTTCGCAAAACTAGTCTCTCAGTCGATTTACCTCCTCCAACTCCAAATCCGATCCAGACCCTGTTGCATTCGGCCCTGGCCAAGGCCAAGACTAATGTGGGCAACGAGGTCTACGGTGTGCTGGAAACGACTGCGACAGATGCCTTGACTTTGGCCAACATGCTGGGATCTACGACGACATCGACGCCATCTGGTACTGCTTCTAGTGTGAATGGGAGCGGGATGACGGAGCGCCAGGCTAAGCGCAAAGCGGACAGTCTATGCCGCAGTTTGACCGAGCTTTGTCTCGCAATATCGGATGAACATGCTCTTTCCCAACAGGAACACAAACGTCAATCACAGGAACCGACACGACCGATCAGCCAGGGAAGGCAAAGTCTTGCTACTATAGAAGATAATGGAGATTCCAGGTCTAGTACGGCCACTCGATTTCGCCGAAGTATGAGCCACGAACCAGAGTTTTTCGACACGCCAGACTCTGCCTCGCGGGTTTCAGGCCGCCTGGAGAATCGTCGCGCAAATACAATCAACTTTGGGGCTTCAACCCACAGAGATCGTATGTCACATGACGCACATTCTTCACCGCAGACTCCATTGAACGCGTCCCACGCTCGCTTGAACCGTCTCTCTGGACCAGGTCGGTTGAGAAGGGAGGACGACTCTGATGACCGCAGCTCTGTCTTTAGCCGTACTTTGTCCTCGCGAGCGATGACTGAGGTTGGAGGCTATTCATCCAGTCGTCTCTCAAACACCAGAGAGCGTCTGTCTCGGGAATATGCGAACGAATCGCCTTCTACCCGTCTCTCTACTTCTTACCAGCAAGGATCGTCTCAATCCGCCAAAGCATCACCTTCTGTACAAACCAACACCCCCATTCACTCGCAGCGTCGCAGCTATGCGACCCTCCCAAGCTCCGGAATCCCCACAGCCTCTGGTGTAAATATCCAACCGGGATTTCGCCGCTATGGAGCATCCCCTTCTGCCCACGGAACTCCATCCGACAGCCCTTCCCAGGTGGAAGCTGCTGCTGTGCCTCAGACACGCATTACCAGCGCATCCAGCAAAACCGCTACAAGTTACACGGCAATCCAGCAACCTCGCATGCGTACTGAAAGCCTCAGCTCTCGCCGACTTGGGCTTCGTCTACGACCATCGGTAATTGGCCAGGAAAATGGCCAATAAAAAAAACCGTGTTATTGTTAATGGAAAAATACCCTCAACCTTTTTTGTTTCGTTGTTGAATCTTGCATTTTTTGAGTATATCCGAAGAAAACGGGCGTGGTCTGTCAACTGTGATAAGTGTTTTTTTAAACCTTGAGCGACCTTTTTTTTTTTCCTCTTCCAACATTATTATCATCATCATCGTCATCGTCATATGACTCGGAGTTTTGTTGGGCTGATTAAACATGTAAATCATATCAGTCAAGTCGAGCTTGGCTTTTTATTATCATGGTTATTATTATTGTTGTTTTTTTTTCCGGAGTTGGGACACCTGCATATTCCATTATACAGTGGTCTTTTCCTTCTTCTTCTTCTTCTTCTTCTTCTTTTCTTTTGGGTATCGAAACGATCTCGCAACGCAAATCACGAAAATCGCATTGTTGTGCTATATCAAGTTTATTAAGTTCATCAACATCGTTTTGTTGTTGTTTGTTAGCTTTTTTTTACGGTGAATGGGGTGTTATTCTTTGCTTTTCTTTCCTGTAATTATTCTCTTTTTCTTCTTTGTCTTCTTCTTGTTAATACTGTATAGTATAGTATTTATTATTCTTACCTTTTTGTCATTTTGTGAGGTGCAAATGAACATGGTCAAGTTTCAAAGGTAAATACTAAAGTGGTTCTAATACACTACTAATACACTCACTCGTACTTCAGGATTTAAATATTGTTAATACTAGGATATCGAATAAGGTAGGAATATAAGTAAACATTGAAAGTTGAATTTGAAAAGAAAAAAATAGTTTGCAATAGTTGTGTTTCAATGGTACGTATGCATGTTGACATCTACATAGCAAGCCGCCTAGGCCACTGATGCTTAATGTATAGACTACATAGACTATGACAGGAAAGATTATATCCGATGCATCAACTATTCCATTTTCGATTTTAATAAGTATCATTTGATGAATTATTTTTTTTTAATCTCAAGAGTCGTACAGATCATCCGTGACATCAATGATTCTTCCACAATCGGAGTTTTCTTTGTCAATAAACACCCATCGTCAGATATGGGCAATATTTGAAAGCATATTATGGACTGGTCTTTTCTTCTTTCTTTCCTCAAAATCACGTCTGAGATGGTGACATGTTTACATGGGATAGAGCGACGGACAAGTAGAGGAGGAGGAAGAAAGAAAAAGAAACTTTCCAAGAGGAGACGGATGTGTAAGATAGATTGTGTCAGCCTGTATGAGAAACCCACACGTCGACGAGAAAGAGAAGTAGGATAGTGGAAGGCACGAATTGCAACTAACGCGCGGAAAGAGATAGAGATGCCAGGTAAGCGGAGGTTTTAAGGAGGACGGGGAGGACAGAATAGAAAATTTGTTTTACTGTCCAGTCATGTCACTGGTTTTTAGGTATCGTAAACTCATCGTCGGGGGAAACATTGTCCTGAGACGCCACAAGCAAGTCGAAAAAGGGAGAAAATGAAAATAAGAGAAATATGAAAAGTAAAATAGAAAGAGAAAAAAAGTAATTAACTCCTAGTCGTCACCAAATGTCCGTGCGTTTTCCACAAAATATTCATAAACCATGTCAAGACGACTGAATTTATTCTTGGGGCTGTTGGCTGCGACGCATCTTCTCAGCTTCAAGGTTCTCGTACAACAGGTACAGGGCCTTTTCGTTTGCCTGCGCGCTTCCCATGATTGTGAACATGCGTTCTCCAGTCTCATCATGGGGTGCTTTGGCAATAGAAATGCGAGCTCCAGAGCTCCGGCGAATCTCACTAATCTTGGTACCACCTCGGCCGATGATGCAGCCAACCATATCTGATGGAATGCTGATGTTTTGTGTTTGGATCTCTTCACCTTCGTCCGTAACCAGGGGGAGGTTTCTGTTGGAGCCATCCCCGCTGCTGCGACGATTGTAGCCACCGCTTGGCTCACTGAAATCAGCGCCATTGCCAGTGCGGTTGTAGGATCGACCACCGCCTCCGTATCCGCCGCCAGATGCGCCGGCATTGTTGTTGAGAGAGCCAGATCCTCCAAGAGAAACTCGCACCGCCGGATTGTATAGAACGGTGCCCTGGCCGCGTTGCCAGTCGTCAAGGAGACATTTTCCAATCTCCCAAATGGCCTTTTCGATTCCTTCGGGTGTGCCTTGCACTTCGACGATCCGCTCAGTCGACTGCGGCAGCATTTCTTTCTGCGCAACCATCCGGACACCGGAAGCATCCTGAATGTGCTTGATCTTCAGACCTTGGCGTCCGATGATAGTTCCCATTTGATTGTGAGAAATCAAAAGGCGGATAGCTAATCCATACAAGGTTAGCAATTATCCATGAAAGATGATCGTTGGATAACTCACGGTGAGTTCCGTTGTTTTGGACAACCCCGCCCATTCCTACCTGAGGAGCGCCCTCAAGCAGCCCCTTGGCAACAATGGAGTAAGCCCTGGCACAGCCTTGCAAGCCACCAGTGACAGTAAGAACACGATCATGAACACCCTGAACGACTTTGCTGACACCAGCTTTGACGCCGGTCTCATCGCGCAGGTCGGCAACATTTTTACCGGCCTTTCCGATTATCACGCCAGCTTCCTTGGAAGAAACAATGGCGCGAAGGGTAAGTAGTGTCTGTGCATACTCTTCATCGGTCTTTGGCTGGACGTCGAGTTCGTCTTCGTTCAAATTAACCCGGCCATAGGAATCAGCGAGACCTTCATCGACCTGCAAGTCCGTCTCGTGGGATTCAGGAGCAGCTGCCATACTGAGATTGCGAGAATGGAAACTGGAAAGAGCGAGTAGGAAGGGTGTTTGTAGGGGAGAAAGAGATGGCGGGAAGTGCCCTAAACGGTTGAAGTTAGTCAAGTGGCGTAAAGAATAATAGGAACACAAATGTGCAGAGTCGTGAGAAATAACGAAAAAAAATTAAGTCGGCAGCTTACCTAAAACTCTCGAGATAAGTTTTATCGGACAAGGGAGGTTGTGATGGCGTGGTGGAGAGCTGGGAATGGGAGGAGAGGAGGGCCACTGTCAACAGAGGGGCAGTGACGGAAGGCGAGCGGGAGAGTGCGATAGGAGCGGAAGGGTAGAGGAAAGCGAGAGAGAGGAGGAGGGAGATGGGAGGACGAGGATGAGGAAGAGAAGAGTCGGGGGGGAAGAGATGGAGGACAAGGGGAGGAGAAGGAAGAGGAGGAGGAGAAGAAGGGGGGAAGCTGTGTCGAGAGGCAGGCAGGTAGACCAGAGAAGAGAGGTGCGGCGGTGGTGAGCGGGACGAGATAATACCAGTGTTTTGACAGGCCCGGCCTGGTATCGCCCGTACGCACCGCCGACTCGAGCACTCGCCGGCGCGCTGTTTCTGCGCTGGAGAGCCCGACCAGGCAGCTGGGAAGACAATTCCTAGACAGAAGAGCCAAACTAGCACATTCAGACATGTAAAATGGACAAAAGCAATAGAAAACGATTGAGTCGTGCCCATCACGCCGAATCTTGTCGAAGCGTTTATTGAATGTAAGGCAACGTTAGTGACGGTAATTTACAAGCTTTACGCACAAATAACGGCGCTAGTCCGCAATGGGGTGCTGACTAAGTTCTCTGGGGAAAGCTCCTCCATTGGCCGGACCCCGCTTTATACTAGAGGACAAGAGAAGACAAGAAAAGAAACATGGCAATTTTTTTTTGTTCAGTTGAACAAGCGCTTTTTTGCTTGCTGTTCCACTTAGTGGGTTTCGAATATGACTTTTTGGGCTTTCATCTTGTCGAAAAGGTCATAGCCCTCCACTGCCTCGCTGAGGGGCATTATCTTGTCGGCCATGAACCTGCGAGCACGAGGACATTAGTTAGACACCAGTGGACAATCGCACGATGTATGTATATTAAAAAAAGAAAGGGCATACCCTAGAAGGTGTTGCTTCTTCTTCAGTACGTCCAGAGCCCGTGGGAAAATTGTCCGGACAGGGCACCGGCCCATCTGGATCTTAAGATTCTTGCCGTACGCTTCGTTGCCGGTCCAAGGAATCTGCCATGAAAGATCTGAGCAAATTCCGTTTTCACATAAACCGAATTCAGCAAAAGGGCAGTCTTACCTCGGCGTTGTGAACGCCAACGCTGCTGATAGTTCCCCATGGTCGCAAAAGGTCAAACGCCGTACGCAGAGCTGGACTTAACCCAACTACCTCGATGACCACATCGGCACCCCGGCCGTTGGTCAATTCCTTGACTCGTTTGTCAAGCCCTTCGCGATCGGTTTGGAAATTCCAAGGTTCGGCCCCCAGATTCCGGGCTTGCTCGAGACGAGCTGGGACCGAGTCAATTGCCAAAAGGTGTTTGGGCTTGTACTCGAGAGCATTGATAATAGCAAGAAGCCCAACAGGACCACATCCAATCACGACCGCTGTCAGGTCAGATACTTGCTCTCTCGTATATTCTTTGAACCCATTGCTTGCCGCAAAATATCCCGTGGGAAAGATATCAGCCATCAAGACTAGAAGCTTCTCGTCTACTCCTTCGGGAGCTTTGTATAGGGTACCATCTGCCCAAGGGACCCTCACCTGAAATTAGGAAAAAAAAATTAGATCGCGAGTTGACTAGAAAGATTTCAGGGCCATATACATAGTCGGCTTGGCTTCCATCAAGGAGAGGGCAGCCAAATAACAGACATTTCTCACAGCGAGAGGAATACCCTTGTTTGCAGTAGAAGCACTCTCCACTATATAGGAACCATTAGTCCTATATCGACCGGTTGTATCCACCCTAGGCGTATTCAATTCAAACATACCATGAAGTTGTAAAAGGGCTGACGACGGTGTCTCCAACCACCACACTCTTGACAGCACTTCCCACCGCAACCACTGTACCAGTGAATTCATGGCCCATGATGAACCCAGTCTTTGAGGGTTGATGGCCACGGAAGACGTGAAGCTCACTGCAAAGCTTCTTAGCTTGATATTAAGGACGTAATAAGTTCTGCCTTACCTGCCACACAGTGCAGTATATTTCACTTTCACAAGGACATCGGTCGGGTCCTGTATGTGAGGCACTGGTCTTTCTTCTACGGAAACAGAGTACGGGCCATTGAAGACAACCGCCTTCATCTTTTCTGGAAGAGCCATTTCGCTCGGCTTCTCGTTCCGTTCGTATGTTGTTCTAATTGCTAAACTGGCAACCGGTGCTATAAGAAACCGGCAGGATTCTCTTGGCCACGATCCAAATCTGACGAAATTCCCAACGTCCTTGATCTGATGTGAAAATATCAAGCTGGACAGCGAAATAGTTGTATTTTAGACGGGTAAATGACCATGACCCGGGGTCAACCGTGAGGGGACTTGGAGTAAAGTGGGGGTTCACCAAAATCAACAAATAACCTCGGCGATCTTTGCTACTGGCCGCCACAACTGTCTCTCTATCGGTTGGTTGTCCGAGTATGAGGTTTGACAGCATTTGAGCCCGTTTTCAAGACTGCTTGTGTCGCAACAGTCCCCGCGACTTGTCAAACATAGCACAACTATATAACCTTACGTCCATTTATTTGAATAAATTTCAAAGTCGACCGAACCAGGTTGTCTGATACTTGCGACATTGAAATTTTAGCGTTGCGAGAGATGCTTCGAGTTTTCTTCCCAGAACCGTTTGCAGTCCGTATGGCCCCAATGCTCTGTCCACCAGTCTCCGAAGCTGTCTTGGACATCTTCGTCGACCTTGGGTAGTCGCTCGTCTCGCTTGAGTCCACACAAAGCACATGCGTGAGAAGCTTTGAGCGCTCCATCCTCCGGACTCGCCGTATCGACACGGCTTTTATCCGCGATCACAGGTATTGGGCGTCCACCAGACGACTGAATAAATGAATTGAAGGAAGCAGTGTGGTTGCGCCAAGATTCAATAACAGTCACAACCTCTTGCTCCTCTTTGATGTTCTCGCCTTTACTCACCGAGCTCAATTTCATCCCACTGGTCTTTCCAGACCCCGCGGGCCCGATCTTCATACTTTGGCTCAGTCTTGTATCCCTCTTCCACCGTTGTGTACGACCTGCAATGACGCGAGAAGTTGCTTTGAGAGTAGATACCAAGGATGTAGCAAGGTCCTGACTAGGCGCACCGGACTTCCGTTTACTCTGGTTAACTTGCTCACGGAAGCTTTCTAGGACGGAAGGGAAGACTTGTAAGATGACAGAAGGAGGAGGAATGTTGGTAGGCCGAACTTTAATTTCCGATATTGAGCTTCTTTTGGATTCATTTAATATATTTGTATTGTTCTGTTTTTGTGGTTTGCTTGCAGTAGTTTCCTTCGCCTGTGGTTTGGGTTCTTCGTGTCCATCCTTGAAGTCATCCCATTCCCCGAAGAAATCATCTTCCGGAGGAGGAGCTTTTGGAGTTGCTCGACGAGCTGGAGCACCCTGACTAACCTTTGCCTTGGGTGTACCTAGCGAAGGTAATTTACGTGCATCGTGCTTGGGAGCCGGAGCTTGCTTCAACGGTAGACTATCATCTAATGAAAGGAGGTCAAAAGGGTCTGATGTTTTTGACGCAGTTGGCTTTGCCTTCGCACTGGGTGCGGCTGGAGGCTGATTGCCAGTATCAAGGTCCAGTAACTGATTGCTCGCGGGTTTCTGAGCGGCCTCGAATTCACCCCAATCGTCCTCATCTGCGATGGGTTCTTCTAGGGAAGCATCGAATAGCACTTCTCCACCTGGTTCACTGGGAAGCCACAGGTCTTCTTTGGACGTGTCAAGATAGCCCGCGTGTTGCCTAGACTCATTGCGCACCGTAGATTGTGATGCGGTCATATGAAAATCTTGCTGCGCTGCATAAGCAGGCTCAGGGCCCACAAAGGAGTCAAATTCATCGTCATCGAAAGAATTGGCAGGTTCAGGTTGTGAAGCCTTGTTGTCAGCATGGCCGCTATTATTGGAGTCTGCAGAAGTCACGCCGGTTCCAAAGGCAGCGAGCAGATCGGCAGACATGATAGGCTGAACGCGACTATCTCAAAGGACCGAAGCGGCAACCCAAGTCCGTAAGAGCTGGAATATCGAAGATTGAAAAAGTGTTTTGCTACTAGCTCGTCGACACGATTATTTACAGAGCGGAAAGAGGCGAGCCGGTCTGGTGTGGCGGCGAGCGCAGCTGGGGCCCGCCGGAGCTCCACCGAAGCGTACCCACCCCGCGTCACTCGCCTTGTCCCTCGCAACGTCGTCGTGCTGTTAGCATCACCTCAGTCGCAGCCGGTCTGGTTGTCGTTTGAGTCAATCCAATTGTGCGGGCCATACAGAAGATCCAGCTTGTCGATGTGGATATGCCATGAAAACCGTTGAAGAAGCTAGGTTAGTAGTTACGCTCACCCGCAATCTCGAATCGCGTCGCCGATAGCTGACCTCTTCCTTCGATCAGACGGAGATGGGAGATCCTCTCTCGTCATGGCAAAAGCACAAAAGATCTCAGGCAGGCGGTGATAAAAGAAGAATCAGGAAGCCCCTGTGAAGATGGCCTGAGATCAGTATTCTGGAAGGTGAGACTGCCGTCCAACCCTGACAATTCGTCTTGATCCTTACAACGGACTCAGGCTTTCTTGCTCTGTGACAATCTCGATCAGTCAGAATGGAAACTTCGATTATCCGATACCCGCAGCGCATACGAGTCTTTGAAAGACCATTTTCTGAAGTACATACACCACCCAGATGACCTGGAATCTACGGTAGACCCTCTAGCCGAGGATGACGAGGTATGTTAGTTAGCTTCGAAGAGCCTCGTGGGAGAATATCCGAGCCTGACCAAGTTCTGTATTGCAGTCTCCTTGGCAGGCTCTCCGCCGCGACGAAGGAATCCGGGCCGAAATATACCAAGATGTGGAGAGATGCTTGCAGGAAAATTATTTCTTTCGAGAACCAACCACGAAAGCCATGATGCTAGATATTTTGTTTATTTACTCGAAACTGAACCCTGATCTTGGCTATCGACAAGGGATGCACGAACTACTTGCGCCAGTCCTGTGGGTTGTTGAGCGTGATGCGATCGATCCAAAGCACTTGAACACAATTGATTCGAGAGAAAGTGATTCCTTGTCGCAGATGCTGGATTCAAAATACGTCGAACATGATTCTTTCAGTCTATTCTGCAGCATTATGCAGATTGCACGACCATTTTATGAACACGCCGACGAAAAGACGGTTAGCGGTCATACGGAAATCGCGCCTATCGTTCGACTTTGTCAACACATCCACGACGAGCTTCTTATGAACGCGGATTATGAGCTGGCCTCTTACCTGAACTCTATTGAAATTCTACCACAGATATTCTTGACGTGCGTACTCATATCTCCGTTGCAATGATCTGATGAACACTCACCTTTTCACTAGTCGTTGGATACGCTTGTTATATGGCCGTGAATTCTCCTTTGAAGACACCCTTCTCATGTGGGATGTGCTTTTTGCAAACGGGTTAAGGATTACCTTAATAAACAACATTTGCGTTGCAATGCTTCTTCGAGTTAGGTGGCAGCGTAAGTTGAAGTTCTCTTTTGCCTAAACTTTTGGATAGTGCTCAGTTATTTCACTAGTTCTACAATCAGACTATTCGTCTGCTTTGACCCTCTTATTGCGCTACCCTCCTCTTCAAAAACATGGACCCAAGACTTTGGTACACGATGGACTATTCCTGGAGCAAGATTCTAGTCCCGCACGTGGTGCGTTCCTTATCTCAAAGTATTCGAATCGCTCACCAGATCTTACAAAACAACCATTACAACACCGTTTGAGGGGGTTATCATCCAAACGAAACCATGCTCGTGGCGACTCTGTCGATGAAGTCAAAAGTCAAGCAAGTTCCCCGGGTCGATCGCCTGCGAGAAACAGCCAGCGAAGCCTCGAAACGCTGTTTCAGGACGTTTCGGAAGGATTGCAACGTCGGACGGAAAACTGGGGTGTTGCCAAAGCTGTCCGTGGAGCTGTCACTGAGGCCAGGAGAAACATGGCCAACGTAGAGAGTGGAAGTGTGCCGTCTTTACGACCTTGGTACAGTAGTCCACGATTCGGGACGCCAGTGCTTGGACAGTCCAAAGACTCAAACCCCGTGGAATCAGCCAAGCAGCCAACTTTTCTTGAAAAGAGAGAGGAAAATACTGAACTTATGCAACTTTTGAAACATGCACTCGATGATTTGGATGTCGTAAAAGGAGCGACATCGACTTTTGAACCTCGGATAGCGGAGGCTCTTCAGGGGGCCTATGAGAAAATCCAACGCGCGCGGTCCAAGGTTCAAAGCCCGCACCAAGTTACAACAGCACCTGTGACGGATATTGATGCAACTTCTGAACAGCAAAAAGAATCCGAGGTGGTTGAGGAGAAAGATGACAGTTCTTTGCCCAGAAAAACATCTGCAGAACTACCAGAAGAGAAACAAATTCCTACAGAGGATTCTAGTACACCCACACAGGAGTCTCTTATATCGAAGGAGCCTGAGGACCCTGGGACAGTTAAGATTTCTGAAACTCCGAGTGTAGCTCCTCTGCCACTGCGACCGGCTACGTCTTCTTCGGGAGTACGCCCACCGTTGGCAGACTCGGAATTCTCATGGATGCTGGGTGAGCAAACCCATCGGTCCACGTTTGTCAGCTCAGCCTCGCTTCCTCCAGATCAGAGGAGACACAGCGAGTCGCGATCCAAAAGCCCTCTCTTCGGCGACGCTCGAGACCAGGCTCGCAAAGGTTGTACGGACGAGGAAGACGGCTTGTCCTTGAACAGTTTTACGTAGCCATCGTGTGTGACTCATCCACCTGAGCACGCTTTTTGGTTCTGTCTGGCCACATGACGCCGCCTAGTCGATGATACGGGCGACAGCGCCACCCTGTGTTCGCCGAAGGAAGATGTATTGAAACAAGACTATGCACATATTATGATATTTATAGCCGACCTTGATGTATACTTGAAGCGTTCAAAATTGATTTTTGCCGAAACTAGACTATTGTGTCGAGTAGGACTGTCTTGTTCTTGCCATCAATCACTGTATTCATAGATGATCCAATCCCCACCAATCAGGGCGGGAGAACAATACGCAGCCTCGTAGATATCAACAACAATGAGAGTTATTTTAGGAATTCCTGCATGTAATCTGTTGACAAGTACAACCATTGTCCGGTGATCACCGGCTGTTATTTTTACTATTTTCATTATCCAGCCATGGGCCAAGTCAGCAGGAGGGGAGGCGGGCGCTTGGTGCTGCCTGCGAACGGCGAGGGCGAGCGGCTCCACCACAGGGCGGCCAGAAGACAGCCACGAGCTTTTGTCACTTCCTTTTTGTGTCTTGACGGACTCGACTCGACCTTTTCCCCCCTCTTCTTCATCTCTCCCGTCTTGTTCTCTGTC
Organism: Talaromyces sp. DC2; assembly: GCA_039119965.1. NCBI lineage: Eukaryota > Fungi > Ascomycota > Eurotiomycetes > Eurotiales > Trichocomaceae > Talaromyces > Talaromyces sp. DC2. Next base: position 25,347 of record JBCLNQ010000049.1, read on the forward strand.
GCGCATTAGATGGACGCTCAGTGCTCGAGTTCGCTTGCTCTTTCTCGAATCCTTCACCGTCTTCGATAGCCTCAGGTGCTGTCCACAGACCGGCGTTCCCGTCGTGCTTCTTGCCGCGCGAGAGACAGACAGCAGAGCGCTTCTTTGACCGTTCGATATATCGTGTCCTCGCCCGCCCCCCCGGTCGCCCTCAGAACGGTTTTGCGCCAGTCCCAGACGAAGCATCATAACTCCGTGCGGCGATCGACCTGTATTAATTACGGTCCAATTCCGAGCTGCCAGTGCGACGCTTGGCGGTAAGTTAAGCCCTCCCCCGCCATTTTTCATCCAGCGCTTGTTCTTCTTCTCTCGACCCGTCACAGGCGGTTGTTGCCCATATGCGATGCTTGTGATTCTTGTCTGAGAGCTGCTTCTGATAGTGCTAGGCTAGCCAACTCTATAGTGAGCGAGACAAGACAAACACACCCACCTTTGGTTCTTTTGTCGGTTTCCCCCTCCGGCCAACAGTCAGCTTGCCTCCCGAGCGGGGCGATAGATCGCCCTCTAAATTCGAAACTCATCCCAAAACAGACAGCGGAACAAGGAAGAAAAAAAAATTCACGAAGCCAACCGTGAAAAACTATAGAGCATCCCCCATGCAGAACACAATTTCGACACAGGAAAGTTTGGTAGTTTGACTCTGTGGAGCTTGTCTCCGGGTTTTTGTCTCTCTAGTTGTAAGGGGCTTCTTGAATAGACAAGAATGACCGGACGCGAGAGACACCACGATGGTCGGTCTATCCCCTCCTCTCAGACTTTGATGTTCAAGTCCTCCGCACCGCATCGCGTCTTTCTTGCCAATTTGTATCATTTTTAAGAAAGGCCCGATAAGATAGCGGGTACCGCCGTGATTGATTGATTGATTGCTCGATTGATCGATCGACTGGCATTGTGGCGTACATGTCTAGCATTCCCAGAAGCGTCCCATCCATGCATGTTGCCCAACGCCGAGTGATCTGCGCTGACTGTCAAGGAAATCTACAGGAGATCTCAGTCCCCTTTCATCGCCCGTACTCGGTGCGCTCTCGAGTTCACCGGAGCAGACAACACGCACCGACGGAAATCTTTCCATTCCATCATCCGGAGAGCCGCTGAGGCTGTCCATGGACAACTCGGTCTCCTCGGATTATGACCACCTACCAAGGTACGAGTAGTCGCGCTGTCGAGGGGAAGAAAAAAGAAAGAAAGAAAAAAGAAGAAAGCCCCTCGGATTGCTGTCGTAAAAAAAAAAAGAAAAGAAAAGCATAGAATCTGATACGGTCTTCACTTAGATCCCCCTTACTTGAACATGACTCCGGTCTCGGCTTATCTGGGCTCGATCGTATACGGCAACAGCCTCTGTCTCGAGTGTTCACGCTCCCGAACCCCTCTACTACGTCCGTCGGACAACCACACTCGCCCCCGACGCGCTCAGGCGCGTCATCGAGAGCTGCATCGGTATACGTTCCCTCAAGTGCAGCGATACCTCCGTTGGAAGATTTACACCGGTTTCCGTCAGAATCCCTCCATTCGTTTTCTTTTGCTCAGCAATCGGATGAATTACTCCACTCGCGCCACAATATCCTGAAGCGGTCGATTGATTTTATGAGGGATCGGTTTGGTTGGGCCGCCAACAGTCCAGGAATCGTCACTGCGCAGGCTCGAATTAGTGGAGACAGCGACTTCCAGAATATGGTAGATCTCTTGTCCAAAGCAAACGTGCTCGATAAGGAATCTCAAGGTCGCCAGTTCTCTGCTTACCACGGCCCGCTGACTGGTCCGCCCGAGGTCGAGGCCGACAATGTTTTCGACAAATCGTTTCAAGGATCAAGCGCCGAGAGCCACGGCCCATTTCCCGAGTATGTAGATGCGGCTATAGAGGACAATCAGCTGCTGAGCCCTATCCCGGACGATCATGTCTATTCTCGCAAACGAGACCTGAAGTCTGCACCCACCTCTAGACGGGTTAGTTTAAAACGCACATACACGGATCTGAGCACGGTATCTTTGCAAACCAAGCTTATGGAAACACTTTCACAACCTTATGGTACTGCTGATTCTCTGTCTTCGTCAGGTTTTAGCGCACTAGGACTTGGCGTTGGTCCGGTGCTACATACCCATAGCAGCAAATGGAACCCGGTCTCCCAGGCGGTTTTTAGAACGGAAGCCAAGGCGCCATGGACGATTATTTCAGCAAACGATCTGGCCTGTTTGGTCTTTGGGGTTACGCAGTCTGAAGTAAGAAAGCTAAGCATATTGGAGGTCGTCCAGGAGGAGCGCCGGGCATGGCTGGAATCGAAGCTTCAAGACCCTACCACCGATGCCACAGCAAAATTTCCGAATGCCGCAGGAAAGTCCCGCTTCAACATGCCGAAGGCGATGGGAATGGGCAATGGAGTCACCGCACAGTTGCTGAGTAAACCATCGTCGCGGCAAAAGGCCATTCGCCGAGCTCAAACAGACGACGGTTACGGGTCTAGCACGCGGAACCCTAGAAAGTCGAATCATGCGGCAAGCAAATCTCGAGGAGTCTTGCTCTGTGGTGATGTTGTACCAATTCAAAAGCGCAATGGGTTGACGGGATCGGCTAGTTTGTGGGTGATGGAAAAACGCGGGGGCCTCATTTGGGTGCTTGAAGAAATCACCGAAAATGTGGCTTATGTGACTTATGACAGAACTGGACAAGTCACAGAGCTAGAAGGCGATACCGATCAGATCTGGGGCAAGGGCTTTGCCCAAGTCGGCTCATTGATAAATGACCTGCTTCCCAACATACCAAAGGAATGTCTTCCTGATGACACCGGCAAAGGGTTGGAGAAAGTGGTTGAACCCAAGTATTTTGGTGCACGCGGTGCTGGCACAAATTGCGTTCCCACCACGGTAATGAAGAACCCAAAAGGCACACTACGGTCATTACGCATCTCGAGCTTCCCCCATGTAGCAGGCATGATGGTGCTGTCTTCGTCCACTCTCAACATCATTAGCTCGAATTCTGTCTTCTCGTCAGCACTGTTTGGTCAAGAACGACCAGAAGGCCACCATATCTCGGAACTCATTCCGGATTTCGAAGGCTTCCTCAAGACATTGACAGAAGAAGACAGAGTTACCCTAGTTGATGGCATGGTTATTCCAGAACACAGTTTCCGGCGTGCTCGAGGTCTGCTTGTCCTCCGGGACAACAAAGCCAATGCAGCTTCGATCTTCCTTGAGCCAGACGGTCTCCCAGCCAGACACAGGGATGGAACCCGGATATCTGTGGATGTGCAGATGCGAATCGTTCGAAGCGAAACTGTCTTCCCGGATAGTCGAAAACAAGAAGAGGAGAATCCTAACGCACACAAAAATGATGGTGACGAAAACGACGAGGATGACGAGGCAGCTGACACGATTGCTGTGACTGAGATTGTCTATGCACTCTGGATTACTTACTCTAGACAGATCCATGCCGGCCGCCATAATGCTTTCTCGTTCGATAAATCGGCAGTAGAAGAGGCTAGCCCAAAAGCTCAGCCTCGGTGTGGACAGAGGACACCCTCACCGCCACCATCATTGCCATCCCACTCTAACACGCCATCTCTGGACAACAAGACTCCTCTTTCGCTGTTGAGTGAGAAGCTAAATGAAGCTGCGTCCACACCGCTAGCGGACCGAACTGTACAAAAAGCAGCCGAGGCGAACCGGGGCTCTGTGTCGAAAGAACCACCTAAAAAGCGGACGATTGCCGAATACGTCATTCTGGAAGAAATGGGCCAGGGAGCCTATGGGCAAGTGAAACTGGCCCGGTTAAAAAAGAACCCATCAAAGAAGATGGTTCTGAAGTATGTAACCAAGAAACGGATTCTCGTTGACACGTGGACGCGCGATCGCCGACTGGGTACGGTGCCACTGGAAATCCACGTGCTGGATTATCTCCGGAGGGACGGATTCAAACACCCAAATATCGTCGAGATGGAGGGCTTCTTTGAGGACGAGATCAATTACTACATCGAGATGGTCCCGCACGGGCTTCCGGGCATGGATCTGTTTGACTATATCGAGCTGAGAGCCAACATGGACGAAGGGGAATGCCGGAACATCTTCCGACAAGTAGTGGATGCCATCCATCATCTCCACACCAAGGCGCTGGTTGTGCATCGCGATATCAAAGATGAGAACGTCATTCTCGATGGGGATGGGCGAATCAAGCTGATTGATTTTGGAAGTGCGGCTTACATCAAGAATGGGCCGTTTGATGTGTTTGTGGGGACCATCGGTGCGCCTATTCCTTCCCCCCTCCCCCTGGGAATATCTAACAATTTCTAGATTATGCAGCCCCGGAGGTGCTCCAGGGCAAGTCGTACCGCGGCAAGGAGCAAGACGTGTGGGCATTGGGAATCCTGTTGTACACGATCGTCTACAAAGAAAACCCGTTCTACAACATTGACGAAATCCTCGACCACCCGCTGCGCGTCCCGTTTCTGCCTTTCTCCGAAGACTGCATTGACCTCATTCGCAAGATGCTGGATCGCGATGTCGACAATCGGCTTACAATCTCGGAAGTTGTTGAACACCCATGGATGGCGGCATCCTAAGAAGAAAACACGCAGCGGTTTCACGAATATTAGCAGTATATACATCTTTCTATTCCATTTCCGAATATTTTTTTTCTGATGACTGTTTATTATTTTTTTATTGTTTTCGTCCTTTTGTCCCAAAGGACTGACTGACAGGTGATGTTGACGATCTGGTTCTATGCATGAACCACTCGATGGGACAAAAAGGACAGGGAAATACTTGATGACCTAGCAAGAAATGTTGAAGGAGAAGCAAAACACAAAACACAGAAAAGGGTACTTTCTTATTGGATAGAGAAGCATGTACGCAAGATACCCATTAGCCTCTCTCGCTATTGTTATTATTTTCATGGAAATTTATTTCGTTTATTCTTTTAACTTGTATGCATGTCGAAACAATTTGGTCACTTCCAATCGATAAAAAAAAGAAAAGCAGACTAAGATCAGCACAGGACTTCTCCATTTTCCTTCCTTTCACTGATTTATCGATAACAAAGTCGTACTAGCGGTGGCACTTTTTTAACATTATTCATCTGATTAATCGACTATTCTGATTGAGACTCCTCAGCCTTATAGATGTGCTTCATCTAAGAACATAAATTGTGGAATAACGGGGCATAAATGCACATCATGTCCAAATAACTCTATATAACTAGAGAAAGTGCCAGACTACTAATGACGTCATCAAAATCGGGCTTCAGTAGTATCTACATGTTCGTGTAGTAACATTTCGTAAACAGCGTTTTATTGTTATTTTCCAAAAAAAAAAGAAAGAAAGAAGAAGAAAGAAAAAGAAAAGAAAAGAAAAGAAAAGAAAAGAAAAGAAAAGAAAAGAAAAGAAAAGAAAAGAAAAGAAAAGAAAAGAAAAGAAAAGAAAAGAAAAGAAAAGAAAAGAAAAGAAAAGAAAAGAAAAGAAAAGAAAAGTGAAACAAATACAATTCTCAATGGAGAATTACAACTGTATTGGAAATCACCAAGACTTTAAATAGTGAACGGTTTTTTGTTCGGGGTTACAAGCTGGTACCTCATAAGTTGCATGCCGTATATACATTATGCAGCCGATCACTATATAAGGGAATCCTCCGACTTGGTGTAAGCCAAACCATGGGTTACAGTCAGTATGGATCTCATCCTGAGTGTTTCGAAAACAAAGTATCATCTTTTAGGCGATTTCCCGTCTGACGGATTTATCGAAGTCGGTGTCTCATCTAGCGAAGATTTAGGTCTCAATTGATAACCCCGCCCGTATCGCTCGCTGTATATCTGCTGTTTGTCTTCAAATGACAAATCTTCACCATTCGTTCGCTGGATATTGATAGTAGTCATGTCCCGCGATAATTGTTGGACCGACTCATCGCTGAGATGACCACCGACCTGTCTAGTCCTCCATCCGAGGCCCCGATTCTTTCCATGAATGACTTGGCCACTGGTTGAAACCATGAACTGTACAGCGTCACCAGTGCCATAGTTTTCCACAGTAGTGACGGTTTCATTGAGATTCCTGTCCGCCTGCGAGCAGATACCTATACATTCTCGAGTCGTATTCCACTCATCTCGTAGTCTTGACAAGTCCGCAAGATCCTCTTCTGATTTGAGGCTTGACTTGGACTTCACAAACATCCGATCCATGATCTCTTGAATATGTTTCTCTAGCTTTAAAGCGGTTGATGTGAGGCTTTCTTTGCACTGCTGTAGCCCTTGGTTCACGATCAATTCAGGTACAGTATTTGAGGTTGATGATTCGCTGGGAGTGAGCTGAATTTGTTCGATATGGTCCGATAAACGTGCACAAATTTGAAGACACCTTTCGGTGCTCAGCCGCTCCTCCTTCATCTCTTGCATCTCCGATGAAACATGCTCTGTTCCTACAGTGGCTTGTTCAAGTGCACGCTCTAATCTTTCATCGATGCTTTCAAGATGAGCCTCTAGATCATCCTTGGTGGTCTCAATCTGCCGTTTTTGATTTTCGAGAATTTCAGCGGTAATTGTAGACCGATGACTGTTTGCTTTTTATCAGTATACGAAGTAGTCATGTGAAACATTCTAACACAAAGCTTACAGGGTGGCATCGGTGAGAGCGATATTGATAGTCAGCTTGTATCCCGCTAGTAGTCGCCGAAATCCATCAATATCGTCCTTCATATACTGCAAGCGAGCCCAGTCACGAAAGCTTTTTCTGTCCCCACCAGACCGTGATAAGCATTTCAAGAGTTGCTGTTCGAATTCCTTACATGCATTGCCACATCTTTTCAGAGGAAGGTCTAGGGCAGGAAGTGATGTACCCGCTGGTGATGCGACCATATCTTTGAGCGGACCGAGGACCTCGATCAAAGCTTCCAACTCCTCAATCAGATCACGGACACGTTTGGGATGCGATTGGAAACTTTTCACAGTCTCGTATAGTGTGACACTAGACTGAAAAGCAAAGGATGCCAGAGTTAGCAACCCGGACGCCAGGCCTACAGCTTCAGCCATTTTGACGGAGCACGGAATGATATAATATCCAGTGTAGGGATACGCTGATGAGAATTTCTCGAAGTATGTATATTGTATATAACCTGGACAGACAACGATTGATATAAATAGGCCTGTGGTAGACTGCCATTTAATGGTATTCGGGCCCTTTTGCAGTGGTTGGTGGGGTAAACATGATGGCGGAAAGTCAGGCAGCTAATAATACATTGCCACAGTTGACTTGAAACAGGCCGTCATGCACTCTGTCGACCAATCAGTTGGGCTGCCTCACGAACAGTCAAATTCTGAAGTCTTGGATTAGTTAGTTACCCGCCTGAGTAAGCGCTGTATTGCTATTTACAGTCTAGCCTCCAGCTGTAGTGGCGCTATGAACAAGGTGGGGAATCAGCTGTCTTCGGATAACAGCAGCATGTGTTCTACTTACTTCCAAGACACTCCCACTCCTCTTATCACAGTGTTTTGAAAATCAAAATTCCTATACACAATATTCATACTATCATGGCTGATCCTCTTTCAATAAGTGCCAGTCTCGTGGGATTGGTTGGATTTGCATTTCAGGCAAGCAAATCGCTTTACCAAGTTGTTCAAAGCTTCAATTCGTCCAAGAGAACAGTCCGTGAGCTGCGAGAGGAGATCGAATCTCTGAGCGGGGTTCTAGAAATACTCTCAAAAATGGCCGTTGAATATGATGATGCACTTGAGTCATTGAAGCTTCCTCTGCTACGGTGTGGTAAGACATGTGCAGAGTTTGAAGCTACTATCAATAGATGCGTGGGACATTCCGATCAACAGAGGACGAGTTTTCGTGACTGGGCCAAGTTGCAGTATAGAGGAGGCGATATTGCAGATTTAAAGACCACTCTAGCTGGCTACAAATCCACAATCAATATCGCTATTGGCGGTGCTACTTTGTAAGTCATTCATTTGCAAATCAAACACGCATCTTTCTGTATGGGTAGGTGACTAACCTTCTATAGCCGTCAAGCTGCGGTCACTGCGAACGTCCTAGACGATTATAAGAAAATGATCGAGGAAGCTACCTCTGATCTTCAGGATCATTTACAGCTGATAGAAGAGAGAATGCAATCACTTTCGCAGAATAACGCATCTTTCCCGGCTGTCCAATCCTATGAGATTGAAGAGATTGCCGAAGAGAAAAAGAGCATAGGACAGTGCCTAGCGATCTGCACACAGGTTTCTCAGTTGATAGAGACATACCAGACTCGCCGGGTAGCCTATCACAAACCAAGTGAATCCGAATCCCACAAACAATTTAATTCAGAGACAATAACAAATAATCTGCTCATGGGATTCAAGAACAAATTGTCTGCCAATGCCAAAGATCTTCAAAATCGGCTGCAGGAGCTTGAGAATCAGTTTGGAAGGTTGTCTCAGCGTGATGATCGCAAAGACTCCGACCTTCTCCAAGCAATGAAAGAGGAGAGAGACAGCCTCACGCAATGTCTGGAAATCTGCACTGATGCTTCTGAACTTGCGGCAACAGTCCGTACGAATGTCTATGAGGATGTGACTTCAGCAGATAACGCACATCAATTGGTCGTGTCAACGATTGGTGAGCTGATCACCGCAAAACATATCATAACTGGCTCCAACTCGATCCAGTGGCTGGGTCAAATGTCCGATGAGACCATACAGAAGCTTTCCAATGACAATAAACGTCCTCTCGTGGAGAAGCAGGACAACAAAACGGAAGCACAGAAAGATGCATTTCAAGGCCTTTATGGTACAGGATACCAGCTGAAAGGCGATGTCAGACCGGCGGGTGGAAAATGAAGCTTAATGAATTTCCCAATTTTTCAAATGCACTGATCACTTCAATTTCCATGGATGGGCTGGTCGCCTATTGCTTGGGAATGACCTCAATCATCTTGAGAAGCTTAGAAAGGTAGATACAGGATTTGTGTGAAGTTCGGTATAATAACACTTGTGTTCTTTGTTGTGCTTCCACGTGACTGTGGATTAGGTGCCTGAGGCATATAAAACCAACAGTATATTGGCACCTTCGCTGGCATCTTTAGAGCTGGCATCACTCGGTTGTTATGTATTTTTTTGAAAGTACCATTTCTACTGGACGATCAATGTCCACCATGGGGTCCCCGTCAGTAGAAAACTATAGCAGGCACCATTCGCAAAGGTCTCAGAAAAAGCATCTCAAACCTCGTGGGATACAAGAAGTCTCACCACCATCCACTATCATGCGCCTGATCAACTGCTGTAACCTCAAATATTACTGTATTCTTTCCTACGCTTTATCCGCCCGCGTGTCCAGTACTCCCCACCAGCCCTTCCGCCGAGCTTGTAATGCAGCGCTAATAGGAATTCACTTGCTAGACACAGCCACAGGCCAGAAAGTAGTTGTTATAATTCTATTTCTTCTTTTCTTTTTGTGGTTCCTCTTGTCTGTAGGTCACTCAGGGTTTTCGAGGATGGATGTACTGAATACTTACTAGTCAAGGCCCAGGCATCGCCGCCACACAGACTGGACTGGACTATCGGCGAGCGACCAGATGACCGGCTCCGACGACGTGCATGGCGAGAATATGCTCGTACTTGTGCGATCGCCCACAGCCTCACGCGACCTGGGCGCCGAAGTCAGAAGACAAGTCACGCAATCTGTAGGTAATTAATTGATTAGAGTCCATGGGTAGACACACTAAATTAGTTATCGATAACGGTATCGATAACCCGGTGGGGGAAAAGCCACACCAGCGGGGTGGAGCGAGCGTTACGAATCACTTTGTTCTACTGTACATGGATGGATGGCGGTCGGATACGTGGACCTGGACTGGCTGGCGCCTTCCCCTCTTGCCCGGTTGCGCTCTTGCCTCGCCGGGCCTTCTCAGACGGCGGTGGTGATTCTCCTCCTCCATCTCGTCGGTTCTCTTCCTCTCTTCTCGTCTTCTCTCCTCGCCTCCGCGTCCTCTCTACAGTACTGCAGATGCCCCGTTGACTGCTGCATCGCCAAGTCTGGTACCACCTGCGCACCGGTACTACTACCAATACAACCTGCCAACGCTTTGTCCGTCCCCCAAAAACCCGAACCACGGGTCGCCCGCCGCGGACGAATCGTCGCCCAGCCCAGATTCGCCCGGTCGGTCTCAGCCTCGCTCGTCGCTCTCACCTCCGATTCTCATCTCAGCCCGTTTACTGGCGATCTTCAGGCTTGCGATCTTCTTTCCCATCGCTTTCCTGGCGGACCGCGTACTCTATCGTCAGTCTGGTCGCTTCTCGTTCTTGTTCTGTTGGTCTAGCTCGTTCCCGATAACACACTCTCATTCGGTCATGAATATCTAGGCGGAAATCCCGGGATTGCCGCCGCGCTTCCAAACCGCATAATTGGACCCTACTGTTTGCTGCAGGGGCTTTGGAAATTTACGATATACCAGCCGCTTGACTATCAATTGACGTTTTTTGTGTCATGGCCGCCCTCGGGTCAGACGAGATCCTGCCCTCCTCGGGCATGGCATCTCCGATTACGCCGACGTCGATGTCGGGCCAGGTCACATTGGAACAACCTCCCAGGCTAAAGGGACGCCATCGACTGTTGCAGAATTTACAGCGCATTTCCTCCAGTCCGTCACTGGCAAGACGGGCCCGGTCTCACTCGGCGGGCTATCAAAGAGACGGCAAGGCGTCTCTGTCATGTGTCTCTCTCTCGTCGGCTCAGTGCTGGACGGATCCCAGTGCTGCCTCGTCGCCGTCACAGATTTACGGCTCGCTGGGTGCCAACTCGCCTCCATCAACCGCCGCGCCGTCTCCCGGCAGCGTTCGTATTCGCACAATTGACGGTCTCCAGAATGGGCCGCAGACGAGCGTCCCATTGCCAGCGGATGTGCGCCCTGCCTCTAGGAGCATGCTGCAACAGTCGTCCGAGTCCGAATTGGAGATCACGGACCAGACAAATGTGGCAGCCGCCCAGCCAGTGGCCGACGAGGTCAAGAACACCATTGACTTTTGGCAAGACATGCCTTATGAGATCCAGATGTCGGTCTTGAGCTACCTGACTCCACAGGAGATTGTCAGATGCTCGTTGGTGTCTAAATCTTGGCACCAGAAATGTTTTGATGGCCAGTTATGGTCTCGTATCGATACGGCAGACTATTACACCAAGATTTCAAGTGACGCTCTGCTCAAGCTGATCACATCAGCCGGGCCTTTTATCAGAGATCTCAACCTCCGCGGCTGTGTACAGCTCAGAGAGAAATGGCTGTCAGACGGCGAGAAAATTTCCGATTTGTGCCGCAATGTGGTAAATTTCTCTTTGGAAGGCTGTCGCATCGACAAGACTGCTATTCATTATTTCCTTCTTCGTAACCCGCGTTTGGAGTATGTCAACCTGTCAGGATTGTCCAGCGTCACCAATTCCGCCATGAAAATCATCGCCCAATCGTGTCCCCGACTAGACACGTTGAACGTATCCTGGTGTTCTCATGTCGACACCAAAGGCCTAAAACGAGTGATTGAATATTGTCCAAGTCTTAGGGATTTGCGAGCCGGTGAAATTTCAGGATTCGACGACGAGGATGTTATGCAATTGCTTTTTGAGAAGAACTCGCTCGAAAGACTTGTGATACATCGTACAGATGTCACTGATGAAAGTTTGAAAGTGCTGATGCATGGCAAGGAGCCCGAGATTGATTTGTTGACCGATCGACCCATTGTTCCCCCACGGGTGCTCAAGCATTTGGATCTTCACAACTGTGGCAGCCTTACTGACGACGGCGTCCGAAGTCTTGCCCGCAATGTGCCGTTGTTGGAAGGTCTTCAGCTTTCGCAGTGTACGGAATTGACCGATGACTCCATCATGGAGGTCGTCCAGACGACACCAAACTTGACACATGTTGAGCTCGAGGATCTTGACAAAATTACAAATGCTCTCTTGATTGAACTGGCAAAATCACCATGCGCCGAGCGTCTGGAGCATCTCAGTGTCAGCTTTTGTGAAGCCTTGGGCGACTATGGCATGCTTGCCATTTTGAAGAGCTGTCCGCGTTTGAGATATGTTGAGATGGATAACACGCGAATCTCTGATTTGTCTCTCATTGAAGCTAGCTACCGGGTCCGCAAGCGTGGCTACGGGACTGAACTTCCCCAGGTGGGACTGCATATGGTGGCATTTGACTGCGTCAATGTAACCTGGGCCGGTGTTCGTGAAGTGTTATCTAGTAACTCTTACCTTCCTCGCTCGCTGAAAAGCTCCTCTACAGTCGTGACGGTCAGAGAGTCTGGAGAGGAGAGTGACGAAACTGCAACACCAAGCAGTTCCCAGTCCCCGCTCTCTCCCATCATGCCGGTGTTGAAATACCCCAAGGAAATCATTCATCTCAAATGCTTTTATGGATGGCAAATGACCGTTGATGAGCACAACAAACGCGTGCTTCGCGGATCTCTTACATCGGCAAACAACCTCGCCCGAAAGTGGGCGGACTACATGATGGCAGCAGAGGAAGCCGGGACAGGAGGGGCAGGAGCCAGACGACGCCGGCGTCGTGCCCGTGATGCAGAGAGGATTTACAATATCGATGACGACGACGATGACAGCCTGGGGCCATTCGTTGGTCGAAGACGCCGGGCTCGAAGTGGCGGCTGCACGGTGATGTGATTGGATGGATTTTTTGTGCGGGATGGAGCAGATGGTTTATTTTTATTTTTCTGTCTTGTTGGACGAGCAACAGCGGCGTCTTGAAGGCGCAGCGAGTACATGTATACAGTGCCCAATGACATATATACGGGTTTTTTGGATTTATCTTCAGCGGTTATGTTTTGGCATTTTATAGACGGCTTTGGCGTCGGCTTAGTTTGGAAGTTCCTTCAGAATGATGATATGAGTTTTTCACGCTGTATTGTGTTGGGCTGAAACAATTCTGCTGTTTATGATCGCATGTCATAAGCAGACTAGGGTATCATTTGCTATTCAGTAATTCATGATTAAACGCATTCCTATGCTAGTACACAAGGTAGACAAATTGACGTCTGTATGCTGAGAAGAGATACCAAACTCAGGTTTCAAAAAACCCGCCATCACTATCATCCTCTTCGGGCTCGTCATATTGTTGATTCGTTTTAGACGCTGTTTTTAGGTCTGACCGCTTCGTACCCTGAGAGCCTGCCTTTTCCCTATTTTTCTGCAAGGAAGATGAGGACGAGGGAGCAGTGCTCTCCGTTTTCGGGATCGGGATCGGTTTTGGTTTCCCGTCGAATCCGATATTGAGCTTCCCGTTTCGCAGTTGATCGAGCGTGCCATTGGCCGTGCATTTCTCGACAATGGGCCATAGCGGAGGTTTCTCGTTTTTGATGTCTGCTGCTTTTTTGTGTCCAGATTTTGGGGGAAGCTCAATCTCGCTGTCGTCGTCGCTGTCGTTTTGGTTTTTATTATCCGAGGTGGTTTTCTTTTTTTTGTCTTGGGGGTATAGTGAAATGTATTTTTCCGAGAGAGGGTAGTAGATTGTGTAGTTGACGTTGATTTGGGCGATGTGCACTTTTTGCTTGAGTGCTTGGAGAGCTGAGTGTTGTGTGTCGTTGTTGTCTTCTTCTTCTTCCAGCGATTTTTGTTGCTGTGTGAGCCGACGGAGCTCTTTGGTTGCTGTTTTCCGATCTGAAAACCATCAATCACATGTAAGCAAAATCAACATTTTATTTTATTTTTTTTTTGGTTGAAGGGGGGGGAAGGAAGGCCTACCCAGAAATCGAACAAAATGATACCTCTTAATCATCTCCGACCGCTGCCGACGCTCCGTCTCGTCCCTGAGATCCTTTTCATAACCGGCCAGAGCACGCTCCTGCACAATGCGAGCTTCGGGGCTCAGGTCTGTCTTGCTGAGCAGGCGCTTGACATCGCGGATGCGCCGTTTGAGGTCGTTGATGGACAGGCAAGAAGAGCTTGGTTGTTCGCGCGGGGTACCAGTGGATTTGTGTTTTTTGTATGGATGGAAGCGAGTAGAATGTTCTCTTGATGCCATTTTGTCCACTCTCTTCGGATTGTGTGGATTGAAGTTGGAAGAATGATTTATTGTTGTAGAATATAAATAAAAAAAAAAGGCAAATCGCGGCAAGTCTAGGCGAGGCGGATCATTAGCCGGCCCGACGTCAACCATCACCGCATCGGGCAGTTGGTGAACTATCGATACATGTGTCGCCCATAGACGAGTGTCCACGTGAGCCACACGCTCTTACAGCAGAGAGCCGTGTGAAGCAGGGAAGCATGTGTCAGCTGTATTCCATCAGGGACAATTGCAGTCAGTGTCAAGCAACACTGTTGCGGTACTGAATTCAAAAACACACACGCCATGGAAACGGCCATCCGCTGGTCGCCCTCGTCGACCACCCAGGACCAGCGCTTTCTGTACGTGGACGTGACAGGCAAGTCGTTTAAGCTCTGCCAAGTCACCTCGTTTGATGGCAAGGGTCTCGAGTACGATGTCCTCAGCACGCATGTCAGGGTGCCCGGCTTTCGCGCCTTTGATTGGTCGACTGCCGACGAGTCGCTCGTCGCCGTCGGCCAGTCCTCGGGCGAAGTGAATATCTTGCGCATGGAAGGGGATTCGCAGGAGTCTTGGTCGTTCCCGATTCGCAATCAGCGTTACTGTAACTCGGTCGCCTTTAGCTCGCATGGCTTGCTGGCCGGGGGGCTGGACAAAGTGCGCAATGATGTTTGTCTGAATGTCTGGGATGTCAACCATCGCATCATGACGGGCAATTCTCGCGGCGGTCTTGCGCATGACAGACAGGGTGCGGAGCCGCTCAGGAAGCTGAGTTCGGATCCGATTACCAGTATCAAGTTCTACAGAGATCAACCGGATACTTTGGTCGCTGGTGTTAAAGGGCAGTTTCTCAAGCTGTTTGATTTGAGAGGTATGTTCTTTTTTATTTCAGTTTATATGTAGAATTTCTGGAGTTAAAGAGAAAGACAGACAACTCCTCGCAGGCTTTTCTTTCGTTTCCCACCAGATGCGTGCACAATACTGCAATAGACTGGTTGGATCAGAACTATCTAGCCTCGTGCTCGTCGGCATCTGAGCCCGTCGTTTGTATCTGGGATAGGCGTATGGGCCCCCGTCTGGCCTCTGGCCCTGGAGCCACGGAAACCGGCCAGGCAGGACCCAGTCTCGAGCTGAGAAACACCATTGACAGCGGCTCAATCTGGAGTTTGCGATTCGCCCGAACTAAGCGAGGCTCTCTCGGCTTGCTGTCGAGCAATGGCCAGTTCAAAATGTTTGACATTGCCAAGGAGTATCTCTCCGAGGAGAACCGCCATTCTGTGGACGAGACCCTCGGCGAAGGCTCCTCTGCTAGTTATCCGGAACAAATCTACACCAAAAATGTGCGGGACATTCGCCATGCTTTCGATCACAAGACCAGAGGCACCACGAAATCCGCAAGGATTGTCTCTTTTGACTTTTTGAACATGAGCCAGTCCAACGAGCCCAGCGCACTGACGCTTCTGGGTAATGGGAAAGTGGAAATCGTCACTGTTCAGGGATCCGCGTCTCCCATTCACCTCTCATCGCAGAATACTCTTGTCCGGGGTGTATCGCAAAGCTACTGTGATTTCGAGGCCTTGAACCCTCGGCCACAGAATACGAAAATAGCAAATGTTCTTCTGTCTCTCCGGAGCGAAGCCCAGGCGGCTCTCAAAAAGCAGCAGCAGCAGCAGCAGGATGATGACGGGCAAGGTCAAGAGAAGTGTCTCTCGAGTCGGGATAATAGAGAGCATGCGTTGTTTCTTGGAAGTCCCGGCATTCGTCTTCGTGCTTCTGATGCTCTGACTTATCTGAATACGACTCAAGCGCGGTGCAAGGAAGGGTATCTGTTTAACGAGGAGAAGAACCAGCAAGTAGTGGCTGATGATCCAGATTTGCAGGAATTTTGGGCATGGGTTAAACGTAAGTTATACTCGTACTACACTTTCGTGTGATCTAACAATTCTAGACTCTCGAGAGGCATCAGCAAACATGTCAATGATTGTCAACCGGTTTGATATGAGTTATCTAGGTGTTTGTGATATATGGTTCAGAGAAATAGGTATGCTCTAATATTACATGTTCTAGGTATAGCTGGTATAGCTCCTAACACTAGAGCAGGGATCATGAACGGCAACAATAAAAAGTTGAGCAAAACGGCCTTGGACTCCGACCAAATGGTCAAGGATCTGGTCCAGCAACTGGGACTCCCCGAAGGAAAAGGATGCAAAACAGACTTTTGGGAACATCGTCAACTGAGTCTTCACATTTGCGGCGCCATCGAGACTCGGGTGGATTTGGTAGAAGTGGTTGATAGACTTGTCAACCAAAGACAACATACAAAGGCAGCAGCTCTGGCCATTTTCCAGAATGAGGCGAAAATCGCTTTCCACGCGCTGCGCAAAAATGAACCTACTCAAGGCCACAAGCTTTTGGCAATGGCTATTGTGGCTGGAGGCAAGGGCCAGCACACTGATCCTGACTGGGAGGCTACTTGTGACGAAATCGCCACAGAGCTTACAGACCCCTATGCAAGGGCAATTCTCGCGCTGGTCAGTAAAGCAAGCTGGAATTCAGTGTTGGCAGAGACCACGCTGCCATTAAAGTACCGTGTCGAAGTCGCTCTCCGCTGGCTACCCGATGAAGACCTCACGGTCTACCTACGAGAAACAAAGGCCGAGGCCATCCGTCAGGGCGACATTGAGGGAATCGTACTCACGGGACTCCGCCACTCTGCCCTTGACCTTTTCCAGTCGTATATCCGCAAATTCGACGACGTACAAACCCCCGTTCTGGCCATGAGCCATACGGTGCCACGCTACATCGACGACGAGCCGAACAAGGCCAAATTCCGAGCGTGGCGCGAGACATATCGCCGCCAAATCAACTCGTGGAAACTCCAGCTTGAACGCACGCGGTTTGATGTGGGTTCGAGGCAGTTCGCAGTCACCTGGGATGGACGACGACTGATCGCGCCTGCGCCACAACAAGTCAGCCTGACCTGCAACTACTGCACGCGGCCTCTTAGCCAGGTCGACCCGATTTCGTCGTCCGCATCTACGGTTGGTGGTGGATCAACGTCTGCGTCGACCGCCAGTGACTTGATGCACAGCAATGCCTCCACCACAACCAGTCTATCCTACCAAGGCGCCCAAGGCCCCATTCTCATGTCCGGCACCGTCTGCCCGCGATGCTTCCGCCATATGCCCCGTTGCGGCGTGTGTTCGCTGTGGCTCGGCTCTCCAGATCCAATGTCCAGAGCTGCCATCCTCGCAGACGCCAAGGAAGAAGAGAAGAACAACACCAACAACAATATTACTGCTAGCAACAGTAACACCGCCGCCAACAATAATAATAACGCAGGCGGCAGCAGCAACGACAGCAGTAAATCAGATCCTCGCAACAAGCCCTCTGAAGATGATATTGTGCGTCGCTTTGTTGTGTTTTGCATTAATTGCAACCACGGGTTTCATGCGAATCATGCCAAGGCGTGGTTTACGAGGCACAGGGTTTGTCCGGTTGCTGAATGTAGTTGTATTTGTGATCGGTAGTTCGTTTTGTTCTTGTTTTTTGGTCTTGTGGGTTTTGGTAGATGTTGTACGAGTATTATACCCATTAGTTTTTGTTTCAATGCATGCTGTATACATCAGTTTGATGGTTCTGATATTCTGCTGTTCTTGTCTAGTAAGTACTTTTCTTGTGCGGCTACGAGGTGCAAGCCATCAAGTCTCGAGAATTGTCATTCGAAATATCTAGTCCCTTAGGAATACATATTCTGTCAGACAACAGCTCCCCAAAAAAAAAGACCAGACTGCTCCATCCACCCAACTATCCTCTAGATCATCAACCTCTCAACCTTGTCCTTGACCGCACGAATCTGACCGGCGAGGTCACTTGCTTCGTTTGAGGTGATGCTAGCGGCGATGACAGGGCGCGAGACACCGGTAGCGCGACCAAGAGCGAGCTAAAAAAAATAATCATTAGCCGGGTTTTTTCTTTTTTTATTATTATTGTCTAGAGACAGTTGCATACCTTGCTTGGCACATAAACATATGGCGTATTTTTATCCTCGGCGAGCAAGGGCAAGTGCAACAGAATCGCCAGCGGGCTGGTATCGGCAGCGAGCACGATGAGCTCCGAGGTTCCTCTATTCAAAGTCTTTGTCGCTTCGTTGGCGCCCTTTTTGATCTGGCGGTAGTGGGTTGCCTGTTGGATGAGGTCGAGGATGTTTTGGGTCAGGGCCTCGTCGGCGATGGGCCATGCTGGTTGAGTTAGGTCATGTCAAAAAAAAAAAGAAAGAAAAAAAAGAAAAGTGAGACTTACCAGCACTGGTTTCTCCGGACATGATTATGGCTCACGACAAAGGATCACTGCCGATTTTGCAATGGTGATTTTGATGTGGAAAGTGGTTGATGGAAGAAAATCCGACGACGGTTTAATCGTTCATGGATTTTTTTTTTTTAGTTTCAACGATCTAGCTGTTTATGGCTAGCGTTGTAATACCGTAAAAGGTTAGCGCGTATTGTTGTCGATCAGGCTGACCAGGAATTTACTTGGTACTATATAATAATGGTCAGAATAATTGTACGTTATTTAATTATACTTGAAATCAAACATAAATTTTCAGGAAAAACTCCGCTTCGACATCTTGATGTATACTTATTGTCTCTCTTCAGAGCTGGCGGGTCGGCGTCCAGATCTGGAAGTTTTTCCCCACTATCCATCCACCAACCAACATATTCTGGACGAAAACAACTCGTATGCATTATTTTAGCAGTCTGCACGTTTCTTACTGATCTGGCTGGTGCTGATAACTAGCTATCGGGTCTTCTCTTATAAAGTAACTTTCCTCGCAGGCCTTTTGCTTCTGCCTGGTGGGTGAGATTTACATTCTGTGAGTCATCGTGAGCACACACAACATTGGAACTACTAATACTTATTGTAATCAAGTCGACCACTTCAGTTGTCTGAACATCGCTCTTCAAAGTGTCTTAAAAAAACAATTATACCGATAAAAAAAAAGATCTTGCAATTTTTCCATCTTTCTACACTTTTCTCGCACCATGTCTCCCCAGCAGGGTAGGGGAGGCAAGCAAATGCCCCGCGAGGTCGTGCTCTCCAAAGCCCTATCACATCTTCTTCGGCACTCGGCCGATCGAGAGAATCTGAAAATCAGCAAAGAGGGATATGTGAATGTAGCCGATCTTGTACGTTTTTCTTTTTCCTTCTTTCATACTTTCAAAATTATATTTATCTGACAAACCCAGCTCGAAACACGCAAAATCAAGCCACTCAATGCCTCACTCGAGGAGATCCTGGAAGCAGTGTCTAGCTCTGATAAGCAGCGTTTTTCACTTCTCTACGTTCCAGGTCCAAAAGAGACAGAGAGCGATAAACACGAAACCCAAGCAGACGAAAAAGAAGAAGGGGAGAAAATAGCATCCACCACCGCCGCATCCACAGAAAAACAAAAAACCGCAACAGCACACGCGCTCTCCGTCAGGGACAGCGAACCCTCGCATTTCCTGATCCGCGCGACCCAGGGCCACAGCATGAAATGCGTCGACACCACCCTCTTTCTCGAGAAACTGAGTCTCGACGAAAACGAAAACGAAAAATCTGCCACGGCAAAGTCGCTTCCCGATACAGTGGTGCACGGCACATACCACGGCGCATGGCCACTGATTCTCGCTTCCGGCGGGTTACAGGCTATGAACAGAGCCCAAGTGCATTTCGCCATTGGGCCAACAGTTGAGGAGGTTTTTCCCAATGGACGAGACGCGCCGCCGGCCAAATTAACCCCGGGGAAGCAAAACCAGAATGTGATTTCGGGGATGCGGTCCGATGCCGAGATTTTGATTTATATTAACTTGCAAAAGGCCCTGCGGGCTGGTTGTCCCTTTTATAGGAGTGAGAATGGGGTTATTCTCAGTGAAGGTATGGTTTCGGGCGATGCAGCGGGCAAGTCCGTGCCGGTCGAGTTTTTTGATTTGGTGGTGGAAAGGAAAGTCGGGTTGGGAGTTTTGTGGGAAGATGGAAAGGTGGTTCAGGAACTGCCAGAGAACCTGGCGACCAAGAAGAATCCAAAATCATTCAGGGGGGGAAGAGGAAGGGGGAGGGGGAGGGGAGGTCATAGTTGAGTTATAAAGACAAGATATAATTGATCAATTTCACATATATCTTTAACGATATCAATTAACTAACAACAAGAAACCCTCAAAGAAATTCTGCATATTGACCGTGTCCTCCAAGTCCCCCATCCACGATACATACATGTCTGGCCGCAGAACAACCATGCAGCCCTTCTCCGGGTCGACGTCGTAGTTTTTATACGCTTGGCCGTGGCCTTCATGGTAAGACATATCATCGACATAAATCTTCCAATAATCCCAGCCGATTCCCTTTTGAAATGGACGGAATGCTTCATGAAAGTCGCTCAGTTCAACTTCTTGTCGAGAGGAAGAGTGGATTGTGAGGACCTCGACGACGGAGTCAACAGGAGCATCTGCCGGGGTGCAACGACGGAGGAACGATTCCGGTCGAGAGAGCGCCTCGCCTAAGGCATAAACACGCGCAGACTGTTTGGGGTCTTTGATATTCCCGGCAAAGACGATTATGCGCCATCGGCCGTCGCTCTTCAGAATCTCTTGGAATTGCCATGGCCGAGCGTCGGCCTGGTTCAAGACCTGGAAGCTGGGCATGCGCATGCCAATCTTGATCACAGACGACAAGGACTGATTCCCGGAAACTTGCGTTTTCTTTGCGCTCACATTTGTTCCGTCGCCCTGGGCTATGCTATCTCCCTCCTTGGCTACTATCATGCTGGCGCCATAATCAACTCCGATCCCACTAGTAAACAGCTGCGCTTTCTTGAAGGTATCTTTAAATTCTGCCATGCTAATGCCCTCTTCGTCAAGGATATTTTTCGCTGGTCGTCCGGAAAACAGTCGTGAAAACTTGTGGTCAAAATTAATCAAATCCTGTGCAATCTTACGTCTCTCTGACTGATATGTTTTGAGGATCGAAGGATTGCAGATGCCTTTGGCAACGAGGGCCACCTTCCAGCCCAGATTGTATGCTATAAAACGGTTAGACATGATGAGAAGCACAAATAGAAATCAAACCTACTGTCTTGCATGCTGACATTCATACCCTGGCCAGCCTTGGGCGAGTGTGTCTAACAAAGTCAACAAGAAGCAAAAAAAGCTAAAAACCAGAACTAAACTCACATGGACCGCATCGCCTGCGAGAAAGATTCGTTCGTTCTTGGAAAACTTGGAGCCGACACGCTGACCAATTTGATAAGCTGTCCACCAATCACAATATGTATACTCGATCTTGTAAGGCGCCATAATCTTTTGAGCACTCTTGAGAATCATCTCCGGAGTGATCAGTGACCGGTCATACTGTTTCTGTTAGCCAACAAAACGCGCAAAAGGCATGGGATATCTACCTGGCCTTGTCCTTTTTCTGTCGTTGTTAATTGGATATACAATCGAACAAGCTTGTTCTCGCGTGGAATAACCATGACACTACCCGAATTCTCCGAGTGAATTGCGCACCTCATTCGAATGTCGGCTAAAAACAATTAATAAATTTGCTTGGTACAATAATCAGTCATTACATACGAAAATCGGTGATGGGAATAATGTCCAAGACGCCCCTATACTCTGTTAGACTTTTAATTATTGAAAGAGGTGGTTGCCAAACCAGATATAGTCCGTCTGTTCACCTTCCATTACAAATCCCAACTGACGACGAACCCAGGAATGCGCACCGTCACAGCCAATAACATACTTGGCGTTGACTGTTTCAAGCGATCCTGCGCGCGGGTTTTTCTTTGCCGCATTGATGATATCGTCCGTGTCATCTTTGGCAAGATTGCTTCTGAAGAGTCCGTTTTGGATGTCTGACCCGTTTGAATGGACTTTACTTTCTGCCGGGATTGCTTCCTCGGTGAGATGCTGTAGTTTGACAGTGATTGGATATGCTTCCCGGTCGTGGGCGTCGACGTCGTCAAGAGTGATGCTTTCTGGAAGCACGCCTCGCTCAACTGTAATGTCGGAATGTTCTTTCAAGGAGTCCAAGAAGAAGCGCTCAATGCGGCCTATCAAGGTTTGTAAGGTCAATCTTCAAGAAAGTGGCATATAGACGTACCTTGGTGCAGGACCACCTCTGTGAAACGACTCAGGCCCGAAGGAGTATCAGCAACCCGATCAGATCGACGCAAAACCCCCTTCTCGTCTGGATTCTGACAATCTCATTTAGTTTTATTTGTACAAACACGCAGGTATACTTACCCATAGGCAGACTTCGAGCATGTGGTTAGCCTCGCGCCAGACCCGATGTCCAAAATCAAAACTGTCAAAAATCTTGGACACACACATTAGTTTGGGCGGAAACCGTAAGACGTCGGTAGACAACAGCTTACTTCGAGTGTTCGGCATTGGAGACCATCGGCTTGCCTGGCCAGCGTTAGTTTCGCATTCTGGCAAACACATCAACGCTGTTTTACCCATTGAAAACTTTGGTGCCTCTCCTATCGACAACGCGAGTCTTGATTCCGCACCGGCTCATCCAGGTCGCAGCCATCAGCCCTGCCGGCCCAGCACCGACGATGAGGACGTCGACATGGGAATCTGCGGGTGGGGGAACCATTGCCGTTGAGAAGTGATCAAAATAGCGTGGTATCAAGCAGGGATGGTTGAAGTTTACAGGATCGGTCAACAACAACTGGCGGGAAGTATGTCGGTAGGCCAAGGCTGGCTCACCAGTTGAGCCTCGATAGTCGCCGCTTTCAAATTTCAATGTTGGGCTGTAGAGAACACAGGAATTGTCCTCGTGTTTGTAATATTCTGAACAAACAAGCAGGGGAAAGATAAGAAGAGAGAGAATGAGTGATGGGAGAGAGGGAGAAGAAATTGCCGATTGGGGAAGCCGCGCAAGGTTTGTGCTGCTCCTCCCCGAGCTGGAGTTTTTCCTCGATGTTTGCGTTTCATCGGCACGGAAATATGGAAATAACATAAAATAACACTAAATAGAGGAAAATCATGGGGAAATATGCTTTGAATATCTAACATTTATGTTGTTGTCTCAGCTTCAAATGTTCTACACCCCACTGTATCTGCTGCATCAGAAGACCTTTGTTCTCTCTTGAACAGATAATCCGTGGTTTATGTAGAGCCCTACACATAGTATAAAGACGTACTAACCCACAAACCCATGCACTGGCTGTATTACACAGCATGCAAGACTAATACTACGTATGATCTAATGTGCATGCATGATAAACAGCCTGGATTCAAATCCAGCATTTGCCGGTGCGGGGAAGACGCGGAACGCAGCCGAATTCCCCACAGCGCCGCCAAGCGGGGATCTTCAGTGCTTTAGCCGACGACAAGCGTTGACCGTACAGAGGACTCAGCAGTTCAGTTTACGAAACGTTTTATATTAACTTAGTATTAGCTGTGCAGCCGACAGATCCGTGATCATGTTGCTTAATAACTCGCCGGATCCTGTTGGTCGCTCGTTTACTACTAATATACAGCCCAGACCACGCTGAGATACACAAACTTTTGTATAAGCTATCTAACAACTTGACAAAAATGACGGCCAACCACGCTTACGATCCCACCTTCACAGACCGCGTGATCAACGCCATGGGCCCCAAGACCAGCCCTCGACTGCGCCAGCTCATGGCCGGCTTGATCCGGCACATCCACGACTTTGCGCGCGAGAACGAGTTGACGGTGGACGAGTGGATGGCCGGCGTGCAGATGATCAACTGGGCGGGAAAGATGAGCGACGACAAGCGGAACGAAGGGCAGCTACTGTGTGATGTGATTGGATTGGAATCGTGAGTTCTTTGCCTCCACCAGATATACGGATACAGGAAGTACAACCAGCTCACATACAGTTGAACAGGCTGGTCGACGAAATCACCTACAAAGTAGTCTCCGACTCGGATGTGCCCACCGCAACAGCCATCCTGGGCCCGTTCTTTCGCGCGGATACCATGGTTCGACAGAACGGGGACAGTTTGGTCACCGGGGTCGACGACGGCGAAATGACTTTTATGCACGGCCAAGTGGTCGATTTCAGCACCAAGCAGCCCATTCCTGGTGCGACAGTCGAGGTATGGCAGGCCTCGACCAACGGGCTTTATGAGCAGCAAGATCCCAACCAGGTGGAACACAACTTGCGCGGCAAGTTTACTACCGATGAGAATGGCCGGTACTGGTTTTATTGCCTTCGGCCCACGCCGTATCCGGTGCCTGATGACGGTATGTTCTAGCTGTCCGAGAAAAAAAATAAATAAAAGTAAACTGTGCTAATTCTACCTTTAGGTCCTGCTGGCAAGCTGCTGGAGCTGATGGATCGGCATCCGTTCCGCCCAGCACACATTCATATTTTGGTGAGTTGCCAAGTGTTACATTCTAGGTATCAAAAATCATGAAAGCTAATGGATTCAGGCAACACATGACAAGTACAAGCCTCTTGTCACGCAAATTTTTGACCGAAAAGACCAGTATTTGACAAATGATTCCGTGTTTGCCGTCAAGGATTCCTTGATCGTCGACTTTGTGCCTCGGAAAGATGATCCTAAGGCGAGTCTGGAGCTCAACTATGATGTCAAGTTGGTTCCAGCGTAGACGAGCAGCGGAGAGCTTTCTGAGACCTTTTATGTCGTAATAATCAAATGTTTACTGTAGCTGATGAATTTGGTTCCAAAAACCCATTTACTAGTCGAATGATAAACGGTTGTATAATAATCTGAGTAACAACACTTCAGTCCTATGTATGGGCCCGAGTAAAACTAACTATAAGCTTTCCAACCTCATCGCTTGCCTCGATGCAATGCCAATGACCGACGCCAGACAGCACATCAAGGCTTTTTGTCGAACTAGAAACATGAGAAATAATATGCTTGCATCCATCCAAGGGTGCGGACTTGTCCTCGTCTCCAGCAATCACGAGCAGCGGCATCTTGATCGCGGCGTAGTCCGGTGCAGTGGCGGTTGAAACCACCCGGCAGAGCGATACGTAGCCCGCCGGGTCTTGTCCCAAGATCAGTTCTCGGATAAAGGCCTTTTGCAAGGGAGTGCTCCGAGAGCCCGTGGCGGTTCCGGGTATTGTGTTGGCCATTGGTTCCATGCCATCTATTTAATGTTAATCAAATTGCAATACGTAACATCATATAGGCAAAACTCACCCTCGGAAACAACCTGGATACGCTTCTCAAAAATCTGACCGGTACTAGCCGTAGGATGCACAGGACCAATGGCCACCACGGCCACGACTCGCTCCGAGTACTGCGCAGCCAAATGCAGCGCTGTAGTGCCGCCCATCGAGTGGCCGACGACAATAGCCTTTGCGATCTTCAGCCCATCCATCAGCTTGACCGTGTCATTGGCAATCGACTCGACATTTTGCTGTAGGCCCGTGAAGCGAGAGCGCCCGGAGCCGTACGTGTCAATGGTCACGCATCGATGGTTTGCCGTGAGGTGTGGCAAGATAGCGAAAAAGTAGTTCTGGGACGAACCCAGCCCGTGGATGAAGACGAACGTGTGGCCTCCGGACGGCGCGCCCTCTGGATGCGAGTCGGCGTAGTTGAGGCGTTTCTGGTTGACGGTGATGTAGGGCATGGCTGGGAGCTTGTGGGAATGATTCTATACCAGTCGAGGTGCAAAACACTCGAGAGTTCATTGCCAGGGACGGTTCAAAAGTTGTGTCATGCAGACGACATCAGAACATCATACCCGACGGGCGTGATTAGTTTCACTCATGGCAGCTTCCGATAATCTGGGCCCTGATCTAATCTGATCTGACCAATACGCATGAAGATCCATCTTTTATTGAGGGAATCGACAAAGCCAGACCCGAATCGGCGGAAATAGTTAATGCTGAGGGAAAAACCCCCACCTGCAAAATGCGGAGATCTCACTAGCCGCTGCTCCTCGTGCTCCGCGCATCCAGCACAAGACAAGAAAGACAACACGGAAAAGAGTCAGAAGAAACAACATCCGAAGTTTGATCTAAATGCGATAAGCACTGCAGCCGACTTTCTTCTGTCATCCTCGCTCTCAACTCACCCAGCCCGGACCGGGTCCCTCGGTCGCCATGGCGCGTCGGAAAGTCGCCCCAGAAAATCGGATCCGGGCCGCGCAGGCATGCGAGAATTGCAAGAAGAGGAAGCAGAAAGTGCGACACGAGTTCTATTCTTGGAGTCAACCTGCATACTGACTTGGCGCGTCTAGTGCAACGGCACCTTTCCCTGCAACAACTGCAGCAAGCGCCTGGTGCAGTGTCTCTTTTTCCACCCGGTCCCCGCGACGGGCTCATCGCCAGTCGAGAGCACTGCGCCGCCCGAACATCGCAAAAACCCCAAGAAACGCAGCCTGGAAGATGCGCAGGGCAGTCCGACATCATCTTCGTCGAAGCGATTAGCGCAAACCCCATCCGACCCAGCCCATCATGCGCAGAATCTCTCCTTTGGCACACGCGAGCACGTCGCTCTCTCCGAAAACCCTCACCACTCGCCCGCCGCTGCCCGGTCCCAGCATCCTCAGCCTCGCGATCCGTTCCCAGTAATGAATACGGCCAATGGAGGCTGGTCACAGGTGGAGAATGGCGGGTGGTCAGAGGAGGCCGATGAGGCCGAGGTGCAGGGCATGTCGCGAATGCTGAACGACGGCAAGGGGAGGATGCGTAAGTCTGTGTTTTGTGACTTGAAACGGTAGCGCATGCTGACAGACTGTAGTCTATATTGGAGACTCTGCCCCATTGTCTTATCTGCAAACCATCCGCCAGCTCGTGAGCAGCGTGATGGGCAACTCGGCCTTGACGGTCGATCCCAATCGGCACAAAATCCTCGAGGCATCAGTTCAGACCCCGCCGACATACCCGCATACCTATACGCTGCCAGATCGAGAGGCTGGACTTTTCCTGGTGGAATCTTTCTTTATCAATGTAGGCGGTCCCTTTCTCCGAAATAAAGTTCCCAATATTTATTCGGGCTGCAGACGAAAGGAATGCTGCACCTGTTTGACGAACGGTCCTTTAAGCAACGAGTGGAACGCACGTATCAAAACCCGCTGGCTGCAGAGCAGTCTTGGATGTGTATTTTATATCTCGTCTTTGCCGTCGGCCTTCAGTTGAGGTCTGCCTCGCCACAGCCGTCCCCCAAGGACGCCGCCATTCTCAAGCGGTTGCTCTCTGACAAATTTGATCGAAGCGAGCTGTTTTATCTTGGGGCGAGGCATCTCAAGGATTCCGCCTCGGGCATTGAAGACGGCGACTTTGCGTCTATTCAGGCGCTGCTGCTGATGACTCTGTATATGCTATCTGTCGGAAAGCGAAACACGGCTTGGGCATATATTGGTACGTTGCCTGGTATTTGGCTTAGGGCTTGCTAAATGATTCAGGCATGGCTGTTCGTTTATCATACGCGTTGGGGCTGCATAGGGTTGAAACGCAGCGGATGTATGATGAGTCTGAGCGGACTTCAATATCTGTTCCTAGGTGAGTCTTCTCCCTCCCTCCCTCTCTCTTTTTTTGAAGCAAAAAAAAGCTAATTTAGTAGGATTCTCCTCTGGCGTAGTCTCTACGTGATGGACCGGTTCCTATCCTCCTGTTTAGGCCGACCTACCGCGATCCAGGATGAAGAGATATCCGAAGAGCTATTCCCATCCAACGAGGACATGCGCACAGCCCCCAACGCTGTCGACAACTTTGAATTCGAAGCCCTCTCTGCGTCGATGCGGGCAGCCCGCATTCTAGGCACTATCCTCCATCAGATCTACCGCTCTCGCAAGGTATCGCTTCGCATTGCGCGCAACGTCGCCGTAAGCATCCACGAATGGACACAGTCGCTACCAGAAATCCTGCAGTGGCGCCCTACTCCAATACCGCATGACGATCCAGGCAAGGCCATGGGCCAACTGCACATCTGGATGACGTACTTTAGCACAATAATTCTCCTAACGCGCCCTTTTTTGCTGCTGCATGTCAAAAAGGTTATTGCCGAACAACAAAAATCAAAAGCACAAGCCTCTCCCGAAGCAGTCACCAACTCGTCGGCCGAAAGTCGAGTTGCGGAAAACCCGGAGCTCAACAAGTATTCAGCTGCATGTGTGCGCTCGGCGACGCATCTGATCCGCGCCGTGCAGACGATCCGTGTCAAGGGATGCTTGCCGAGGCGGAATCCATTCATCATGTATTTTTCTGACTTTGCTCTTCGTTTTTTTTTTAGGCCATGGCTGACTCCTTCTAGAAACTGGATGTTTATTGCTGCTCTCATTGTCTTGACAAACTCTCTTTTCAATGTTTACGAGAACCACGAAAATGATTCCATAGCACAGATTGCCGTTTTACTACATCAACACTTTGGCGAGTGCGATCCCTTAGCGGCTCGATACCTTCAAATCCTCAACTCCTTCCTCAAGACAATATCCGACAACCGAACCTCCAATATGGCCGCCGCAAAGGCATACGAGCAACATGATCAAGACCCGATTGAGAATTTATTTTCTGGCAAGCCCAGCATGCAAGTTCCAGACATGGCTGCTCAAGATTCCATAGGAGGAGCCAACTTTGCTGCTGCTGCTGCTGCTTCACAAATGCCCATGTGGAACTGGGCCCCCAAGTTATCCTCGGGCGATATGCTGCCGGATATCACAGCATCAGGCCTAACAATCAACGACCTTGGCGACAGTGTCGAGGGTCTCGTCTATCCAGGCTCGGAAGAGCTCCTCGGCCCGGACTTGGGTCCGATTATGGAAGAGGTGATTCACTTTGACACGCTGTGGCCGCTTGACGAGGACACGGGTCTGTATCATGGGAATATACCAATGTACGGGACGAGCAGCTTTTTATAATTTTTTTGTCTCTCTTGTATAAGTTAAATGTTGTATATATGTATCAACTGATGTATAAGTCAAACTACACCTTTTGAGCAGCTGCCATTTGAGCAGCAGTATCCTATATTATTTTTTCTCTCAGCTTTACCCTCTCTTTATAATTTATAAAAATCAATACTCACCAGATAAACCTGATAATACCTCATCCTCGGCTTCTTCTCCTCTCCTTCAAAAACAAACTCCGCCCTCGCCGACCAATCCAACTCCACCTCATCACCATCCTGCGCGCCTTTCATCACATATGCCACTTTGCCAAAGAGCATCAAATCGTCCTGCCCGCCAAAAAATATTTTTGTGGCCGTGTGTCTGCGAGAGGCCACTTTTGTCCAGAGGGATTTGCGGAATGATAATATCTCTAAGTGCGTACTACCATTAATAAAATCCATGTAGAAAGCAAGGTCTAGCGCACCGTCATAACCCTTTGCACCCTTCCCACCCATAATCAGCGTCGCATCGGCTGTGAAATACTCGCGCGCGTATTTTTCGTGGGCGCTGGGGTTGTCGCTGGTTTCGTAGAAGGATTGCATAAAAGATTGTAGTGTCGCGGCGTTGTGTGGCTGGAGGGAGAGGGTTGGGGGGAGGGATATTTCGTAGGTCATTTTCTTTTTTTATTATTTATTATTTTGGGACTTGTCCTGGTGATGAATAATAAATGTAGAGTGTTTTGTGGTTTTTTGTCTATATGTATATATGTACTCCGTAGATTGATGTAATAGAGTAATGCATGGGGTTCGGTGGGGTAGAAAGGGTGTAGCCGATGTCGGGTAATGTTCCGAAATTAAGACATCTGACTCCGTAATATATTTATTATATTATTGTCTCCTGCTGTGTGCACCGTTTCCGAGTCAAGATCCATCTCTCCAGTCCAAATATCATACAAAGCCAGTTATATAGGTTAGGTAATCGATAATAGTCTCTCTATATGACAAAAACGACTATGATCAGTAATATTCGTAGAAACTGATTGTAGCTTGGAAAACATCTATGCGCGTCAAACCTGATTAAATAAGGGGTGTATATGGGATCACTTGCAATGCAAACTTCAGTGAAAATAGGAGAAATAATTGTTCAAGTCAAAATTAACGAGACAAGGGGAGTAGTTCTAGTTATGTGCAGAATAGAGACAGTACAAGGCAGCAGCTTGCCATCCAAAGTTACAGGTGGAAAGACAGCCATTTCTGGCGCCAGAGGCCGTCAATTTTCGGCGTCCCTATATTCTATTTGCAAAATTTATCTATTGTTCTCGACGATGATCACCACTTTCAAGCCCAAACTCCTCCCACGACGCTCTATCGCTCCCATTCGGCCTACTCGCACGCACAAACGAATTATCCACCCCGTCAATCCTCGCAATCGGCCTAACGACTTCAATTTCCTCTTTATACGCCCTCGAAAACCATTTCTCCGTATACGGCGACGATGTTGACGACTCTGAACAAAACAGCTCTGGGAACCGCTTCCGCAGCATGCGCAACGTCGTAGCCGAGATACGATCAACGCTGTCGTGATGCCGCAGGGCCAGAAACTCGGGCAGTTGTTCGGCGCGCAGTTGTGCCCGGACTGCGGCGGGATACTGGCCTACTGCAAACAGTAACAAGTCGTAGTGCATCAGCGAGGCCTTGGTGTGGTATGAGCCGCCTGTTTGGGCGCGGTGGTAGAGGCCTGATAGTGCTGCGATTGCGCCCATGCAGCCAGTGCCGTAATCAGATATTGGGAAAGGGGGTACCATGGGTGAGTCGAGGCCCATGAATTCGCCCTGTGCCCATGCGATTCCGGTTACCTTAGTCAGTCAGAATGGAAATTCTTTTTTTTTTTTAAACAAGAAAAACGTACGCAGTCGGCTATTTGCTGCCATCCAGGACGCCCAGCCCACTCGCCCTCATAGCCAAAACAGTTTTCATTCACATAGACGATACCCTTTCCCCTCTTCTCTGCCAGCTCGGCCAGCTTTTCCGGCCCGTATCCAAGCTTTCCCAGAGCGCCAGGGCGATATCCATCAACAAAAACGTCCACATCGGCTAGCAGTTTGTCGAATTCAGCACGGCCCTTCGCGGACTTGAGATCTAGATCAGCAGCGAGTTTGCCCATGTTTCCATCAACCTGGAAAAAGGGGACATCACTCAGGCTCGGGCTGGTAATCTTCAACACGTCTGCGCCGTATTCCGCCAGGATGCGGGTGATTGTTGGACCGGCAATGATTCGACAGAGCTCTAGCACTTTGATACCACCTAGAACTTTGCCGGTGCCGTCTTCTTGTTTTGTGGCAGTAGGGAACGGCGTTGGGGGTAAGTTTCCTTTCAATGGAGTAACCTTCCAAGGTGGTTGTTGTACGTTAAGTTTTCCCTAGCTAGTCAGTCGAATGTTGAGGGTTTATTTTGAAAGGGACTTACATGAGGTGTCTGGATAAAGTCTTCATACTTGTAGGCAGTCACACCGGCTTGTCTCCTTTCCGCATTCATCTCCTCCAGTTCTGCCGCGGTGTATTTACCAACGTGGCTTTCAATGGTCTTTATGATTTCCTGGTAGTCGGTCAAATCCGGTCGATGCCCTTCTAGCCCGATCATGTTCAGAGTCGAAGTCGCCTCCAGGGAACCGTGGATGTGAAAGAATTTGCCATCTTTGGTGCGGTAAAGATTGGCTGACATTCGTCGATATCCATTTGACTGTGCAGCCAGAAGATCGGTATCTATTTTTCACTTAGAACAGGCAGCTAGACAAAATGCTTCGCAGAACAACAAACCTTTGAGCTTGGATCGCACGTCTGGATCTAGTTTCCCCAAACCACCGATTTTGGCCATATAAGCCTGGCACCCAAAGTAGGTGGCTCCTTCTAGACTGACGCTCACATTTCGGCTTTGGTGTCCAAAACGGAGATTGGCAATCTCTGCGGCCGTCAGAGCTTCAATTCCTTTGAGCGCAGCGAGAGTTTCGGTCTCTTTGAAGGGTATGGGAAAGTATATCTTGTCCGTGGTGGAGTGGAATTGGACGGCTTCTTGGTTGTCAGTTACTCCGGAGGGTAAGTTGAGGGCGTGTGACTGCTGGCATAAGAAACCCAGGATGCGTCGGGCTTCTTTGGTGGGAGAGTATTCTGCTGCCATTTTGCTCCTCTTCGTTGGCAAGACGGTGTTAACAGCTGCTCTCGTTGATTGATTGATATAATAGGTGCAATCAATCTACAGCGGTTACAATTACTGCATATCCCGCTAGTTCGAATGTTTTGTCATCCATTTTCAGGGACCCTTGAAAAAAGTCAATTCTTTGCTGACAACGTGAGATCCGAAAAGGCTGCGTGAGGGGATTTGGAGAGGGGAAGAGTTGGAGCTTGTCGGATGCTGTCGACGCAGGTGGGGGTGGCCAACGCGGGCCGACAACTGCGCAGCCCGGTCCGCGCACCACATATTAGAGGCCTTCGATGTTTTTTTTTAAAGATTATTAAATATTAATTAATGCCTGCAGATAATAATGTTTCCTGAGTAGCCCTCTCGGAGTCAGTCAGTCCATTGCCAGGCTCTCCTGTCTCCGGATCAATGCCACGGTCTGATGCCCTTGCTGGCCGTGTATAGTTGGGCATCCGTAATCATTGGAGTGAGATGACTGATGGAAAATTTATCCACGCCAACAAGCACCAGTTGACGAGTACGACATGTTTGAATTACGACTGCAGCCATAATAAAGGCAGGCAGGCATGGTTGACGTGGAGGAGAACTACCGCTTCTGGCAATCAAGTGCCGCTCCGATCAACCAGATATTCAAACGGAAGGTGCACGCTGGTGTGTGTTGACTTCTAATCCTATTATTCTCGTTTTCAAATGCCTGAATGCACGAAGAACATATTGATAGTCACTGCTGGCCGGACTGGGGTGAAGTTGGGGTTGCGGTCGTCACGTGACATATCAAGACCTAGTCTTCTGCGGGAGCAAGATCGAAACCGATCGAAAATTATTAGTTACTACGTAGGTTGGAGATAAAGTAGAGCTAAAACGACGTCATTGCGAGTGGGCCTGGTGTTCGATGGTGGGACTGGACTCAGTAAACTCAGTGAACTGTATGTAGCAATCCAGGCATCTTATTGATCCACGTGCCTCGACCGAACGGCGATGAAGCTTCGGTCGCGCTGCGGCGTGGTGGCCTATGAACGCGGCTCATGCGGCACACAGAGAATATCATAAGTACAGCGCACATTGATGGCCGTGGAGCTGCGAAGTCGCAGCCCCTCCACGGTGCTTGGCTGGACCCCGGCTTCTCTCCGTGTGGGAGCCATGACGCTGATGCGGGCGCGCGTTAGTTACTTCTCAGTGGGAACCTTGCACTGGGAAGTTGGAAGTTGGCCGGCCGAGGCCCAGTGCGGTATATGGTATATCGTGCGACAACTCGAGCGGGAGCACTGTGAATAGTTAATAATCCTGATAAATTGTACACAGAGCGCATGCAATCTGTTCACCAGAATAATGACATAAGTATCAGTCCAAGATCCGTAGCTGGCCGGGCGACGGCAGGAATGTCAGACTGCAGAGTACCCGGGCGGGACGGCAGATGCGCATGACCTCCAGGCGCCTCCGAATGCTCCCGCCGCCTGCAGCGCAGCGCCAATCAAGCCGGCCACGCGCCCTGTCCTTCCAGCGACCGTACCGTATCGTATCGTACCGGTCACGCGGAGCGTGGCGGCCGTGGCCAGGGACACGCAGCCAAATGGCCGCGCCAGACTGGTAAATTACGCTGCATGCCAAACGGCCGCGTACGGCGCTAGCCTCTTGCGGCATTATCGCTGCCCCCACACGCCGGGTTAGCGCGAATCGGGCAGGCGCAGTCTGGGCCCGCCCTTGCCCTGTCGGTCGTACACAGTCATCATCGCGGGAATCAGCATCCAGCCCAGCTGCCAGCCATAATAACCACCATCGCTTCGTCTGCCTCTGTTTCTTCTCTGTACTCGCTCACCACCGAGAAGACTTTTTCCTCCCCCCCCAAAGTTTCGCTTCGAACCCTGTTCGGAACGTTCTTCGTCCAGACAGCTGTCTGTCTGCCTTATCAGCCAGCTCCTGCCTAGCGCGTCGCATCGCATCTCGTCGCATCGCATTCGCTTGTGCTCGCCACCGTTGCTGCCAAAAGACACTCGTGTCCATCAGATATCAACCCAAAGAAGTCGCGCACTCGTGACGTGAGTCATTTCTCCTCTGTCTCCTGCATCGCGCGGCTGCTTTCCACCGCGTTTTCATCCTTTCTTTGTTCCTGCGTCTCGCCGCATCGCCTCCCCCTAATCTCAGCCATCCTGACGTCTGACTCATCCCTCCTGCTCATCCAGTTCTGAATCCCCCCTGCCAACCGCAATCATGGCTCCCCAGATCGCCGTGTCCAGCATCGCCATGGCGCTCGCTGGCAACAAAACGGCCTCCGTTGATATTCCTGCCCATTGCAACCCGGCCAAAGACAGCAGAGGCGCCTTCACTGTCGCAGCTGCTCGCCCCGGCCAGTCTGCGATGCTTCCGACGCCTCCCAACTCCATCTCTCCGAATTTACCTCCCCACAGCTTCAAGCATAGACATGCGGAAGGCTTTCCTCATTCTCCTCCCCACGCCCCCATCCACGTCGATTCCGATATCGATCTCCAGGACGCCGTCGACCATGCGAAAAGCCAGGACCACCTCCATGCGGCCAACTCGCTCAACATCGATAGCGTGGGTGCCATCACCCCGACAATGCTGGCCAAATACCACCTGCCTGATATCCTGCTGGCCCACGGTCCCCTGGCGATCCGCCATGTTATGGGCTACCTCACCACCTCCGTTCCGGGCTTTGCAGGCATCCCGCCAGCCAAGGCGCGTCGCCTTGTTGTGGGAGCGCTAGAAGGCAGAGGCAACGTCAACGAAGGTGGTGGCGTCGACGGAGACGTGATCTTTGAGAAAATAGGATGGGGTCGCTGGGATGCCCGCCGTCGCGGTCAACCTCCTCGGGATCGCCAGGCCTACCCATCCACGTCGCCACCCTCTAGCGTGTCGAATTCCTACGAGGGTGTGCAAATCCCCCAGAACTCCCAGTGGCGAAATGCAAGGCCAACCTACGGCACAAGCATGGCAGACTCGGCCGTCTTTTCCCACTCGGACCTCGACTACGGCGACCACGAAGCCGATAAGATGTCCTTGGACGGCGACTCGCGCGAGTACTGCTCCTCGTCTGATGCGCCTGACGACGCCATTCCAGACGAAGAATGGGACGAAGGCGATATCACCGACGAAGAGGACTGGGCTGGCATGGGCGCCGACGCGCTTCGTGCCAGGTCTCTTAACGGCGGAGGAATTGTAAATACAAACCATACTGTACATCCACACGCGCAGCGTCACCCTGGAGGTCCTGCTGCACCCGCTGCCCTGGCCAAGTCTGTGCCAGGCGGCTTCCCCTTTCAACAATCGGGTTTTTCTCTTCCAGACGGCGTTGGTGGTGACTGTGAAGAACGCGCTGCAGTTGAAGCGCTATTACGACTGGGCTCTATGTGATGCCCGACTTCCTCAGCGAGGATTCGATATACCTTTTTTTCTCTTTTTCTCTGCGCCAACCGATCGAGGCTGGCCCGACCGAGTTGATAATCCTTCCTTTCGTGATACCTGCGTTTCGTCGCTCATTCTTTGCTATATATTCTCCCCTCCTTATTGGTTTTAGTCATTTGGGTTTATGGTTATGGGACGGGTTTATTGGATTTGGGATACCTACTATTTTGTGGCA
Organism: Talaromyces sp. DC2; assembly: GCA_039119965.1. Classification (NCBI taxonomy): domain Eukaryota; kingdom Fungi; phylum Ascomycota; class Eurotiomycetes; order Eurotiales; family Trichocomaceae; genus Talaromyces; species Talaromyces sp. DC2. The sequence continues at coordinate 61,005 of JBCLNQ010000049.1, forward strand.
TCATGGCGTTTATACACCTCATCGTTGACTACTACTTTACTTTTGATTGAGACCTTGAGCCTGCGCGAAAGCAAGCGCTGAATGCTCGGTCTGATTTTTTTTTTTTTTTTTTTTCTTTCCGCTGCTCGGCTTCAACGCCTGAAATGCTTGTCTTTCCTGCTCGGCGTTATATTTGCATGCCAGAGTCATACCTAACTCTTTTAATTTGGTGCACGTGAACAGACTACAGTTGTGGTCTGATATGATCAGAGGTGGGACGGACGCAGTTGGTCATCTTGAATGTACTGCACTGGCTGTATCCAGGTTCCTGCGCTGGTCTTGACGCTTTTTGGTCATCTTAGCTGATTGTACTGATAACGTCTTGTATATATCATATAGCATACGACTATATATGCAGAACCTTACTTTGAAACATTAATGATTAATTTATACATCATTTGTAATATTGAATATTCATTCACTCACATGTTTGAAAGTGATCAATTGATAGCTTCTTCCAACATATTAGAAACAGTCTATGGCTAATAAAACACTCGTGCGGAGGACTCCAAATTCTAATCCTTGATCACCATTATTTATTGCCGCCTGTATATATCATAAGTTGACTGCCCAAGAAACCTTTTCTTTGATACTAGTGAAAAACAATGGAGACAACCATACGTCTTCACTTGAAATAGTAGATACTAATATGCCGGCGTCAACCTCATATCAAGCAACCCTTTCTCAGCAACTTCCGCGTAGAATAATCCAGCTTCATATATCCCACGATTCAGTAGGGTCTTGATATGGCGTTAAAATAGTCCCAGCCCAATGATCCATCCCTTTTTGTTATCGAGATGGTTTGTTGCACGGCGAGGCGACGGTGCCGCGAAAATCATCTGCAGAAGGGAAATCGTTAGAATAATAAAAAAAATCAGTACTACTAGCAGTAGGGGGTGATGGGGGTGCTTGACGTCCTTCCTTTTGTATAGAAACAGGCCCAGTCGCGCCATATCTGAAGATTTCGACGTCTCCTTCAACAACAACAACCTGATCCATTTGATCACAAAAACCAACTGCTCAATAAAAATAGCAAGGATACATACACAGTATTCGGCAAGTGGGATACGTATAGGTAGAAGAGTTCATTGACTAGATGCTCAATAAAACATTTGAAATCAGTACTCATCCAATCTATACATAATTTATCACCTATATAACAAATATGTGCGACGCTAGACTGCCCAGCATGTCCCTGCTTTATGCTCAGCCTGGCTCTCTTTCATGATTATGGTCGAGATTCATAACGATCAAGAAAGGATTATTATCTGGCCCCGAACATGGCATCAGCTAATTTTCTACTGATATGGCCTATCCGATGAATCTCAGTGGTGAATTCATATTAGAACCTCTTTCTATGATGTAATAATGGCTGATCTGAAACTCTAGGCCGTTATTATACTAGATGAATGCCACTTGTTTCTTTTGAAGGACACGTTACAGTATATTGTGGAGAGATCGTCCAGATAATACGCCCTGAATACGCCTGAATACGCCTGCATACGCCTTAGGATTGACCCCATTGCGTACCGGCTATACGCAATGCACTAGGTCTCCCTGGTCTATAAAAGGACAATTGTCGTACCAGACTTAACCATTAACTCTACTGCAAGTTGATATCGTCGTGTTAAATTACAAAATCAACCAAGATGAAGTTCTCCCTCGCTCAAGTTTTGCTATTATTGGCAACTGCTGCAGCTGCGCAGCCGGCAGAACTTAGTACGTAGCTAAACGCACCAGCATTATTCCATTGACAGGGGTCCCTAACACAGTCTCTCTCATAGACAAGCGAACTTGCGTTGTTAACTCTGCTAAAATCGATGAGTGGGTGGAAGACGGACTGACTAGATTCCGCACCGCATTCTCGTCCGAAGGCACTCCGACCAATGCATACTGCCACTACTGGGGGGTAAACGCTTGCTCAGACAGCATAAGTAATGTCCAGTGTTACTATAACACAGTGGTCGGAAGTTGGGTTGTGGACAGTAATTGGCCTCGTGGGCCTGTCGGCGATTCTACTTACTATAAGTGCGTGGACAATACTAGAGCAGATTGGATTGCAGATACTGGCTGCACTACGGGCTAGATTAGAAAGGCAAAAGTTCGTTTTATTAAGGGGTTGGGAAGTTGTATTTAGGCTCTGTGATTTACTTTGACTTTGATGTACTGTCGGGTTCCGTCGGGTTTTTGTCACCTTCGAAGGTTGTTTTTGCCCCGGCGAACCCTGAATAGAAAACGGATAGAATCTTGATCGTATATTTTATTGCTGGTCAGGGTCTTCATGGCCGTCCTGGAGAGGAAAATCATTATCCAAGTCTATTGTTCATCAATGCTCCTCAAGCTGATAGCTCCCCCATCAAAGTGAATCCAGAGGATGGTGAGCAAACACAGCAGGTGAAACTTAGATGCAGGGTGGGTAATATCGTAAAGTTCACCATAAGTGGGGATTTTGTAGGATCAGTTTTCCACTTCCCCCTGGCCAACTATCCACTATGACAGCATCTGCTCATTCAGCATACGGTCAGGGATCAGGGAGATTTCTCAATGAACGCTCAGCACTTGTCATGTGCCAGCCACAGGGCACCTGCAGCACGTGCCTCACATATGGTAGCATATATATAAGACTGCCTGTTCTTGTAGCTTAGAGAGACATCATTATGAATATACACACTTCTTAGGACAGTCCCTTGGTTTTTACAGCACTAGTCAATGACGTAGGAGTTGAAACATCATGTGATAAAGTGTAAAATGGGCGACGGATTTCAACTACAACCGTCTATTGTTGCACTTTCTTGTTACATATAGCCTCATGTATAGCTTTAAAAAAAAACCAGCCCATCTCAGACACGCAACCCAAACCCTTCCAAAAGAAAAAGAAAAGACAGCAGATTTAAAAATGAATTAATTCACTTTGAATTAACCATCTTCCAAACTTCGGCCTCTGCTTCCGCCAATTTGTTGCCCGCGGTCTGCATCCACGACTTGGCCGTATCAAACACTTTTTGCCCAGACTCTCCCAGAATAGAATCCTCGTCACCCGCGTACAGTGGACCTGCTGCATTGCTGCTGTTGTTTGTGTTCATATTTCCAATACCGGTAGTAAACCTAGACGATGGCGATGGCAATGGCTGCGCACTCGGCGGCTGATACGTCGACAAGTACGGTGTCGATGTCGAATTCGGCACGTTCGTCGTTATCATCCCTTCTTTTTCCTGTGCAAAACTACCCACCAACCCCCCCGCTGGAGTTGTCGGCTGCTGCTGGGTTGTTTTGGGCGCATAGTACTCTGCCGGTTGCACCGGTTCCCCCGTCTTTGGCGGTGGTGGGACGGTATATGATGATTTGTTGCTCGTTGGTGTAGCAGCAGCAACTCCAGGAGGAGGAACAGGGCGAGCGCCGGGCTGCGGGGCTGCAGGGGTTTTGTTGTTTGTGTCTGTATTTGTATCGTCGAATAAAGGATAGGTCTTGGTAGGCGGTGGTCGTGCCGATACAGGCGCCGCTGTTGGGCCGGGGACAGCAGATGCACCGGGTCGAGCTACGGATTGGTTTGTAGAACTATTGATACCACTTCTAGTAGATGCAGCTGAAGTTGTAGTAGCAGGCGCAGCTAACGGGATCGAGTGTTGTTGTTGCTCATCTGGCAGGGGTGGCGTGGCGTTGTTCTCTTGCTTCGCTGCCGTGGGGGGTATGTTCTGGTTGATGGGAGCCGAGTTGAAGGTGCGTATTGGCGGCATTATTATTTGGTTTGTTTTGGCTTGCAAGGATTTAATCTGATCAAAGAAGAGGTGTGTGTCGAATATCACATTCATTCCATCCCTATATACTCTACGTCATATCACGTGATTTTTAAAGAACACAGTTTCACCGGAATAGTGAGGTTCTGCAACCACGTGCAATGAGCAATGTACAACTAACCAAATAAGGATTTCTGTCTGTAGTATCCTAATTGGGTTTAGTTGCTTCTAATATAGGGAATAGTTTGTCAAAATATTTACTAACCTGGGGATATTTACTGCCAGGATGCGAGTAGGAGAGACCAAGCTGCTGGCTATCCATGCTTGCCATAGTGCTTACATTCTCGCCGCCATAGCGCTTCTCAAACGTGACCAATACCAGGAGACCCCACACCCTTCTAAACTAAAAATTTATTTACTACTTTTAATACAATTTAAATAAAAATAATTTAATAACTTATTAAAAAATTTCATCATACGTGTATTGTAAATGAAATTTTGTTTCAAGAGACAAAGTATTATGCCCGAATTAATATTATTCCTCAGTGAGCCAGGAAGAGCTAGAAGCGGCACTTCTATACAAAGAATCAGTGATTCTAGTCAACGAAGCGGCGACTCTAGACAAAGAAGCGGAGCTTCTTTGTTAAGCAACTATATAAGCACACTCATTTACTGTCATGTATTTAGTCTATTGTGTTTTATTACAACAAGGAAATAGCATACTACTATTTACTCTTCAGCAACTTTAGCAGCCTATCATTGCGATAGTACTCTACTTTATCTTAGGATTGTCTACATTATTGTTCTCTCTTGCCTTCGGCTAACAGAATATCCACCTACGATCCACATCTCGGTGACGAGTTGTTGAACCGTTTGACAGCAACAAAATATATATAAGAAGCCTAATTTAAAACTCTTCCAATTAATTAAAAAATTAATATTAGCGATAATAGATAGACAATTAATAAAATTAGTATAGATTAGCTTTGAAATTACTTTATTCTTTATGCAAATAGCCAAGTAATAGAAAAATATTAGATACTAATTCTTAATAGCTATAAAAGTTATTTAACTAGAGAATTTGACTATATATATACTAAGAATAATATTATTCTAGTCTATATATCATTATATCTCTACATTCTTCTTATCTCTTACAGCCTTTTAATATTAGCTATTTTATAGTTATAAAGCAGAAATATAGATAGCTTATTAAATAATAAATAAAGCTTAAATTTAATTATATTAATAAAATTAACTTTCTTATAGTATTTTTAAAGACCTATACAATAGTATATAAAACTAAGACTATTTAAAATAACTTCACAGCAACTAGATTAATACTATATAATCTAAATTAAATCTATTAATAGCTTATTATCTAGCTTAAGACTTCTATATCTCCCTTAAATCAATTAAGTAATTTATAATTATCTTATTTATAAATATCTTAAAATCTATATTAATTTAAGTATTAATTAACAATAATTAAGAGATATATAAACTAGTGTATAGAAAATCTATTAGATTTAATTAATAAGATAATTAACTAGATATCTAAAGTATACAAGATAACTATAAATAGCTTTATACTATTAGAAAAAGAAGTCTATAATTTACAGGCTATATATAAGAAAGAAAAATAAAAATATAGATAATCTAGAAAGTAGATAGAATATAAGTAAGGAATTACTAAAAAAGAAGCTTAAATATTTATATAAAGTTAGATTAAGGTATTTTAATCTATAATCACTACTCTAGTTAAATCTAAGCTACTAGCTTTGTAAGCACTTGTACACCATCAATTTTGGTATAGTGAGTATAATATTCTCAGGCATAGAAGGCCTCAATGCCCTAATCGTACTAGTAATTAATTTTTTATATATAATTATTATTTCGGGTTAGAAATTGAAGTTTGAAATCTATATAGAGCGCGTTCTCCGGGAAAAGTGGCCGCTCGCTTGTAGTGGCCGCTCGGGTGTGGATTACGTTAATTATAGTATGATGTCATATCTTGTAACTGTATTATGACACATCATAGCCTAGAATTTTCTATAAATGCAAACAACCAAACACAAAAGGCTAGAATGGGCCATGAGTTATGAGCCGGTCGGGTCATGACGGCTGGTTTGTCGACTTTAACGGTCATTAAATGATAGTTGTCCGTTTCCGGTAACACCAAAAACTAGATACCATTCATATGTTCTTATTACATTTCCAATAACCACATCACATGACATTAGGGACAGAGCTGACGGTGGCTGGCTGAATGTAAATTATTTACTGATAGCTAGGTTTCCGTATGCCGGGGTTCCCAGACAGCCACCGTTTCCGAAGACGTCGAGATTACTCTTCATTCCAACACATTACTGCAATCAGAAATATCCTTTACTATCTTATTTCCAATAATATAGATTGTATGACGTGACAATGAGAATAACTAATTGTATCATTTATCAGCTGGTAATTATATACCATATGTATATTTAGCTTCGATTATTCACTGGTCTTGCTTACTTGGTGAATGTATGATTGTACAGTATTCACAGAGCAATACAGAGCAATACAGAGCAAAGTATCTCGTTCTATTCAACTATCACTCAAGTCAAGATGGCCCCTAATTGGAAAAATAAGGCTCCTTTGGAAGGAGAAATAGAGGTCAGGCCGTCGGATTTATCATTCGAAGTCTCAACAGGAATTCCTGGCGGCTTCTCAGCCACCGGCCATTTCCGCGGACCAATTTCTGGGAGCACGGCTCTTCCAATACGGTTAGTATTACATTCTCATTTATTAATTTGGAGACTCACTAAGAGAGATAAAGTCCTGGTAGTACACTCTTCTGGAATGATCTACAGGACAGGACGTATCCAGCCACTCTAGAGAGGAAGCAGGATGTAAGCAGCAAATGAGCTTGGGCGGCAGAATAAAATTACCTGCCCTCAGACCGAAGCTAATAAATTATATAGGAGCTCTACATCAATATCGGGGAGGGAAGTTTGCCTGCCCTCATTGAACTTAATGGTTCTCCACCTCAGGTTCATGAGCCGTTATATGGAGAGGTGAAGTTTAATCAGGCTCTCCCCCCACAGTGAAGAGTTTGCATGGTTTCTTAATAGGAAAATATGGGAAGAACTGGGAAAGTAAAATGAATGAAGGAACGAAGTCTTCTTTTTTCATTGTATTGAAAAGTTTTGGAGGGTTTTATGATAATGTATACCTCGGTGTAGGTTTTTCCCTATCAGTTATCGGGTTTCCCTATGCTGTAATGCAAATGCAGAGGAAATATTTGGAAGGTTCTAAGAGTTATGACGCGAGTCTCTACAATCAGATTCTAAATAATGATTCTATATTCCTTCAGATTTCGCTATTAATACAAAGCCAGACTTTACAAGAAAAACTGATGAATTAGTGCTGCATGAGCCTTGTACGCCATCTCACCTGTAAAGACTAAATTGGCGCACATATAATCGGGATATTGTATCAGTTCATCTGAACTGTAATTGTAAGGGTGAAATCGTTGGATGTATTTTCACAATGAGTACTTAAAGACTATATTATAATTTTCTGAAGGAAGACCCTGAACCAAGCAGAAGAGACACTAAAATTCTTAATATTTTAATAGATTATCGAGTTTAATTTTTGGCTTTGATTTGGGTAAAGATGGAGGATTATCATCCGTTTTAATAGGTATTACTGTCCGCGGATGATATATTTAAGGTCTCAGACACTCTTACTGTTAATATAATGCAATTATATTAATAGTGAACTGGATATAGATATTAAAGTCTTTATAATCAGTGAATATAGATAGATCATTAAGTGTAAACTAGGTGATTTAATATTATTTAGCTACTTAAATCTCTACTATTTTAATCTATAATAGATTATCTTTATTATTAGAAATCTTATTATTTAATTACTGCTAAATAGCTAAAATAGAGGTACTAGTATTATATTTCTTTTAAATTCACTTTAATAAGACTTTGTTAGAAATCCACCCAGGAACGAAGCCATACAATGAGGCCATCTGGCAAGGAGCCGAGTCGGACCCGACTAGGAACCAATTAGGAGGCGACTCCCTAATAGGGTTAGTTCAGGGGCCGGCGCGCGTCTACTGAGACGCGCCTAGGGATGAAATCTTCATGTAAAAAAGCAGCAGATTACTTAGACAGAGTCATACAATATAGCTACTCAGGTTCATCTCCAGGCCATTGCTGGCCGCCTTCCTAGTGATATGCTCTATTCGTGCGCTCATAACTACTCTTAATTCAAAAGATTATAAGCCCAGGATTACTATCAACCAGCAGTAAGCCTAGAGATCAATATCAAGCATATTATTGACCTAATAAATATATAATTAACTACTCTCAACAAACCCTAACAAGAATTCGATATCCTGAGATTAATAAATCAGACCACTGGCTAACATAAGCCCAGTACCTAACACTAAAATAAGCCTAAGAATATACTCCTTACATATAACATATATAAGACTCATTCTAAGAAATAGTATTAGATAAAATCTCTTTTAGAATTTAAAATCAGCCTATAAATATATTAAGATAGACTATAGATTTCTTATAATAGTAAAATAACGCTAGTACCTATAATTAGGTTAAGAATCTCCCTAATAAGATATAATATAGGTTTCCCACTAGACAGATAATTCCCAGTAGATAAAGCAGATGTAACCCAGGATACAGATAGTGGGCCTAGTTCCTTATAGATAAGTAATAAAGATTAACTTATATAATAATCTCTTTTAGTTATCTAATATAAAAAAAGCCTAATATAGCAGTAAGTAGTAGTAAAGCTTAATAAGACTAGGACTAGGTTACACTCAAGTAAGTAAAAGCAATATATAAGGCCTTACCTTAATATACATAGTGAGAAGATCTTTATAAAAAAGAAAAGTTATTAAGTCTCTTAATATTAAAATTAATAAACCAAACTTAGTATATATCCAGAAATTTATAATAAAAATAATTTTAAAAGATTTACTCTATTCTATTTTTTTTATTTTTTATCTTTTAATAAGACTTAAAGTAATATATTTTTAAATAAACTAAATATAGAAGATCTATCTAATAGCTTTAAATAACTTAGATATACTGATACTAATCAGGCCAGCGTCTATATACTATCAATAACTAATAGTCAGTCCAATACTGGCCAGACTCTAACTAGAAATCAAGACCAGACTATATCAACAGTCAATTTATTTTAGTAAGAATAAATATAAATAAGTAATTAGATTACTTTATTAATTATTTTATTAGATTACTTTAATTACCAGTAATATAATAATATTAATCAGAATTATACTACTCCCACTAAACTATATAAATAGCCTAGCTCTATTAATATTAAAAACTTCACAAAGAAAATTAACAAACTTATCAGATTAAATAATATCTAATAGTTCTATAAGTTCAAAGCTAAATATATTAATATAGATATTAATTAGATCTTTATTACCCTTAATATAATAAGTAAATCAGCAAAATACCAAATAAGTTCACTTTTAAACAGATTAATCAATAACTAAACCCTGCTTACCAACAAATATTAGTTAGATCCAGTAGGATTATTATAGCAGCTCTACTCTTAATTTATAATACTTTAATCTATCTAAATTAAAAATCTAAAAAGAAAGTTCTATTTCTATAAATTCTTATCTAAAATTAAAATATAAAGAAATTTTAATAAATTATAAAAAATTATTAATAAAATTATTATAAAAGACCTAATAGTCACTAGATTTAATAAGCTTAACTCTTTCTCTTAACTACTCTCTACCCTTCTATAAAAATACTATACAATTATTAAATATATCTAATTAAAAGAGATTACTAAATTTTCTATTAAAAAGAATCTTAATAAACTATTATAATAAAAAAAAAACCTTATTAGTATAAAATAAAATAAATCTACCTACTAAATATATAATAATAAAGAATATAACAGATAATATTAATTTTAAAGCTAACTAGAAACTAATTTAGAACCTACTTGATGCTATTCTTAAGGTAATAGACCACCAATATATTATTAATCATAGCCAAGACTCTATATTCTCTACAACAATCCTAAGCATATCCTCTAAAACTATCCTAATAAAGAAGAACTCAATAGACTATATCATTATCTATAAAATAAGAAATTTAAGAAGAATCTATTCTTATCTAAATATTATAATAAGAATAAAAGTAAAAAAGAAGCTACTTATTTATATAAGTCTAATTTAGATTTTCTAAAATTAAAAAAAGATAATTAAAAGAATTTAAATAACTCTAATAAAATAAATATTTACTTCTATAAAAATAATATAAATAAAAAAATATACTTTACTAACATATTTAATAACAATAATATAGAATTAAATCTAGTATAAACTAATTTAACTTCTTTAATTACTAAATATAAATAGCTTATTAATACTAGAGCTATCTTATATATATCTAACAATCCTAAACTATTTATTTAAATTAATTTTATTAAAACTAAATAATATATCTAGATAGAAAAAGAAAAACTTATAATTATTAAAGTAAAAAAAATAAAGTTATATAATATCTAATATTTTTTTATAATATTTTTTTATATTCTATATATCCTTAGATTATTATCTAACTTATTATCTATATAGATATTAACCAAAATTAGTATCACTATTTCTATTTTTTATTAAAAAATTATCTTTAAAAAGAAAAGAAATAAAATCTTATATACTACTATAAATAGATAACTATACATTATTAACTAGATTACTAAAATAGTTAAAAAATACACACTTACTACTAAAAATATAATATTACTATTAAATAAAGAAAATAACATAAAAATAAAGAATATTAAAATAAATAAAAATAAAAATAATTATCTTAATTAATTATCTTAATCTAAAAAAGAAATTCTAAATACTAATTAATTAATTTTTTCTTAATTATAAAAGATTAAATTAACTAATTAATTAAAAAATAAGAATTTATCCTATTCTAATAAAAAGATATTAATTAACTAAACTAAGTTAGTTCCTACCTAAAGCCTATTAAGAATTAATAACTTAGAAATAGTTAATATAGAAATAAAAAAAGAAAATATTATATTTTCTAATAAATAAAATCTTAAACATTAATAACTACTAAATCTATAATATTAATAACTTAGCTATATAAAAATATTAAAACTTAAAAATATATATAAAATTATTAATCTAAATAGAACTATACTAATTAATTCCATACTATTAGATTACAAAATCTATAATAAAGCTAAGATAAAAATATATATAAACTATAAACTAAGCAAGCATAAGGATAAGCCTCTCATATTAATTTATATTAATATTTATAGATTATTTAATAAATCACTCCAAGATTATAGATTCTTCATTAAAATCTATAATAATTACACATAAAAATACTAAGTTATTCTAATACTTAAAAAAGAATTTATAGCAGTCAAACTAACCTTAAACCAATAAAAAAAAAAATATTAAGTTAGAATCTAAATATAAACTTTAAATTATCAAAACTAATAATATTAAAAAATTATTAAAATAAGTTAAATCCTAATATTAAGATACAAAAATCATATTATAGATAATAAAAATCCACTCCTTACACTAAAATAGCCTAATCAAACAAGAAATTCAACTTATTAAAAAAGATATTTACACACTTTATAAAGATATAAATTTATCACTTTAATTTTAATATTTTATAGCTAAAATAAATACTTACTATTAAAATTAACTAGAAGTTCTATATCTTATTATTAAAGAAATCAGAAAACTAATTATTTCTAAGAAATTTTAAACTAACTAATAACTCTATATAGATTATATAAAGATTTAAAAATACAAGATTATATTTATTATTAATCTAAAATCTTTTTTACTAAATATAAAAAATTATAAACTCTTTAATAGAAACTATAATACTATATTTATAAAATATATTACTAATATAATAAAGTAATACTAGATCTATACTTTAGATATAAGAATCTATATAAAAATATTAATTATTAAATTCTATAAAGATATACTAAGCAGAAATATATAACTCAATCTCCTAACACCCACTATTAATCTTAAACTTCCTAAATATCACTCTAAAAAAAGACTAATTAAAAGTAAAAATAAATTAAAAAAAGGATTATCTTATAAAATTATCTTATTATTAATAAAACTACTCTCTACTATTTTAAATAATCTAATAGTTAATTAAACTACTATTTTAGTAAATAACCTATTAATATCTAATCAAAATAAATAATTAGATTAAGATTAATCTTTAGAGAATAAAGAAAAAATTAAAATCTCTATTATAACACTAAGTAATAATAATAATATAGATAATCTAGCCACTAAGTCAGTCCCTACTCAGAGCCCACTAGGAATTAATAGATTAATCTAATAACTAAATAAATAAAAATTACTAGATTTATAAAAAGTATAAAACTATAAATAACTCTATAAAGATAATAATAACTTACTACCACTATAACACTCTAAGCATCTCTAAAACCAGATTATTAATTATATAATTAAAACAATATTATTAATAAAAATTATTATAAAGAATACTAACAAACTATATAATCTAATTCTAATTCTAGAAACTTATAAATAGACTATATATAATCTAATATATAGTAATAATTAAAAAAAGATAATTTATAAAAAATTCTATAAACTTATTACTAATAAGACTTTTCATAAAATTAAGAAACTAGAATATATAAATATCATTACCTTTAAATAGATATTCACTATCAAGTATACATCAAACAGCACCATTAAATATTTCAAAACTAAATTAATAATCAGAGAATTCTTACAAATCAAAAGAATTAATTTCTAAAAAATATTTACACTAATTATATAAATTAACTTACTATATATCCTTTTTACTATCACTATACTTAAAGATTTAAAAGCTTACTAATTTAATATTAATAATATCTTTACTAAAACTAAATTATATAAGAAAATATTTATAAAGTCACTAGATAAAATTAATATTATATAAAATTATATATAGAAAATCTAATAAAATCTCTATAGACTTAAACAAGCTATACATAACTAATACAACCTATATAATAATTATTTAAAATAATCTAAATTTAATTCTATATTAAGCAATCTATATATCTTTATTTATTATAAGAAGCACATAATTATTAATCTATATATTAATAACTTACTTATATTATCTTAGATAACTTATAAAATCTATAAATTTAATAAACAGCTATCTAACTACTTCAAAGTTAAAAATCTAAAAGAGACAAAATATATTCTTAATATATATATAATATAAAATTAAAAAAACCATACTATATATCTTAATTAATCTATTTATATAAAATAGATACTTTAATAATTTAAAATAGTAAATAACTTAAAATTTATAAATTAAATTCTAATAATAACTTAAATTAGACTAATAAAAATTAAACCAAGTAATATAGCTATCCTAAAATATTAATATTAATACTAAATAGACAATATAATATTTTCTATAGTTTATAATAGACTAGATATTATATTTACTATTAGTAAACTAATATAATTTATAGATAATCTAAACATTTCATATATATACAGTATAAAGACATTACTCCAATATTTTAAAGAAACTATAAATCTTAATATATAATATAATCCTTACAAAGAATTTAATAATAAAATAACAAGATACTTAGATATAGATTATACCAACAATAAATATAATAAAAAATCTATATTAAGCATAATCTTTACCCTTAATAGTAGCCCTATCTTATAGCATAATAGAAAGTAAAAGTTAGTCTTTATATCAACCACTAAAACTAAATATATCTTACTATCTAGTATAACTAAATATACCAAATAGATATCTTAATTCCTAACCAACATCAATTTCCTAAGATATATCAAAAAAAAAAATCACTATAAATAACAATAAGTCTAATTACTTAGAGATAACATAGCTACACTCATCCTAGTAGAACAGCTATAAATCAATAAGCAGTCTAAATATATAGATATAGCATACTACTTAATTTAAGATCTCTATAAATATAGAATTATTAACTGCTAATACATCTCTACAAATAATATAACTATAGACATATTAATAAAACTATTAAAATAAGTTCTATTCTCTCAGCACTATAATATTATAGAATTAATAAACAGAAAGAAATACCAATCTAGATAAGAATATATTAGACAAGCCTATACTAACAGAAGAAACTGCATAAGACCTATAAAAGCTAAGGATTCCTAGATAAAAGGGAGTATTAGAAATCTACCCAGGAATAAAGCTATATAATGAGGCCATCTGATAAGGAGCTGAGTCGGACCTGACTAGGAACCAATTAAGAGGCGACTCCCTAATAGGATTAGTTCAGGGGCCGGCGCGCGTCTACTAAGACACGCCTAGGGATAAAATCTTCATGTAAAAAAGCAGCAGATTACTTAGACAGAGTCATACAATATAGCTACTCAGGTTCATCTCCAGGCCATCGCTGGCCGCCTTCCTAGTGACATGCTCTATTCGTGCGCTCATAACCGCCCTCAATTCAAAAGACTTATTCTTTAGCTTAAATAACACTATTAAATTATCACTATACAGTCTAATAGTTATTATAAATTAGCTCTTCTTCTGCTATCTTAATAATATTAAATTTCTTCTTAATATATATATAAAGCTAATTCTAAATAGAGATTAGTTCTAATATCTAATAACTCTATCAGATATTTTATTTCTATATAGAGTTTAGTTTTCTTAGATAATTAGGATCTTAAAAATAATAAATATAATTAGCTACTTTTATAGATTTATAATATATAGAATATTTCTAAAAAGTATTCTAGATACTATAATAGATTTTTTATAAAAGATAATTTCTTTTAAAGATTTTTAATTCTATTATATAATCTATAATTAAATTTTAAATCACTATATTTAAGTTTAGATTATCTAATAATCTATTAATATCTTTAAGTCTAGATAATCTATTATAGTAATAATTAGCTAAGTAGAGATTTTTACTATTGATAATATTATCTAAGTTCTACTACAAGCAGTAGATTATTAGAATATCTATAAAGTTTAGGGCCTCACCAAGACGAACTATCTATCTATAATATTATTAGTATAGAAAAGAGAGTTCTTTTAATATATATATATTGTAAAGCCTTTGGGTGTCTGAGAAGACTGGTTGAGGGTATTAGGAGCCTACTGGGGTTCGACTAGGAGCCGAGGCGGTACCGAGTAGAAGTATGAAATCAAGAAGTATGTCAGATTACAAGAATAATCTTACTTAAGATCTCTATCTTTTAGAATAAAATCTCAAACTTATATAGATATAATCTATTTACTATTCCTATTTCCCAATTAGGTATGTGTAGTGAGAGGAGGGGTAAATATGACACAGCATAAGGAGTGAAGCTTCAAGGTTGATATATCAAATGAGGTTATCCGCACCGGCATGGATCATGCAGCTGGCCGGCAACCTGGCACATGGTTCCCGAGCCGGGGTCTCACATAACGTATTTCACGGGTCAACGGCGGCGTTTACTATAAGAAGTTATATAAATAGAGATCTATTAAAGACTAACTATTATAAGAATCTTTAAATTATAATAGAATAATATAAAAAGCTTTTTAATAATCTATAAGTATATATAATAATATAATTAATATTAGAGATTAATAAAATAGATATAGAGAGATTTATAGAGGATAGAGATCTAAAAAATAATAGCACTATTAAAATATTTAGTATAATAGCACTTTATATAATTCTATATTTATAGTCTTACTAATACTATAATTTTAGATATCTAGTTCTGATATCTTCGCGCTATCTATTAACCACTGACTTCCTAGCAGGAAAGCAGCATCTTATAGGACATAGCCTCGTGGGTAGCTCTGGTCATTCTATAAATTAAGAGCCCTAACAATAACGCAAGAGATAACACTAAAGACAGCATGGAAGGAGATGAGAGGAACAGTAATATAAAGTAATTCTTAGGGTAGAAGGAGGCTTTAAAGTGGCTAGAGTCTGGATGAGGGCCAGCCAGTGCAAACATCGCTTAAAACAGCGACGAGTGTAGCCGAAAAGGACGACGCTTGCACCAAGACAGACATTTAAAAAATAAAGTAAATATATAGTTATAGTTAGATTATAGAGTTTATATATAATAAGAATGTAGATATAAAAATTTACCATCTGCATGCGC
The DNA here is from genome assembly GCA_039119965.1 of Talaromyces sp. DC2. Classification (NCBI taxonomy): domain Eukaryota; kingdom Fungi; phylum Ascomycota; class Eurotiomycetes; order Eurotiales; family Trichocomaceae; genus Talaromyces; species Talaromyces sp. DC2. The sequence continues at coordinate 77,022 of JBCLNQ010000049.1, forward strand.
TCGATATATTTGACAAGCGGACTAGGGAACATCAATTCCGTCCATTGCTTCAACACGTCCGTTCCAAGCCCTGACTTCTCTGCAAACGTCATTTCTTTTCCGAGCTTCTCAACGAAACTGATAATTAAATGGGCGGTATCAAATCAAACACAGAGGCTTGCACTCTTGGCGCAAGAGCAAGCAGTTGTTTGACTACTTGTCAGCCTAGAGATCCACAGCCATCGACCACCAGAACCGATGTAATGGGTTGTTCGGTCGCCATAATTAAATAACCTCAGTTTGGCGACTTAAATGTGGCTATAGAGAGCGCTCAATGATGATGAGTAGTGGCCTATAATTTGAAGTCGAATCTAGATGGGTACTTACTTTTGGTATGTATGTCGTTTGTGCTAGAGAAGTAGTGCAAAAGTTAAGATCTAGAACGTTGCCTCTAGCATGAGTAGGATAATTAGTTTCTTAAGGCATGAATAGATCTACATCGTGTACCTATTTGGATAAAGAGTTCAGCTGATATGGTACGTGTGTAAGCTAATGAGAGTTGCCATTTCGTTTGTAAAAAATTGAAGTCTTGGTAAGGATTTGAAGGCCCTCGCCGGTTTTGCAGCTTTGATAGAACTTTCAGGAGCATTATAAGCAGTATAAGCGTTAATAGTACGGATACCTAGGCCAGTTTGGGAGGAAATTTGGAGAAAGAGTAAATCTGAGTATTGAAAATTGCAGAAACGATAAGTTCCCTGCTTTAGAACCTCAAAGGGAATTTTAACATATCCATTTTCCCCGCCGTTTCAACCGCCCTAGAATCCTCAGCCTTCGCTGTTGTATTCGATAGTTATCAAAGTCTTCGATTCAGTGACTCTCATCCTGCGGTGCGATATCCTGCCACCTCGAGGGATGTCGGCTATAACCAAATCAAAAAATCGTTCTTACTAGTTGTTCTACTGATCCAATGAAAGAAGAATGGCTAAGTTATACGCATGCTCGACAGGTGTTCCAAAGCTGTAGTCGATAGGAAGGAGGGTCACAGCAATCTCATCGAAGCAAATAGACTCTATCTCTACTCACACGCTAGCCGGCCGCGAACCACATTTCAACCATAATATCCAGGTATCAGTCTTTAAAACTAATCTTCTAGGCTGGCCTCCTAAATGATTGGTTTCTATTTATTTTGTTCTTTTTTTTCAGTCCCCCCACCCCAATTAGTCTGAGGTATTACTTGCCCCCAGCAAATTTGCTCCGAGCACGTATCTGTGCCCCCCATCGGTAAAAAATATATCTGTCTCATGTTAGACAAGTGATTGTAGAATCACGGAAGGACCAACTGCTTACGGAAACGGTGCCAAAACCAAGGTGATCATTGAAAGAAGAAACGATGCCCATTGATAATCGAGGTTTTGATACACTGCAATCACGTTAAAATTTTGACGAAAAGACCTCTTTCGTAGATGTTGGAGTTATAATACTAACTGGGTGGGCCAAATAGCGGGAATGCCGCTGCAAAAACACTACGCGTGAAACTATTTGCTGCAAGTGCACTTGCAGAATAAAGTGGGTAAGCATCCACCAAGAATGTCCAGATCCCCGAGAAAACTATTATGACACTATGAGTGAATTGTTAGTTCCGTGGCGCGGTGATAATTAGTCAAGAATCTGTCTTACCCAGCACCGAAGACGGCGCTACCAATGATGGGAACAATCCAATGGACAGAAGAATATCTAGCCAGAATTAGTAATATACGCTGTTCCCATGAGTTCAAGGCTTCTCACGTTGTCCATCCGAACCAAAACAACCCTATGGTCACCAGTGGAGCTCCTCCAATGGCTGGAGGAAGACGGAACTCCGGTTCTGAAGGGCCAGGAATGCCAGTTTTTGCTTGATGCTCCTTGAGAAGTCTCATGTAGTTCTTGTGCCAACTATTTTTGAATCAGACAATTATAGCTCAAGTACTTAACCGACAGTATTTCACTCACAAGGGGTTCGTACACACTCCAACTATCATGCCTACAGCAGTTCCCAAGAAGCATAGCCCGACTTGCCATAGGTTGAAGCCGTGGTTAGTCCGAAAGATCACACCAAAGACACCGAAGAAAAGGTAGAGAACTCCCAGTAACACTGCGGTAAATAGGCAGAGAAACAAGCACATCGGTTCGAGGGCAAGAAGGAGGAAGGGCCTGTAGCAGGATCGTATGAGGGTCTCCTGAATGTTAGATAGGCATGTAAAGAATGTGGAGGCTACTCGCCTGTATTAGTGACCTGTCCATATTTTCTATTGAAGCATGGTATCTGCTATCTCCTGTCTCTTTCCGTAGTTTTTGGGCCTCCCGACGCAGCAAAACAGGGTGGTATGTTTCAGGGACCAGAAGGCAGATAGCGATGAACTGGGCAAAGGACCATATAAGGAGCACATAGTAGGACCATTGCCTAGAAAAATTCAGCTCTTTGGTTTTAGCTGTCGGAAGAAGTTAATTGGATTACCATTTCACGTTGTAATTTATAAAACCCCCAATAACTGGCCCAAGTTCAGGACCCAAGCTGTCCTATTGTCTCAGTACCCATATCATTTCCGGTCAGTGAAATAGAAATGAATACAAGAATAACCTACAAAGGACTCGCTGTATATAGCATCATCGGTGCTTGTAAAGATTCCCGAGGGAATAAATCCCCAACGGTTCCACCGGCGACACTCAGAAACGCCGCCCCAGCCAGGCCATTGAAGAAGCGCGCTACAATCAACGTCTCGATATTCTTTGCCACAGCACACGGTATGAGCCAGACCACGAAGCTGAATGTCGACAGAACGTAAATCCACTTCCGCCCGTAGAACTCACTCATGGGCGCAAGAATCATCGGGCTCAAACCTAAACCGAAAACAAACAAGCTCAATCCCAGAGTAGCGACGGTCGAGCTAACATGAAATTCTTTCTCGATCTGTTCAGATGTTGCACTGTAAAGTGAGCTTGTGCATGCGACACATAAACTGGTTGTAGCCATAATGGTCACGATCAACCACTTTCGCGCTGGGGCCATGCTTCTCGGGCTTCGAGGGTCATCATCGCCTGTGAAAAAGACAAGAAAGGCTTCGTCCGAATATGGAGTATTTGCGGGAGCTGTTGCTGTACCTCCAAGATGCCTATCGGTACCCGAATGGATGGATTTGGCTTCGTAGTCTCCCTCCGCTGACGATGTTTGGCCTGTAGCAGTCATGATTCCTTTGTATTTGATTGAGACTCTTCGAGTGATCAAATTTTGTCATGAAGTTCACAGCGCTCGTGAGATATGACAGACTGTTAGGAAATTGCTTAGAATTCTCCTATGTACGCAGCACGCCAATCGATTCCAGTCATCGTATCGGGGTCTGTGACGAGACAAAAATGGATGGCCAAAAAATAACCCTGCGATTTCCATAGTGGGTAAAGCGTCATAAATACATTCAAATCAGGTATTATCTGGTAGGAATCACAAACGGACATTTTGCATGTTGCCAAAATAGGAGCGCTCCGGATGGATTCCTTATTAGGACACCCACTAACTTAACGCCAACGTAGATCCCGCCCGGGAAGTGGGGCTTCACAGATTTGGGCTGCCAATGGGAGTTTTATGAAGCCCATTTAAACATCTTACCCGATGGGGTCTCCTTTGTAATTACCCAGAGTAGAAATTCGGGCGGATTGCCAAAAGGAGCCCTCCGAGAACGTGCACTCTTCAGTGGTGATAAGTAGCTATTAGAAGCGTTCTGCTCTGCACGCACTAGATAGTTATTAGTTACTGCTATAGTAAGCTGGACCCGATGCCCTTCCTCGGAATGTTGGTTGTTAGTTATTTCATAGCCTCGGCGAAGTTTTGCCAAGCCCAATATTTCAAGCCTACAGTGCCAAATGACTGTCGAATCATGGGTTAATATAAACGAGGATCCTTGCCTGGAATAGTGAGGAAAGGCAGCCACGGTTTGGCCCTCTATGCGATACTCTAGTCAACTGCACGTACAGTAGGAGGCCAGAGGTATGGGCACCCTTTGAATTATTAATCAGCTCTTTTAAGGTCTTATCTTCCGCCACTAGATGCCTTAACATAGTGTCATATCCTTGCTGCTTGAGCGCAGGGAGCGAATTGGATCACGAAGCGGCCGCCACTCAGCTCGTATTCCAGGAGCATAAAGTTATCTCTCGAAGCTCATGAGGGAATAATCGTCGATTATTGCACTCAGGAAGAGTGAGAGCCTACAAACGATCCTGAGAAGGGTCGTGGGTCACGTGGGTGGCCCCAGCTGCCTGACCAATAGGCCTGAGGTGTCAACATTATTCGTTGGAATGGGACTATATGAGGCGCATGATGGCTGCTCAACGAGTCATGGTTCGGCCCGACTGTACTGTATCGAATTTCTTCTTTCTTTGTCCGCGACAGTTTCAGAGCCGAAGATGTTCTCCGTATTCCATGCGGTGAACTCGGAGAAACCTAGCACAGCAAAGCCTGCTTCGACGTCAATTTCACGGGAGAATTTCACTCCTTCGCGCCCTAAGGCCTTTAGAGCTTGTGACCGATGTCGCTTATACAGGGTGCGATGCGGTCAGAGACCGTGCAAACAGTGTATTATGAACAAGGCAAATTGTGTCACGTCGCCAGTGAATAGGCTGGCGCGTGTTTCAGGAACACGGGACAATTCAAGGTAAGCGACACCTTCACAGCGTAGATTTGCAATATACATCCGCCTCTTACGCGGTAAACTTTGCAAAGACGCAATTTTAACATGTACTACGGAACAATAACCAGGTATAGAGCCTTACCAAATAAGAGCATGGAGGCCACGAAAGAGGTGACAAAATCCTCCATATCTTCACCGGCGCAGTCTCCTCGGGTAGAATTTCATCTTGCATATGGGGATAGCTCTGTTTCACGCGATGAAGGGACGTTGGCTACATTGGAAGCCTTTTTCTGTGATGCCAAGTCTGAATCAGTGTACACCAGTGGTCCAGGTCTAGGGCCGTTTCCAGTCTTTCCAGAGCAACCAATGCCCCTAGAAGACAAGAATGCATCGACGGGCAACCTCTCAAAAGATCGGCAAAGTTATTTTCTTCGGCTGTTCTGCGACCATGTCCATCAACACTTCCAAATACTGACATCGAAACAGCTAAAAGATCTATACAATTCAAACCGGGAGCACCTATATGATGAACTTCCGGTTGAGGGTGCGTTGCTCGACTGCATGACTGCGCTCGGCATCCAGTACGGGCATCATACAGGCCTTTCATCCCGCATCCTTGCGGTCAACGGAAACAGTTCATGTGAAGAGCCCCGACCAGGTTGGTCGTACATCCGACGATGTCGCAAGATACTGGCTGGATGGTCCAGGGTTAGCCTGGAGGTTTTGCAATGCGATCTCCTTGTGGTCCTGTTCTTGATGCACACAAGCAGCTACCAAGAAGCGTACCGTGTACTAGGGGGTGCCGTTCGAAATGCTCTCAGCTTAAACCTTCAGTGTGATCCAGCAGAGCATTTTTCGGCGGCTGAGAAAACTCTGCGTAAACGGTTATGGTGGCACTTGTTCGTCATGGATTTTCAATGTTCGCGTCAGCTTGGAAAACCACTTGCAGTCCAACTTAGCGTTATTACCTGCTCTTTACCGGTTAGTGATGGCAGGGAGACTAATTCCACAGCAACTGTCGATGTGGTTGACATGAACTCTCTGTCGTTCCTCACGCATATGACTAAACTAGCCATTATTTGGACTGACATACATCAGCGGCTTTCCATGAACAAGGTATACGAAGGGATGTGTAATACGGTAGCGCTTGAACACTGCGCTGATATAATCTCAGCAACTCTTTTCCAGTTAGATACGTGGCTGTCAGAACTATCTGGCGGATTTACCACACCATCTGGATATTCCATGGCTCAGACAAATATCGAGAAACCGGGATTCGCGTTTGAATTGGGAGTGCCGCCGCGGATCCAGCGCCAACGAATTCTCTTGGTTCTTTGGTATCATGATACGTATATCATCCTTCAGAGACCATTTATTGGCTTCACGACTCCCGGGCAGTCTAAGGCCCAGTATCACTCCCAGAGCGCGCTCCAACATTCCCTGGCGGTGATTAGTATAGTACACCAAGTTTTGTCATCTTCGGATGTTTTATATGGGTGGCCTGAGGCCATTTATATTTTATGGAACGCCACCACGACCGTTTTAGGCTTTATTCGCGTCAGCTCGGAACGTTTTCGCGTGTCTTTGGCAATCGCATCGATTAGGAAGGCATTATGGGTATTTGAAACTTATTCCGTCACATGTGCCTCTTCCGTCATTGCAAAAAATGCAATCCAATCTCTTCTTTCAGGACTGAATGTTGCCCTGGTGGACTTGGATGAAACAGGTATGGATGCAGAAGTTCGAACAACGTTGTCAAAAACGTCGCAGCAATCTGGTCTTCGTGGTTCGTCAAGCCCACTATTGACGCCGCCGTCTTCCTCTCACGACCCCGTGGAGATTATTGGGCTAGATGATTGGGTAGGTATTGAAAATGGGAACTGGGATTGGACCTGGCCCATGTATGAGGTTCTACAGGGAACTTGATAATAACCGTTGTCATGATATTGTTGGCATTTTTTCTCTCGGCTGAGTCTTTCTTGGATAATATAGAGTGCTTTGGATTATTGGAAGTATAATTTTGAGAACATTGAGGATTGTACGACAGTTCTCGTATGAGTTTGGAGATCTCGAGCAAGTCTGGCTTTGGGTACGACTATGTGAAATCACTAATTTTAGTCATTAAATATAGATGTTTACGTCTTTTCAATTGAGAATATTTGTTAAATGCCTTTTGTCGAGTCTGTGATTGAATACTTCTTCGCCTTTCACAAAAGAGAAGATAACTATTCTGATGAAGGAATCAATAATACATAATAAGCTATGTTGAGTCGGTAGTCTACTTTAGAATGGAATAATATTGTGAATATATCTTCAGGCTTCGACCTAGGGAGTTCCAGAATCAAGACTCGTAAGGAAGGAAGCAATAAGTGGCCAGGCGATCAAAATACCAATAACTCGACAAAACACTGAACGCCAAATAACGCAAAGTGAAAGTAAGGTTACCCTGAAGAACTGATATATTGTTCTTCTAGTTCGTCGCAAGCATGCTGGACAGCAGCTGAGACTTCACTAATATTCTTTGCATCGAAGACCCCGAAATGATCTCCGGGGATGTCTCTCATAAGCACTTTGGATTTCGTAAGTGATTCCCATCCAGACACTGCGGTCCTCGGGTTTGAACGATCCTGTAGCCAGGGATTTTCAATTTCCTCAGGCATAGAAGGGAACTCCCAACCCTTACATGACCGGAGTAAATATAGACGCGGCGATGCGGGATACATTGCCAAATCAGGTGTAAAAGCGCCTAACATCTTCGCGCACGCAGCAAAACTTCGAGTTGTTAGTTTATAGACAGCTTCTTTGGTCTCATTCCCGGAATGATTTCCTCCGCCAATCACAGCTTCAATAATCCGATTCGACAAAGGCTGATGGTTGAGTGGTGGTGGTGAATCGATTAGCACAACACCGACTACAGAATGATTGCTTGCTAACAACCGGCGAGCAGCCTCAAAGGCGACCACACCTCCAAAGGACCAACCACCTAGGAGATAGGGGCCGCGGCATGTGCGCAATACTTCAGAGGCGTAGTGATTGGCCATAGCGACCAGATCACTCCAGCCCTCCTGTCTGTCAAGAAATTTCGGGTCATGCAAAGCATAAACAGGGCGTTGAAGTGGAAAGAGGCGATGATACTGAATGCATATTCCACTTCCATCATGGAAGAGAAAAAGGGGAGACCTGATACCATTGCCGAGCGTGACAGACGAACTCGAAGGTTGGACAATTTCCGGTTGTTCGCCTAAACGGAAGGCCCGAGAGATCTTCTCTATGACCAGCAGATCTGGGGCTCCTTCGGAATCAGTAAGAGGAGTAATGGGTGTATGAATAGCTGTGAGGGCCTTGGATGTCGTGTTACTGGATGCCGAGGAACTTGGGCTTTTTTCACTCTCAGAGCCATACAATTCTAGGGCATTGTGATTGCGTTCAATCTGATTGTCATGGATGTAATAATTAGATAACCAGTCCGATTTAACACTTCAAACAGACGTACATTTTTCATATTGAGGTCACAGCACCTACCAGTTTCTCTACATCTCCCACCGTACGACAACCAGACAATTCAGAGGATGAAAGGTGCCGAGATTGACAGATTTCCAGAAGACGAGATTCTAATTCGAATATCATGAGTGAGTCAATGCCTAGTGCTTGGAGTTCTGAGCTTGCGGTGATGGACTGCGCATTGGCTCCGCATGTCTCAGCGATGTTAGTTCTGGCAAGAATACTTTGATCTGATGGTGTTGATATGCTATCTTCAGTGTCCGAATCTTGGAATGCCACGGCATGTGCGGTTGCGGGCTCGTGTGCCTCTTTGTGCCCACATATTATCTCAATATCGGCTACTGTTTTACACTGAGATAAAGCAGAGACGGTCACCTGGGGATTAAACTCCAATAGCTGCGACTCAAGTTCCATCATCATCAAGGAATCAATTCCAAGAGCTTCCAAGCTGGAGTCTGCAGATATAGACTCCGGGTCCAAACTACATGTCTTGGCCACGAGATCCTTGATAGCTGTCCCAGTTGACAACGATGGAAGAGATACCGGTTTCGCTGCGGCTGTTTCCCTAAAAGATGGGTCCAGCTGGGCTCGTTGCATACCACCTTGGTGAGACGTATCAGAAGACTGTAGGATCCTTCTCGAGGTGATCTGGAACGCTTGTCGAACTTTGGCCAACTCAATACGTTGAAAGGTCATTCCTTTGTAGATTGCCATGACACCTTGCGTATCGACTGCCTGTGCATCTGCGATGATGACTTTTTCGGGAGCAGATTCCATGATAACACAGTGGACATAAAACTGCTCGCCTGGACGTTGTGGCTGGCGGAGAACCGAGGCAGAACTCACCTCTACACAGATACATGCCTCCTCATTTCCAATTGCGAGATTTGCAACGAACCCTGCCACATGTAGAAGAACGTCCATAAAAATGGACTCTCCAGTTGGAGAATCAATAGAATGGTCGCCTAGAGAAGCGGGAAAACGACAAACTGCAATCGCCTCATTGGCTTCGTGACTGACACGGATTGACTCCGCCTTCTGGTATAACTCGGAATAGGTGACCACACGTGTAAAGACCTTTTCATACATGGCTTTCTTGAGAAATACGTCCTGCGCTAATAGACTGGCATTCTTGGACATAAACTTAATCTTTTGCTCCAGCTGCAGTGCTCGGCGAGAGTATTTCTGTTCCACGGACTTTCTCGACTTTCGCTTTATACTACCTTTGCAATGAACTGTGCCATGACTTGGATCAGATCCTTGAGAATATGAAGACACTGTGAACATATATCTCATCGTTGCGTCGTCACGAGTCATGAGGATGCGGACCAGAGAGTTCGATGTAGTATTGTATAGGAGAGGCGAAACATAGGATATATTGGAAAGAGACCAAACGGATTCATCAGTGGTGTCCACTTCTATATCTCGCACGGCTGAAAGAGCGATCTCATGGTACACTGAGGCGGGGCACAGAGCGTGGTCGCAAACAATGTGTCCTCCAATTAGATCTTTTAATAGCTGAATAGGGCATTCGTAAATTGCAGAGTAATTGCCAGCCACAGAAGACCTTTGAACTGTTCTGGAAATGAATATATTTGCATTCCTGTGAACCGGCATCTCCTGTGAGCTACGAGCTGCATCCTCAGTTTCGTGTGGATAATGAACTCCAAACTCCTCTTGGATGAATGGCATACCCGGGAGGTCAATCAATTGCGGTTTGGTATAGCTATCAAAGGTGTGACGCCAGTGTATACCTATTGTGTTCTGGTAAAAGTGACTGAGAAGTTGCGATATTGTGTTGGATGGTAGGACATCTTTTCGCAGACAGGGCAACAGTGACGTCTTTGTCTTATCGAGACGCGTTGCCAATAATGGCAGAAGAGACGGATGTGGACCGATCTCTACCCATTGTGGCATACTGTAGCCTACTTTAGTAGATAGGAAATGTTGTATTCCTGCGTCGAATTGCACTGTTTCTCGGCAATGTTTGGAAAAGTATTCTTGAGTGAAAGCATTCTCACCAGCCTGGACTGTTCGACCCAACACATTTGACGCTATTGGAATCCTCGGTGTCGAGATATTCACCTTTTTTGCGTACAAAGTGAGTTCTTCGAGCATTGGATCCATAGCGTTCGTATGATACGCCATGGGCACGTCGAGCATTTTACTCTTCACTTGGCGAGTAATCGCTAGATGTTCTTTGAGGTTCTGTAGTTGAGTGCTGGGACCTCCTACCACACAATCTGTTGGGCCATTGCAACAGGCAATCTCCAGTTTGTCATAACTTTCGTCATTGTCTATTGTGTGCAGCACGTCCGTCGGAGCGAGGTTGACGGCCAACATGGATGTCACACGCAGTTCGCAAAGCTGCATCATGAGCTGCGCGCGTCGGGCAACCAGGAGGGCTCCACTCGGTAGATCGAGAACATCGGCGATAACCAGGGCGGCGTATTCACCGAGGCTTAAAAACAACCAGGTCAGTAACCTAGTCGGGGACCGAAGATGACATTCGATGATGAAGGGACTCACCTGTGTCCTAACACAGCAGTCGGCACAATGTTCCAGGATATTAGTAGCTTGGCTAGAGCAACTTCCAGAGCAAATATAGCAGACTGAAAAGCTTGCAATATAGATATCTCATCAACAGATTCAATGGCAGGCTTATCGGAGTTAATGATTTGTAGGCAACCCGGAAACCCACTCTCTGTAAGGAGATTGTCGCACTGGTGGATTATCTTCGCAAACGATGGATATATATGCATGAGTTCTCTTCCCATTCCTAGATACTACAAGCCAAGCCTTCAATCAATATTCAAACTTTTTTGGGACAGATAGCGTCAAAGTTTTGGCATAGTATGAATACATACCTGAGAACCTTGTCCAGAGAAAACAAATACTGCTTCTGCCGGATTATTTTGAGATTTTGGAATGAAATCAGACTGAACTTGTTGAAGTCTTTCAACAAGTTGAGGGATAGAAGATGCTGTAACAGATATACGATGATCATATAACTGACGACGAGCAGTAAGTGTATAGCATATGTCGCGAAGATCACCTCGGATTGACTCTGCGGCCAGTGCTGAAATCAAAGCGTCCCGAAGTGACACCAGTGCCTCCTTTTTCTTAGCAGAAAACCCTAATGTGTAAGAACGCTGTTGAGTGAACGGAGAAGTCTCTTGTTGCCGTTCTTGCGCTCTGTATTCTTGCAGAATCAGACCTACATTTGATCCCGCGGCTCCGAAATTATTAATCAAGGCAGTTCGCGGATGACCACCCTGCCGGTTCCACAGAGCACCATTGCGATCGATGACCGCTCCATCAGAGCCAAGGTTCTGGATTTTGGGGTTTAATGTCTGCAGAGAGATCTGTGGTGGAACCATGCCGTGCTTCATCATCAGAATCACTTTAGCTAAAGCGGCTGCTCCAGATGCAGCCTCACAGTGACCAATATTCGCCTTGATTGAAGTCAAATGTAATATGTTTTGAGGGTCCCGTCCTTCACATATGGCTTTTCGTAAAGCTTGAACCTCATTAGGATCACCTGCTTGAGTTCTTCACGCAGTTAGGATAAAGGATGTTTCACAAATCAATTACTTGTTGCGGTGTTCTTACCCTGTCCCATGTGTCTCAACCACCGTAACCTAAGATTTATTTAGTATAATGAAGTCTGAGTGGAATGCAGCAAAATATTTAGACTGCATATGTTATACACACTTTATGAGGGTGAATATTTGTTTTCCGAAACAGACAGTCGAATAACTGTTCCTGCGTTGGGACGTGAGGATGAGTGATGGAATGAGCATTTGCACTTTGATTTGCTTCGATGCCCTTAATGACTGCTAGAATCCGGTCATCTTCAGCGAGAGCATCGCCCAGGTTTTTCACTACAAATGCTCCACATCCTTCGGACCGACAATAGCCATCTGCAGAAGCGTCGAACGCTTTACACTGGCCACTGGGACTTAGGAAGTATGCTCGATCAAGACCCAAGTACATCTGAATTCTGAGTTCAGCTCTTGTGCCAGTAGAGTCAAAGTTCTAAACATAAACTCACGTCTGGACTGGTGATAACGTTAACACCACCTACCAAGGCCGCCCGACAGTCGTTTGCCAAAAGCGCTCTTGAGGCTTGATGGAGGGCTACCATCGACGACGAGCAAGCAGTATCTAATGTAATCGACGGCCCACTCCAGCCGAACACGTATGAGATACGTCCGCTTTGAAAAGCCCGAAGAGTTCCTGTTTCTCAAACATGAGCTAAATTTATAAAAAAATTTTTATCTTTGGTTTGGCTATTTGACTTGAATGGGATGCGACTTGCCTGGACTGTAATACACATCTATATCCTCACGTAGATTTTCCGTATAGTCGATTGTTGCATTGCCAATGAAACATCCAAAAGTATCTCGTGCAAATGAAGGCGTAGAGTCGGGCACATAGCCAGCATTTTCTAGGGACCGGTAAGCAGTCTGTAGCATAACCCGCTGCTGGGGGTCCATTGAGCGGGCTTCCCGCGGAGAGATCTCAAACAGTCCGTTGTCGAACAAAAAAGGATTTTCCAAAAAGTTACCATACCGCGTATCCATAGAACGGTTGTGCCGATTACCCTTTTGATCTTTCTTGTGGTAGAAGTCATTAACGAAAAATCGCGAAGATGGTATCTGGATTGATGCTGTCAGAACCATGCAAAAATGAAAGAAATGTTTCAACTTAAAGAACCAGACAGAAGAGGATGTGTTGCATACTTCTGTGCAAGAATTCACTCCATTGGACAGGTTCTCCCAAAGCCTGTCGATATCAGGAGCATCAGGAAAGTCGACCGCCATTCCGACGATCGCCAAATCGTTCAGGGATAAGCCCTGAGATTGGTCTGGCGGGCTATAGCTGCCGGCAGCAGATGCGTCGATGATACACACATTATCCGGCAAACGATGCGAGGTTTTGGATACGCCATATCCCGGTCCAAAATTTAATATTTCACACTCTTCCGAATCTTCTGAGACGGCCAACTTGGCCTCTGCTACAATGGATGACTGGACCGCAACCCAGTTCACTGGTTCGAGAAGTATCATCTCGAGGACACGTTCTGCCACCCTTCCACAGCTGAGTTTAGATGACTCCTCTGAAAATGATGTCCATAGCTTGCCGTCAATAGTCGAAATGAGTGGTGTTCTTAAAGAGGCGCAAGTTGACCAAAGAAGAGGGATACTAGATTGAAGGTCTTTGACAGTTCCACCATAGACGTCCGAAAGCTTTTCTCGACTGTGATAGAGAGTAAAAATGTTCGTTGTTCTAATTCTGCATTCTGATGGAATATTTTCCGCAATAAATTGTTGGATTTGATCTCCTTTCCCACTCAATGTAACGCAGGTGGGTGTGTTGATAGCACTGACATGGACTGGGAATTTATTTGTTGGCTGTGTGGTATGTTGTGTTAGAGATGCTGTTTTCTGCTTGTTGTGTTCTCTTCGCCTTCTCGGTAAACTATGGAAACGTACCTCATTGATCAAACCATATATGCGGTCCGCTGGTAACCCATCTACAATAATACTCCATGGCAGAGTTGGAGAGCAAGGAGTCTTGAGGGTTTCGTTTCTTCGGTAAACCTGACAGCGAATACCCAGAATAAGTGCAACATAAAAGAAGTCATTTGCACGAGAGAGAAATTCAATAATATCTGCGGATGTAGCCACAACAGCCGCAGCCAGCAAACCGGCACAAAACCCGGTCACACTATACAAATGTACCTCATTGGAGCTCCTGAAATAACGTATATACCGAAGTATTTGTACGAGGTAGAGGGTCACGTGCTGGATTATGGGATTATGATAATATTCTGCCGGAGGCTGAACAAGTGTTTCGGGCTGCTTAAAGTCGTCCAGATTGATCACATCGGCCCGAAGGAATCCCCGCTGGACGGCTCGGGAAATTTCATTTCGGAAAACTTTATGAACCTCCAGAAGAATTACACGGGACTCCGGAAGCCTTCCGTCTTCGTTCGCAGCATTCAAAGTTGTCGACGAGAACAGCGAGTCTGAGCCCAGACCAGCGAACACTGCAATGCGATGCATTTTGGTTTGGTCATGAAAGAATATGATGGCAAAACGATCGTAATATCCTGGAGAATAAAACTGTCAACTATCGGAGCACTGTTGGGTAATTATTATATGTGTTTTATCCGGGCAGTTGCGAAAACCCGTTGAAGATTGACCTCGGATGAATGAATGATGACAGGCAGAACATAGCACGACAATAGAAGTAATTCTACTTATATTTCCCCTTGGAGTAATAGAGAGAGATACGGTCATTTGCCCGGTTCCGACTGGTCTGGATCGACCCACCGACAAAGAAGTTCAATAGTCTACACCATCTGGGTAAAATGAAATGGCGTAAAGAGAATAGACCTAGAACGGCAAGAAGGCGATGGTGCTCCAAGGTCCATAGCTTGATGCAGTCCCATCTCATTGGATTGGTCATGTGCATAATGTTACACAAGCTTCTATAGGGATTTGGCCGGTGAGTCAACCCTGATATCAGACCTGGTTGACTGCATGTCAGCTACCGTATTTGCGTTTCTCCTTCGGGAAGGCACTCGTATCAGCTACCCCATATAGTAATTCCGAGTTAATCATGGTAACCATGTAATAATATGAGATATATTATGAGTCCACTTCATATAATTCTCAGATAAGAGCCTAGAGTCTGCGTAGCACGAAAATCGACTCGAGGAACTGAGGTAGTGAACAGGCTAGTTTTACTCCCTCTTTAGGATATAACCCAATCTGAAATCTATCATTCTATCCGGGTTTAATTCTTTTTTCAAATTAGACCAAGATAGACTGCTGGCAATAGCATGTCAGCAGGCTTAATTGCACTTTCTAACTTCGAAAAATCCACGCATAGCACAAAAATATTCTGAATCCCTCTACCAGGATGCCTTTCCAACCCTTGACCATTACTGCCGGCCAAAATCCCCTTGTCCAGTGAGTCTCCAAACCTAACTTTCTTACAATATCACCAGGACTAGTTTTAATCGAAATGTGTATGAATCTTAACTTTTAGATTCGACGGCTTAATCACCACCTACTTCCTGGATACTCCTCCAGGAACAGCATTCCAGATCAAACAAATCTATAAACCACTACCCAAAGACCTAAAGGCCAAAAGTGAAGCGGCAAATGCGTACCATGGACCACCGAGACATTTCCACCCCAATCAGACTGAGCGGTTCAAGGTCGTCAAGGGCCGTGTAGGCATTGAGGTCAATGGTAAGACCACTGTATTGGGACCAGACGGAGGTGTTGCCGTATGCCTTGCGGGGAATATTCATCGGTTTTATGTAGATGTATCCCAGGATGACAACGGCGCCGTGAGGGATGAGAAACAAACCCCAAATCATCAGAGAAGAAGGGGAAAGAAAGACGATGAAATTGACAACGAAGAGACCATTATTTTGATTAATATCACAGACAGTGGTAAAGATCTTGCTATGGACCGAGTACTTCTCGAGAATTGGTATGGACTTAGGCACGACAGCCTGAAATATGGCAAGGGAATTGATTATATCCAACAATGCTGCGTAAGTCAACATCTCCCTTCCAAGAGAAGCAAGTTTGTTTCCGAACCTGGCTGTTTGATGTTGGGCTTGCTAACAACTTACCTATCCACAGACATTTGATGCGGGCGCTCATTACTTGCCTTTCCCAGAAACTCTACCTAAATTCATTCCTGAAAATTGCTCACTTTGGATTCGAACCTTTCTGGGATACTGGATTACGATTATTGTCGGTCGTTGGATCGGCGGCTTGCTTGGTTACCAACCATTCTTTCGAGAGTACACGACTGATTGGGAGTTTGCACATGCCAAGATGCGTCATACCTGGTTTTACCGAAAAAATCTCGAGGTTGCTTACAGATATCGCACTGCGTGGGCGGAATTAGAGAAACTTGATGCTTGGAGCAACGAAAGCGCGTCTCGCATGGACACTGTCAGCGACTTCGAGCAATTGACTAATGGCTCCAGGGCTGAAAAAAATAGTATAAATGAAGAGGTGATTGAGGCATAGGCAATATTATCTAGGGAATTCTGATAGCTAGCCCCTCTTCGAAGCTACAACGCGGTGCCAGCAGAATGTCTGTTAACACAACAGAGTGAGAGTTTGGGTATGATTAGGTACAAAAAATGGTTATCCTGTACATCACAACCAAGCCTTTTCTCCTAATTCCCTCCATTAATCTATCAGTGTCGATGCAATACAGTCGAATTCGAAATTGGCTTCACTATTTTACACACTCTTTGATCAATTATGCCCGACTGCCAAGGCGCTTATTTATACCGTAACATTCATCAGGTTAATGGTATATTATCAGGTATTGTCATGTTTTGTTCAAAACTTTGCTTACAGTACTAGGCTGGTAAAAGTTAGTATTTTTATTATATATATGGTGTTATGTTAGTTTCTGAATAAAACATGAAATAAATGATACTTTTACATTATGCTAGTATTTAGACTAACTGTTTCCATTCTAGTACGTGTAAACCACCATGAAGGTGGGGTTAAATCAAGTGAAAGAGTGTGTAGCAGGTGAATGTTACGAAACAACCTGCATGACGCTAGAAGACACTACAGCAGGAAAGGAAAGATCACAAAATACAAGAACAAACGGTTACCAGTCATGGACAGTAACACGTACTGACCTACGGGAAGAAAGGAGTCACGTGATTAGCTGAAAAATATACTATGGGGAGATAAGATAAATGGTATATGAAATAATGAAACACCATTAGACAAGGAAAGATATATCATCTACTGTCTACCAGGAATGATAGATAATATATGATATACAAAACCAAAAGGACTAGATATATAAGAATGATCGTTACTATTATATATTTAACTCTTTATAGTTCTTTGATAAAAGTTACTCAGCTTTAGTCTTTAGTTATAATCTTACTATTATTTTTAATATCCACTTGGTGTTACTTGATTTAATTAATTACTTAAGGTCAGCAAGATAACCTGTCTCAAGATATACGTATTGTGAGAGGACCTCTTCTCTCTTGTATTGTGAGCTACTTGGAGTATAGTTATACTGACGTCTACGAGCCTATTACGTGTAAGACGGATCCAGGTCTGTGACAAAAGAACTATCGTCTTGACCTTATTAGTATGGGATCAAGTACTATGAATTATCTAGTCAGGAAAGTATTACCCCATTTGGAAAAGCTAATATGGCAGGAAGTGCAGTGGGACAGGCCCAACAGGCAGCACCAATACCTCCAGGGGGAGAACCAAAGTATCCTAAGCCTCAAATCTATAATGGTGAAAGAGGGAAACTTCAATCATTCCTGACCCAGATGGATATGTACATAGCCATCAACTCCTAATTCTTAGGGACAAAGGAAGCTAAAGTAGTATTCGTCGCTACTTATTTAACCAGAACAGTGTTTGAATAGATCGAACCGGCATTGAGTAAATACTACAATAAGGTCAAAACAGATTGAAGTGATAACATCAAGGAAATATTCGGGAACTATAAAGAATTCAAGAAAAAGTTCACCGCAGTATTTGGTGATATTGACGCTGTATAATCTACAGAAAAATAATTGAGAATATTATAATAAACTAGATTAGCATAACAGCTTACAGCTAAATTTAAATAGATTATCGCACCATTGGATTAAGACAATAAAGTCTACATTGAACTATTTAAAAACATGCTCAAGAAGAAAGTCTAATTAGAATTGATTAAAGTGGACAGACCAGACGACATTAATAAGTTTATTGAAATGGCTGTCAAATATAACAACAAGCTCTATGAAATAAGACTCAAGCAAAAGGAAATCAAACATTAGAGACAATATGGAGGAACTCCACAGCAAGCCAACTATAGAAAGAAGAAACAATACGACCCATATAGACCATGATCAATGGAACTAGACACAATAATAGAACAGAAGTTAGAATCAAAGAAACAGTTCGACAAGTCTATAGTGACTTATTACAACTGTAGAAAGAAAGATCACTTTAAATAAGAATGTAAGTCACCAAGACAAGCGCAGCTGAAAGCAACCCGAGAACTGAACTGCGACTGTGAAAAGAAGAAACACAAAAACCAGAAATGTAAACCAGTCAAAGGAAGAGAGGATTATTTTAGAAAACCACCCGATAAAGCGCAATTGTGTACAAACAGTGAAGAATATCACAACGAATAGAAAATCAACGATTACGTCAAAGACGATAAAGAAAAAAGCTAATGTAGCAGCTTCAAAGGCTTAGAAGAAGCCACTCATATACACATGATAACTATATATATCAACCCACACAATAAAATAATAAACGACTCCAGAGAACCTGAAGAGTATAAAGCTCAGTTTATAGAAGCACCCAAAGTGCCAACTAAAGAATTAATCACTAATAATAAATAGGAAGGAATCAAGGAAAACCCATATAGATCTCGGTATAAATACTTATTTACGATGAAAGCATATCCTAAATATGAAGAAATTTCAGCATCAAACTGCATAAACAACTTGTATTTAATGTATCTACAATAAAAAAGACAAAATGACTAATTCCCAAATCATTATGTCAAGATAGACCCAAAAGATTATAAATGGATCAAAAAGAAACAAGAAAGTATTATAGAGATAAAGATTAGCTAATAAGGAATATGCGAAGCATAATGTGAAGGGTTATATACCTATAAGAAATACCCAGGACATGTCTTGATATCATTCTCGGCATGCATGGATGATGGATATTAGACTCACATAGACACAAAAAACGGAAGTAGTTATTTTCTAAAGAGAAAAGTAAAAAGACCTAACTGTACATAAAAAACAATACAAGAAATAAAAGAAAGGCAGGAATGATATACCAAGATCATAAAGAAATTATGAAATAAATCAGATGATAAACGGGTAAAACAGCTACTTGAAGAATATACAACCCTCACGCCTGAAGAAATTAAAAGGGTTGCGCTGACAGAGACAGACAGTCAAAAGACGGATAAAGTACCTGATATGATGAGCTTATAAGGAATTCATGGATTAACCAAAAAAAAGAAATCCCAGAGAGAATTAAAAGTAATATGATATAGAAGACAGATTAAGTAGATAGTAGGAATTAACAATAAAAATTTCCAAGCTATAATAGACTTTAGAGCAACTCATAACTTCATGGACCCAAGGGTCATAAGAAAAATCGGCGCCAAAGAAAAGCCCAAAAAGATATCAGTTCCTCTCATAGGACTAGGTAGAATGGAGTTACAGGAAGGGGAAATCATTGAAGAGAGTGGCTATCTTAAAATAATAATCAGAGCACACGAAGAATATATTAACTTTAACATCGCTAAACTAGGACAGGATAATATTATCTTAAGAATTCCTTGGTTGAAGATACACAATCCAGCTATAAACTAGAAAGACGAAAGACTCGACCTAACAAGGTGTAGAGGATGCAGAATAACCTAAATAATAAAGACCACCGCATCTGAGGGGCAGACGAGAGGTTAGAGATCAGACACCAGAAGAGCGTAGAATACTCTATTTAAGGATGAAATTATAGGCAGATTCACTACTCTAAATTTAGAAGAGGAGCAGCTAGCAGTAACAACAAATGCAGTGCTACCTAAAGAATATAAGAGATTCAAGGAATTATTCAACAGAACATATGATATATTGTCAGAACACAGCAAGTAGGATCATACTATTCCACTTAAGGAAGGCAAGGAACCAAAATCACAAAAGATTTACTAAATGTTAGAAAGAGAATCACGAGCCTTAAGAAAATATATCAACGAAATGCTTAGAAAGGGATACATATGACCATCCTCATCACTAATAGGATACCCAGTATTGTTCATATTAAAAAAGAGAACAACAGAATTATAACTATGTATCGACTATAGGCAGTTGAACGAAATCATAATTAAGGATAGTTATCCTTTACCACTTATCACTAAAATACAGGATAAGATATAAGGAAAAAGATGGTTTACTAAACTTGACATCACGGATGCGTATAATCAAATCTGAATCAAGGAAGGGGAAGAATAGAAAACCGCATTCAGAACAAAGTTTAGACATTATGAATATTTGGTTATACTATTCGGATTGACTAACGCACTAGTGACGTTTCAGCGATATATTAACAAAGTAATTAGAGACTACCTATATAATTTTACTATCGTATATTTAGATGATATTCTCATCTTTTCCAACAGCCTCGAAGACCACATTAGATATGTGCGATTAGTACTACACAAGTTAAGAAACATAAAACTACGGGTTAAATTATGCAAGTGTGAATTCTATATACAAGAAATAGATTTCTTAGGATATAGGATTACATAAGAAGGAATATAAACAGATAAAGAAAAAGTATAAGCAGTCAGAGACTAGTCTATACCCAGAAATGTTAAGGAAGTACAATCTTTCCTAAGACTCATCAACTATTATCGATAATACATTCAAGGATATGCAGAAATCATGAAATCTTTATTCAGCTTGCTAAAAAAGGATATTATCTTTGAATAGAATAAGGAGTATCAAAGAGCATTTAAAGAAGTAAAAGAATAACTCACCAGAGCACCAATACTGGCTCAGTATGACCTAGAAAAATCTATAACCTTGGAAACTGACGCTTCAGACTTTGCTATTAGAGTAACTATGACTTAATCAGGACCAGATAGGAAACCTAGACCAGTTATATACTATTTAAGAAAACTAATTAAGATAGAACTCAATTATAAAATATATAATAAAGAATTATTAGCGATTATTACAGCACTATAATATTAGAGGGTATACTTGGAGGGAACAAAGTTTCCAATCTGAATTATTACTGATCACAAAAATCTTACTTACTTCATGACAACTAAAGTGTTAACAAGGAGATAAGCAAGATAGGCAGAACTACTTGCAGGGTATTGGTTCACGATCGAACACTGCAAGGAAATGGAGAATGCTAGAGTGGATGCTCTTAGCAGAAGACTAGACCACAAAGAAAGAATCAAGAAACCAGAACCTGCTTTATTAAAACTTAACAAAATTAGGAATTTAGAATATAACCCCCAAATCGCCTAATTAGCAGCAAACGAAGAAGAAAACATGACAGACTCGGAACTCCAAGAACTGTTGATAAAAGAAACAAAAGCCAAACTATATATTTAGAACATGCTATAACAAGATAATGACAAAATAATCCAAGAAACAATAGGACTAGTTTTTTGGTATAGTTTAATCTATATACCAAAAACAGTCAGGAACAAAATCATTAAAATTAACCATGATAACCAATTAACTGGACATCCAGGAATAGAGAACATGGTAGAAAGAGTCACTAGAAACTATTACTGGCCACACATAATATAGAGTGTTGAAAAATATATTAAGAAATGTGACATGTGTCAAAGAAACAAAATCGCTAGATACAAACTATATAGACAAATGTAACCATTAGAAGTACCAGAATATCTATGGCAATGGGTAACCATGGATCTTATTGTCAAACTACCAAAATCAGAAGGATATAACTTGGTTATGGTGGTAACTAACAGAATGATGAAGTATGCACACTTTATACCAACAACTGAAAAGATGGATGCACCACTCTTGGTAAAAACCCTATTACAATAAGTATTCCAGCACTATAGAATACTGGAAATCATGGTATCGGACAGAGGCCCAGTGTTTATATCCAAGCTATGGAAATCCATAATGAACCTTATAGGGGGAGAACAGCGTCTTAGTACCGCTTATCACCCATAAACGAATGAACAAACAGAAAGAACAAACCAAACCCTAAAACAATATTTGAGAAACTATGTCAACCATCAGCAAGACAATTGGGCACAACTACTACCAATAGCACAAATGGCCTACAACACCTCGAAACAAGCAATAATTAGAATGATACCTTTTATGGCATACACAGGACGAGAAGCAAGAATACCAGGACAACCACGGTACAAACAACCAGTTGCAGAGACAGCAGAAATAATGGTCAACACCATGAAAGCCATCCATTTAGTCCTACAATGGGAAATTGAATGATAAGGACTGAGCAATGCACAAAGGTATAATCACAAAAATCAGAAGGGACCTGATTTTAAAAAAGGGGGGAAGGTCTATCTCTCCTGCAAAAATCTTTAAACCACAAGAGAAAATAACAAACTCGACCACCTACGAATTGGACTATTCGAAATTGAAAAGAAAATTAAAGAAGTTAATTACAAACTTAAACTACCCGGAACTATGCGAATTCACCCAGTATTCCATGTCTTATTATTGGAACCAGCACCACAAAACGCTAAAATGCAAGAAGAAATAACTATCGAACAAGAAACCTATGAGGTTGAAACCATATTAGCGGAAAAGGAATCACTAGACAAAAAATTGTATTACCTAGTTAAATGGAAAGGATATAATACCTCGGAAAGCACATAGGAACCTATTGAGAATCTTGTCGGAGCCAAGCAGATTCTGAAAAAATACCGCCGGACACACCTATCAAATCGGAAGGAAATTGTTCAAGATTGATGAGTAACTCGTTAAACTCCTCGGAAGTCGCAGTAAGAATATGGGATTCCAGTTATTCTTAAATAATAGCAGCGTCTGCGGCAGCAACCTCTTTGTCGGTTAGAGGATTTTTAGAATCTATTATCTCTAACACCTTTTGATTATAAGAACGCATATTCACACCACATTCTCTAAGGAACTATTAATGTTTCTGAAGACGACGAATTTTTGTAAATAGTTCCTATTAAGCAATCAGAGTTTTCTCCAGCTGAGATTCAGTGAGCTCAAGATTATTCTTTATTTTATTTTTAGTAGCCTGAAGATTACTCTATTCTTTTTCACTATAAAACTGGCGTTCACAAGAACGACTGTGATTGGTGTACGCGGCGCACTTTGAATTATTTTCACTTATTATATAATCGAGACCACAATAACGGCAATATTCACAAAGAAATTTAATAATAAAACTGTTCTTTCGAATTTTAGAAGATTAATGAATATGATTCTCAGTTTAATCTCTTTTAAGGTGCAATAGATCAGTTTTTGAAATCAACTTAGAGTGAGGTATGATGAAAATATCAGGAAATCACTTACCAAAAGAAAGCAGGGTCACGCTGGGGATAAGGGTGAGTCTTTCTATTTAAACACCTTTGAGGACAAAGGTCTTAAAGAGGGGGAGTGATATTACAAAACAACCTGTATGACACTAGAAGACACTACAGCAGGAAAGGAAAGGTCACAAAATACAAGAATAAATGATTACCAGTCATGGACAGTAACACGTACTAACCTATAGGAAGAAAGGAGTCACGTGATTAGCTGAAAAATATACTATAAGGAGATAAGATAAATAGTATACGAAATAATAAAACACCATTAAACAAGGAAAGATATATCATCTACTGTCTACTAGGAATGATAGATAATATATAATATATAAAACTAAAAGGACTAGATATATAAGGATAATCATTACCATTATATATTTAACTCTTTATAGTTCTTTGACAAAAGTCACTCGGCCTTAGTCTTTAGTTACAATCTTACTATTATTTTTAATATCCACTTGGTGTTACTCGACTTGATCAATTACTTGAGGTCAGCAAGGCAACCCGTCTCAAGATATACGTATCGCGAGAGGACCTCTTCTCTCTTGTATCGTGAGCTACTTGGAGTATAGCCACACCGACGTCTACGAGCCTATCACGTGCAAGGCGGATCCAGGTCCGTGACAGTGAAGCTGGTTTCACTATCCACACCTATTTTTGATTAATTTCGAAATCAGCTTTACCTCAAAGACATACTCTCTCTTCAAACCCAGCCCTACTGCCAAGCTTTTTTTGGTTATCTTAACTATATTCTGTTAGCATTATATATTACAAAGATGAATATGTATAAACCTTCTGACCTGATTACAGTATCTTACAACTTAGTAATATTCTAGCCTAAACTCCATATTGCACCCATCTATCCTCATACTTCTAGACAAGCCTATTGTCTCTTACTAACTATATAATAAATGTTATATAATATAATTTTATTCTTTACAAGCAATTTAACAAAATATAGAAAACCACACTGAGACGCCTTGTTATGGCTATATCATGGATAAGGCTGCAGGAGTGATCGCCACTATCAGACATCGAAGTCAGCCTCGCCAGTCTGTGTCTGCGCCTGCGTCTTGCCCTCTTAATACACTTTTAACATTCGCTCTACCTGGACATTACTTTTCTCATTTCTTAGATAAATAAATCAGTCACGATATTACAAAATCTAACGAATAGCTAGTCTATGATGGCTACCGAGAACCCTCAATTGCACGACGATTACACAGTCGGATGGATCTGTGCGTTGCCACTGGAGATAGCAGTTGCAAAACTGATGCTGGATACAATACACCCAAGCCTACCTATCCTATTGACAGATCAAAATACATATATTCTTGGAAATATTAGGGAACATAATATCGTTGTTGCCTGTTTACCAGCTGGTATATATGGCAATATATCAGCAGCAACAACCGCGATACAGCTGCTGTCCAGCTTTCACTCTATCCGCTTTGGTCTACTAGTGGGTATTGGTGAAGGAGTTTCCAGCAGCAATGCAGATATTCGACTGGATGATATTGTTGTGAGCCAACCAAAGGACACATATAGAGGTGTAATACAATACGATCTCAATAAAGTATTGAGCGGTGGACAGTTCCAGCAGACCGGTATACTGAATCAGCCGCCTAAGATTCTATTAACCGCTCTTGCGACACTCCAAGCGCATCACCTTGCAGAAGATAGTCAGGTCTATGAATTCTTTTCTAACATCCAGGTCAAAACTTCTCACCAAGCTGCAAACTTTGCACAACCAAGCAAAGAGGACTATTTGTACCAATCAGAATATAACCATAGGCCCTCTTTTACTTGTTCTGACTGTGATCCCTCTAAACTGATTTCCCAGCCTGCGCAAGGTCATAATGAACCAGTCATTCACTATGGACTTATTGCATCTGCAAATCAAGTAGTGAAAGATGGTAGGAGGCGAGATTAGCTCGCATAGGAATTTGGGGTGTTCTGTGTGGAGATGGAAGTGGCGGGACTCATGAATGACTTTCTATGCCTGGTCATCCGAGGGATCTGTGACTATGTGGACTCCCATAAGGATAAGGAATGGCAAGGATATGTGGCTGCTGTAGTAGTGGCTTATGTCAAAGAGTTTCTTTTAGTGGTTCCAATTAATCTGGTTGGTAATACTCCGATGGCACGAAATGCCCTGGCAGATTCTGGTATGTAGAGAGGTTCTATATTTTAACCTATAAGCTTATTATCTCGTTGAATTAATTACTAAATAATATTTTATCTTTTTTTAGTTTATAAATTTGATGTCCTACTTGACCTTACTGATGTACCTGCAATTGAAAACTTCTTAGGATGAAACCAGGAGCTAGAATATCTATAGCATTATTTATAACTAGATAATTCGAAGTCACAAAAAGTCGCTATTCTTCACGGGCTAGGTAGTATAGGAAAAACACAATTAGCAATTTGCTTCGCATGAGACCATCAGGATGACTTCACTGCCATGTTTTGGATAAGTGGTAAGAGCCGAGAGACATTATTACAATCTTTAAGCTTAATTCTACCTTGGTTACCCAGCTAGGACCAGAATATGAAAGCAACAAATAAAGAGGAAATCAAGCAACATGCCAAGCGAGTATTACAGTGGCTGGCAATACCCAGAAACTCGCGCTGGTTGCTGATTTTCGATAATATCGATCAATATTCTTCAGTTCATAAGGGTCATTGTGACGGATATGATATTACTGCATATTTTCCTACAGCAGATCATGGTTCTATTCTTATTACTTCCCGACTTCAGAGCTTAACTGAGCTTGGACAGTCCTTCCCGACCCGGAAGCTTGAGTCCAAGGATGCTATCCAATTACTCTTACAACGCAGCGGCCTGCCAGTCCCAGATCCAATGATGGAGGTTGACCGAGGTATTTAGTCACTCTCTCTATGTGCTTTGCCCAAAGCGCTAATTGATATAGACGTCAATACCCTTATAGGCCGTCTTGATGGATTGCCGTTAGCTATTGTCATTGCAGGCGCATATATGCGTGAGACAGGAACCAGCATCTCTGAGTATTTACAGTGTTACCAGAAATCCTGGCACAAACTCCAGTCATGTTCCAAAGCTGAACGCCACTACCCACACGGTAATATATTACGAACATGGTTGGTTTCCTATAATGAAATTAGGAAACGAGACCAAAACGCAGCGGAACTGATACTACTACTCACCAATTTTGATAATCAGAACATCTGGCATAAGTTAGTGAGATGTGGTACGCATGGCTCAAATCCGCCTGTATGATTTGATTCTATCACATTAAACTGCCTTAACTTCAAAGAAAACATAAGGACTTTAATTGGGTTCTCGCTTATTGAAGTCAACCTACATAAAAGGAGCTATATAATGTACCCTGTTGTGTAAGATTGATGTCTTCACATCACTGACATGGATGATATGAAAGCAAGTCGATTGAATGAACTAGCACTAGTATGTGTTAGATACATGGTACCTAGCTATAGTGAGCAAAATTATTGGAAGCTCCAACGGCGGTTACTAGCTCATGCAGATCATGTACATCAGAGGTGGAATAACGATCTGCTTACTGGTGAAATTGCTGTCTGGGGTGCATTTCATAGACTAGGGAATCTCTACCAACATCAAGGAAAGCTGAAAGAGGCTGAGGAGATGTACCAACAAGCACTGACAGGCTATGAGAAGGCACTAGGTCTAGACCACACGTCTACCCTGCATACTGTCAATAACCTTAGGAATCTCTACTTTTATCAGGGCAAGCCGAAAGAGGCAGAGAAGATGTACCAACGAGCACTGGCAGGCTATGAGAAGGCACTAGGTCCAGACCACTCATCTACCCTGCATACTGTTAGTAACCTTGGGGGTCTCTACTCTGACCAGGGCAAGTTGAAAGAGGCAGAGGAGATGTACCAGCGAGCGCTGGCAGGCTATAAGAAGTCACAATGTCTAGACCACCCGTCTACTCTTGATACTGTCAATAACCTTGGTCTTCTCTACCAGGATCAAGGAAAGCTGAAAGAGGCCGAGGAGATATACCAGGGAGCGCTGATAGGTAAAGAGAAGGCACTAGGTCCAGACCACCCGTCTACCCTGAATACTGTCAATAGCCTTGGAAATCTCTACCGATATCAAGGAAAGCTGAAAGAGGCAGAAGAGATGTGCCAGCGAGCGCTGGCAGGCTATGAGAAGGCACTAGGTCCAGACCACACGTCTACCCTGCATACTGTCAATAACCTTGGGAATCTCTACCGACATCAAGGAAAGCTGAATGAGTCAGAGGAGATGTATCAGCGAGCGCTGACAGACTATGAGAAGGCACTAGGTCCAGACCACCCGTCTACCCTGAATACTGTTAGTAACCTTGGGGGTCTCTACTCTGACCAGGGCAAGTTGAAAGAGGCAGAGGAGATGTACCAGCGAGCACTAGCAGGCTATGAGAAAGCCCTGGGTCCGAATCATCTCAAGACCCAACGAGCCACGAAGGAATTGAAAAGCATTCAAACATTAGTTAATTCGAAATTCGAATGTATAGTATTATGACTCTTTCTAGTGGAGATATTTCTGTTTACCTGTGTGCCATGGAAATAATCTATGAATTTAATATTTAATATCTAACGCAAATTTATAAAGGAGGGCGTGGAATTAGTGATAAATTTAAATTTGAATTTTTGTTTTTAAAAATGTTTCTACAGGGATCCTTCGAGAAAGCAAACCCTTTGCTTTACTCGCCTGGTTATCGCTACTGGGTCTTTTGAAAAAACTGTGACGTAACGAGCAAGTAATAACAATAGACTAATACGAAGTAATATACAATATTAACTATGTTTAGACTAGTGGTTATTTTAGCGTATGCACAGTTGAACTGAATTGTTTTAAGAGAGTGTTTTGATGGTGAAGCCAGTTTCGAATCTCCCTGTACTAATAATAACTGCCAGACTTGCAAATATCACCCAAAGCTGGGTAAGGTTGTAAAAATTGATTGATAATGATAATGCAATTATCACCTCATTTCTCGTATATGTACGAAGGTGGGAAATAAAAATTTTTGCTCGTATTGGTTTCTTAGTTTCCTTGGCGTGTTATATTGATACCGTTACAGTACAAAATATGAGCAAGCTCATGTACTAGCAAATAGACATCAATTGATATATATCAATATAAATTATCAACTCTATATTGAATTTGAAATCTAGAAGCACAGTGCATAGACAACACTAGGCTAAAGAAGTCTTTGAATGGTCCGAGCGAGATATATTTACAACAAAATTTGATATTAATCTAATTGTGAGTTTATCCATCCTCGGGTATAGCATTAGGGATAGTGTTGGGTCAAGAACTGCCGAGTAATTGGTAGGATTCGAAATTGCATAACCCAACACAAACAGGCTCAACTAGGGACATTATTGATTTACAATAAGCCGCATTAGGGCTTATTTAAACCTGGACAATATCGCGGAACTTTACACGTAGAGATGCCCACTTATCGGGTTGGGTAACAAAATCCGCACCCAAGTCAGCACTAACATTTGGTGGCAAAAGTCGATAAAGAAAGCACCGAGGGGAAAACGAGAAAGTTGCCGGGTGGCTTGTGACCGAAGTGAACATATAGATTATTTTCGGGTGAAAACGGGGTACGGATCGGACCGCAGCATGTCGGCGTCTAAAAATAGTATATCAACTCTACATACTTGCCATCTTTGTTGCATTGAAGAGGCAACAAGACATACCTGGGTATCACCTTCATAGCAGTATTAGTAATATCTCACTGCATCCAGTACGTGTTCCTTACCGGAAGGGGAGATTGTTCCTTTTGGTAAGTAGAATGTGATACTCAACAAGCAATACCCGAGTAGAGCAATTCGCTGGTGATGATTCTTTCATGTGGCCGAGTTAATCGAAAATTCCTATTAACGGAGCTAGACACTGGGTGATTGCATCCCAGTTAAACCACTTGGGAACGCCGAGCTGTCCAAGTAGCAAAGCTCAACATTAGCAGTTCTCAACTATGGCTGTGCAAAATCACGAGAAGACAGCAAATAATTTGGGAGGCTATTCCAAATTGCTTCAGCTGCACCTTGTTATTGTTGGCGCTGGCCTGGCTGGTCTCTCGGCCGCGATTAGTACACGGCTTGAAGGTCATCAGGTTACGATTCTCGAGAAGGTACCAGAGCTACAGGAAATCGGAGCTGGCCTTCAACTCACACCCAATGCGACACGGCTTTTTCGACGATGGGGGATCTTTGATCAGCTGGAATCATGTGCCGCCACGCCTTCTGCATTGTTTGTCCGACGGTATGACGGGACTCAACTGCTTGCAAAGGATGAAGGCTTCCAAGATAAAATCATGGAAAGATATGGATCGCCTTTCTGGGATGTCCATCGAGCTGATATACAGGCCGCTCTGATAAGTCGTGCCAAGTCCCTCGGTGTCGACATTCGTCTCTCCGCCGAGGTAGAAGAGATTGACTTTAAAAATGTGGAGGTGAGGATGCGGAATGGTCAGACCGTGGTCGGAGACATCATCCTGGCAGCCGATGGCTTATGGTCTCGCTGCCGAAGCCTCTTCCTGAATCAGGACCTTCAACCAAAACCAACGGGTGATCTTGCTTACAGAATAGTATTGAATATAGAAGATGTTGGGGATGATGCCGACTTACAAGAGTGGCTATTAAAGCCTACAGTTAATTTCTGGATCGGTCCTGGTTCCCACGTGGTCGGCTATTCCCTTCGAAGAGGCCAAATATACAACTTAGTTCTTTTATGCCCTGATGACCTACCCGAAGACGTGAGCAGAGCTCCAGGAAACCTAGAGGAACTAAGGAAACTGTTCGAAAGCTGGGACCCTATGTGAGTCTCCGATTTTGTTGGTCAATTTCGATTGCCTGTAGCTGACTGTAACAGCCTAAAAAAATTCCTTGCCTGTGTAAATAGCGTTGATAAATGGAAACTGATGCACTGTACGTGTATAACGATCTCTTTGAAGATACAATTCTCGCTGACAGAACTAGTAACCGAGCTCGACCGATGGAAGAATGATGAAGGAACCTTTTTAATGGCGTAAGTGCAGATCCAGTCGCCTTCGTTTTTGTTATTTAAAAAAAAAAAAAAAAAAAAAAAAAGGCAAAAGAGAAAAGTATATAATTGAGGATTCTGATAGTCGTTAGGGGAGATTCATGCCATCCTATGCTTCCATATCTAGCCCAAGGTGCAAATTCATCAATTGAAGATGGTGCGGTCTTAGGAAGACTGTTTAAGTATGTGAAAAGCCGCGATGATCTTCCTCAGATACTTGATCTCTATCAGGAGCTCCGAAAGCGTCGGGGAGAGGCAGTTGTACGTGAGGCATCGAAGCAAGTCCGTAACCTCGTTCTTATAAATGCAGCACTGTAACCAGATTTTGACTGGAATAAAACAGAGAGACGACTTTCATCTGCCGGACGGGTCCCTACAACAGCACAGGGATGCGATATTTCTATCATGTCTTGGAAAAGAGCCAACAACCAATTTTCCAAGTCGCTGGTAAGAAGAAACATGCGCTCGAAAGATTCCAGTGTGTTGACAGATGTACCCGGATTCAAATAGGACGTGCCCTACTGTCCAACCGTGGCTATACGGTTATGATGCAATTGGCGAGGTCGACAAAGTCATGGCGCAAAAAGGCTTTGAGGTATAACCGGTATAGCATGGCAAAAGAATCGTGCCAACAGTGCAGTAAATGATCCTATTCGAAGCTAAATAATCTGAGTATTCACATTGTTTTTGATATGCACCAGAATATCAATACTGTAAAAAGTCGTGCCAGCATTAGTGCGTATTGCCGCCCATATTGCTGCCTACATGTATGTGGCATTGATTGGGAATCCGTATACATATGGCATAGATCCTTGGAGGATGAGCACCAACATAGAGCTGTTGGCAAGCAGCAGGTTAAAGGGTATGTGGAAAGCTTCAAGGATTGTAATCTTATTATTCTATGAGAAGGTGAGATTAATTACAAAAATCTTTTTGTGTGTGGGAGTGGTGCCATATCGAGAGAAGGTCATGTGACCTTGTTTTTCTCAACATGGATGTCGACAAGAGCGACAACACCAGGCAGCAGATATACGAGTATCCAATCCAATTGATCGCTAATTGCTAGTGCGATTTGAAATCATGGTAGTCAAAAGACATATATAGCGCGAAGGTATGAAGAAATGCAACGAAATTGTTGAGAACAGAGGCATGTCAGTTATCAACAAGCTTAGCTCCTTATAAGCACCGTTTGGCCGCTCTATACGTCAGCGAGTCGGCCATTGCGTCTTACGCCGTAGTCTTCTATGTTGGACTGCGGGGCTAATCACTGATTGGCTGGAGCAAGTCACGGGAAGCACCAGCCGCCACTTCGACATTATTCTCAGCTTCTCAGGCTCCGAGGCTCCCAAGCCTTATTCGCGACCGCAGTACACAGACCTCTCAGCCCACTGCTGCTCCTGCTTATCGATTGCCCAAGCTTCTACCTAATCGGCTGGATGATTAGCCTAACTCTTCGCTGATTTGTTCGACATTCCAATATCTGCACACATCCTTCTAGCACTCGTCTGCATACACGGTTTGGCCCATTTGATTCCTCATGGTTGAAGCCCATCCCCCTCAGTGCGTGCGAGTGAGAATCAACAGCGAAGTTGTACTCCGTACCTAGGTACATCGCGAGAGAGTCTCGCATCCTTCTCATCTTCTCACTCACAATCTCTCGATTTTCGAATCCCTCGCTTCCGACTCTGCTCTTCCCCCGCAATCTATTGCCTGCTTCCATGTTCCCCGAAGACTCTGTATCTTGACATGACAAAACAACTGCTTCAGATGATATGAAGGCACACCATGTTTGTGACATTCAACAGCTCTAAGGATGGTACGAGTAATGCCGTCTCCACATCACTGCTCCCGAACGGCGCTGTGAAACGAAAACGAGTCGCCGTAGCGCGCGCCTGCAACTGGTGTCGCCTTAACCGCGTTCGATGTGACGATTGTAATCCATGTCAGAGCTGTCGTACGCGCAACCTCCAATGTTCTAAGGACCAGCCCAGTGACCCAGCAAATGGCGTAGCAGCTGCAGGAGATCTTGGGTACGTTTACTGATACGTTGCTTACGCATATTCTATCAACTAGTTGAGTAACCATTGAGTTTACAGAGAGATCGAGAGACTCCGATCGCGCGTGACGGAATTGGAGGAGCAGCTCAAGAAAGCGGCCAGAGAAGCCGACGCAGCCAGGCCCCTAGTCACACCCGAGCAGCCGCCTGCATCCAAATGGCATTGGCCTGGCGTCTGGATACACACCCGGCAAGATTCAAACAGTCTTCCTCAATATTATGGCCCGACTTCGTTTATGCACTTCACAAGCCGCATCTGCAACCATCTGGAAGTATCACTGAGTCAGCCACTACTTAGCAACGCTCTGCAGTCGTTCACAGTCAACCGGATGTTGTTGGCCACATTATCAGAAGATAGCAGCCAGATGGTTGACATCCTATCCCGCAGTCAAGAAGAATCTCTTCTCAGTCTCTTTTGGCAGTCATTCCATACCACAGTTCCCATCATAGACGAGACCGAATTCTGCGCGCACTATGACTCCCTCTGGCGGACGGCCTCCAACGTAAACTCCATCTCCGATTCAGTTCGGACTCCGTCACCCTTGGTGGATATAGTTCTGGCTCTGTGTGTGCAACACAGTGCGAATTTAATGGCATCGACGGACACGCTGCCGACAATGTCACTGGAATTGAGAGACCCAAGCTCTGCTGGGGACTGGCTATATCACCGGTGTCAACGACTTCTGTCCAACGATCAAAACTCCTCGTCTCTGTCAGCATTGCAGTGTTGGGTCTTTTCCGTGATATATCTGTGGAATGCCTCTTCCTTAAACCTGGCTCATCAGATGCTTGTAATAGCAGTCCATAGGGCATATGCCATAGGGCTTCATCATAACTCTCCAAAAACTCCTAGCTTGTCGCATCAAGCTCTAGGTCAACGAATCTGGTGTTCTCTAGTTTCTCTCGACACCATGTTGTCACTCGCGTTGGGTCGTCCCACTATGATCAACCAGGGTGACGTAAGTATCAACATCTCTAGAGCCCCGGAATCCCTTCTGTCGGAGGCGACGACGACCGGCTCCAGTGATGTCAACATGCTGGATTATTTTACACAGTATATCAAACTCACAGCAACATTGCGCAACATCTCGACGATGATATTCCAGAAAAGCAGTGAATTGATGGCTGTTGGCGAAACCGATTCATCAATCTACAGAGAAACGGCAGTCCTCGAAAAGTGCGCCACCTATCTCCACCAATCGATGGAGTCATTGCGAACCTGGGCTGGGAACGTACCCACATCCCTGAAACTTGGTCGCAAGGGCTCTGTTGAGCCCTTCTCGACCGCCCGTGCCCCTTTGGACATTGATGTATATCAGCCCCTGTGGTTGCAACGGCAACGCGTTCTTCTCGAACTCCTCTATCACAACCTGATCATGTCCCTCTACCGCATGTTCATGAAAATTCCGTCTTCCGCTGTAGCCACAGCGTCAACTGTTGGATCTACCGTACCCAAAACTTCTGACACGAATGCTCTGTACGCTCTCAACCACGCCGTGACTACCATTTCCATTATCCATCAGGTCCTCACCGAAACTGATATTTTTAATTGCTGGCATGGTGCCTACCAATACGCCTGGGACGCTACTCTTACTATTCTTGCCTTCATATTAGTGCACCCAGTATGTCCGTACACCTTCTCTGCACGGCGCGCTGTCACTTCTGCTATCGATACCTTTAACATATTCTCTAAGAATGGCTTTACCACTGCAGCCATGGCCGCCACCATTACTAAGGAGATGAGCAGCACAGTCGATTCGATTACTCGATCATTCCGGAGTGGTCTAACTAGCAGCCCCCAAGCAACGGTCGCTATCCAAGACGGAAGTAGTAACCTTTCGACACATGTCCCATCCACCCCACACACTCAACTTCAGCAAAGTATGCAAACATTTCCGCATACGTTGGAGTTTATACGACAACAGTTCAGCCCATCACGAGCTTCCATGTCAATACCTGCAGGCAGTCCTCATCAGAATTCTTGGCTGACCGCGTTAACGACTCCGAAAGGAGGTTCTAACGGTAACGACAAGGATAATTCAGAGAATAATATGCCGGGTTTTATTAATGACTCGGCTTTGACAGGTACCGCTGGCATCGATCTAGAGACAGCTTTTCTCACAGGGACCGACCAGAGCTGGTTTCAAAACGAGTGGTACAATGGGATGACTATGGAGTCAGAGGTGGAGTTTCAAAGGATCCCAAGTGTCTAATTTCAGCAAAACTAGAGAGCGCAAAAATATATTCAAAGAGATCTGAATACTCGCTCAGCAGTTATCCATCGTATACGTCAAACTGAAGTTGATGATTATGGGACATGATCGATTCAGCAGAAAAAAGGCCAATTTAGACACTTGACACGCATTGGAACCATCTGAGTTTACGCCATTGCAGGAATGATACTTTTGGTGTGTCGGACGATATGCCATAACTATGTAACTAGGCATACAAACAGGCTGAATTCAACAGGAAAACTGCAGAAGATCATTTTGGCCACACATTGAGAGCAATCAGCTATGGCACATGGTGAATTTCTAAGAATCGGTTCTACCTCGTTCGCCACCTCGTCAGCCCTCGTCAGCGTCGATCGACAGGTCTGGGTTAATAACTATCTAATATAAATTTCTCACCTTTGGAGCCTGGCGCACTGTCACCGCCAAACGCTCGCTCTCCACGCGGTCCATGTATAATTTCATGCTTTTTATGATGTCGGTATCAACCTAGCTTTTCATAGTAGATTACGAAGGCGTGCAGACCTATATGGAGTCTCGAGTCCAATTCGCCGAACTCCTTCAATTTATATTCAACACACAGCGACTCCAGATCTCCACCATCCACAGGCTTCTGCAGGGATTCTGTGGACGGACCGTACATCTACAGTCCAGTATGGCTGGAATATTGCCGACATCTCATATTGACACAGAACCATGTAAAGCTTTGCGACATCCCTAGCCCTAAGCCTGATGCATTTGCCGAGAAGGAGATCGGCTCCATCGGTGGTGATAGGAGTAGACCGTTTCCTCACGGCTTGCCACTAATCCGCGTCAAATATCAGCCGTCCCCAGGACTCATATACTATGCATATAGGTGTGTAACTGTTGCACAAGTGTGTTCAATTTATGGATACCAAAATTTTGACCGCCTTCCAAATAAGGCGCTTGGCGCCCCACCTCCTTCCTAAAAAGTTGCACATTGCAATTATTGCTATTGCGATCAGCAGAGCTGAACAGCTTTAGCTCTACCCAAGTTGTAAAAAGTAACTACAAATGTCTACAGAAATTCCAGTAAAAATACAGAATAAAAAGCTTGCAGGCAGTAGTAGTAGTAAAGTACAACAGGTACAAAGAGAAGAAACCCAGTCAATGCGTCCAGTTTTCCCAGAGGCATATATCTATAGACCACTCCTTCAGTGTTTTTGGCCGAAACACCGGTTTGTAACCCCTCATCCCCTTTCCTCATCCGTTTTGAATCAATCCAGGCAGGTTGCTTAACCAGAACCACCCTTGAACTTCTTTCCGAAGAGGATAAGTTGGACCTGGTCGTAGATGGAGAGCACACCAGCACCGGCAACACCACGGAGGATGTTAGCACCGGCACCCTTGAAGAAGGACTTGACACCCTCCTTGGCGGCGATCTGCTTGGCGGCATCGAAGGAAGACTTGTACTTGACGGCCTCACCAGAGGTCATCATCATACGACGACGGATGGTGTCGAGAGGGTAAGAAGCAATACCAGCACCAGTAGTAACAGACCAACCGAGCAAGAAGGAAGCAAGGAAGTTACCCTCAAGAGGACCAACCAGGACGACGGGCTTAAGCGAGTCGTACATACCGAAGTACAGACCACGGTAGACGATGATACCAGCGACGGAGACGGAGAAACCACGGTAGAGACCGGCAATACCGTCAGCAGCGAGGGTCTTCTTGTAGACGTCAACGAGACCGTTGAACTGACGCTCACCGCCACCCTTGGCCGACTTGGCATCGTTGGCAAGACGAGTACGGGCGTAGTCAAGGGAGTAGACGAAGAGGAGGGAGGTGGCACCAGCAGCCTATTCAGTTAGTTCCAAGTCTTGAAAAAAGAGGGAGTTGGAATACATACACCACCAGAGGCCAAGTTACCGGCCATCCACCAGGCGTATCCGTCACGGTCCTTCTTGAAGGCGAACATCGACTTGTAGGTGTCACGGAAGGCGAAGTTCAGAGCCTGGGTAGGGAAGTAACGGATGACGTTGGCAGTGTTACCACGCCAGAGGGACATGACACCCTCAGCAGCGGCGGTACGACGGAAGCAGTCCATGATACCAGCGTACTTGCGGTCGAGACGACCGGCGCGAAGCATCTCATCCTGTGGAACTGGTTAGACATATTTCGATTGACGTGTCAATGGTGAAGATGGACTCCGGCAGGGCCGAACAAGGAGCGGAAAAAAAAAATTTTTTTCTGTTCTCCTGGCTTCCGAGGTAGCCAGTCAAACACGCCAGCTCATTGAGTTGCCATTGAACTGCCATTGAGACCAGCTATTCACGAGTCTAGCTTACCTGGTTCTGGATGAGGAGCTTGACACGCTCAATGGGGGCGGCAGCGGTCTTGGAGACAGCAGCGGAAACACCACCCACTATTATCAGGGTTAGTTTATGTTCCAAGCATCGTCGACTGGCATTGTTGCCATCCGCTAGATGGCGGATGTAGTGGTTGGCACTCACTCAAGAAGTCGACAACGAATCCCTATTGATGGATGACATGTTAGTGACACGGAGGCGGCAAAACAACACCAAGGCGGCGAGGTCGCATCCAAATCCGCGTCGAAAGCCATCAAAGCAGGGCATCATGGCTGCGTCGCAGGTTCCTAGCGGCCATTGCGATGCTGTAGCGATGGAATTCCGACGTGGATCGATGCGGCCAGGCGCGGTTGATGGGAGAAGAAAAAAACTTACGGGCATGCCGAAGACGGTCTTGTCGCCCTGGTTAACATCACCCTTGGCCATATTGACGAAAGCTGCGATGCACGCGAACTACAAAGAGAGGAGAGTGAAAGAAACAAAAAGGTGGAAAGACAGGTGTCGAGTGACAAGACAGACACTGCTGAGCGGATGGGGATGGAGAAGGAGAAGAGAGGAGCGAGGATTTTTTAAAGGGCAAAGGGCAGGGGAACGGGCGACGAGGTTTTCTGGCGCTACGCCAAACGGGGCAGCGCGCACGCCCCAGTCGCCGGCCCAGTCAGCAGCCGCCCGGCAACCGCAGAATTTTGCTGCTTGGGAGCCGACATCTCCCGATCGATCCTTATTATATTTACTGTACTCCGTCTCTTGTCTATAATATGATTCTTTTTTATTATATACACATACATACATATGGATATATATTTTTTTATATGCATATACTAGTTTATATGCATCGTGATTGATTTCACAAAGAACTGTTTCTACAGTTCATGCAGTCTACGTACTTACACTCGCGCATGCCAACATAATACCCTTTACTATACATGCTATTATTTATGGCCTCAACGATGTCCACTATAAATATTGGGCAGTCATATAAATATAAATAAATTCAAAAAATCTTTGCTTATATATATTGGTACTCCGTGAATCCGTACAGAATACTCTATACACATAATACATAACAGTCTTTGTCCGGCACCCCTTTCCACGCCCCACGCGCTATTATTATCAGCCCTCTGCAATGGGCCCACTCGCAGCCATCTGTCCTTTCAGCCTGTACTCCGACCGATACGATATGCAGCTTGCATAGCTTCTACAAAGTAGTAGCTCAAGAATAACACGTACAATGTCAAACATCAATTGATCCATTGACCCTGTCCAGCTTTATGAATTACCCGGCTGCTCGTAACTACAGTACTACCTAAGCATGCGACTCCTGTATACGTACGGACCTAGTATCTAATTAATTACTGCCTGCATAATTCTTGTTCAGTGTCGATCACCTGTCGTTACAGCACTAGCTAGCTGCATGCGATTCCTGTCGCCGTGAGGGATATTTTGTATAAGCTTGCAAGCCAAGCAGCCGAAAAATTTTTCTACTGTATAGTTATCGGATATCTTGCCGGGCGTCCGATTCCGAGACCGCCGCCGCCCGGCACGTGATAATTACAGCCAGCATCATCTACGGAGTACAGTTCTACATAGCAAGTTCTTTGGGGATTGACTACTGTTAATATATCAATCGATGTAGAGCTTATTTTGAACAAACACACTTGCCTGGCCTACCGGTTTCATCAATTGAGCCCGACTACATCATGCAGGGTATACACATCCGAAGTAAAGTCGATACAATGAAACAGAAAATAGAAATAGTAAAACGTAAAAAAAAAGCCTAGTGCTTTCTTGATCTCTTGCGCTTCTTCCGTGACTCACCCTCGCGAATGTCAACTTCCATCTTGTCGCCCTTCTCGTCTTTGCCAGGCGCAGGAGCTTGTGCAAGCTTGAATTCAGGCTCCTCTTCCGTTCCAAACGTGTCCTTGCGCCATTGACGCAGCCGGCTTTTCTTGCCCATCTTCTTCTGGTCACGGCGTTTCCGTTCTGCGTCTCGGAAAGAAGCAAGCTTTTTCAGCCCGACAAACTGGTTAAGCTGAGAGTCGTCTGCCATGAGGATATCCCGAGCCGTCAGCCCAAAGCTCTGCGGAGAAGTCTCGCGGTACCGAAAGTGTGAAGAGTTCTTCTTGGTTGCGCCTGGGAGGAGTGTCGGGTCAAGCTCCAGATTACGGTCAACCGCTTCTTCAAGTCGACGGCGTTCTTTACGTGCGGATCGCTTCTGCTCGTGTTTCTCTTGCGTACGGCTTTTCTTCTTCTTGCTGCCTCCTTCCTCCTCGTCGTCGTCGTCGTCGTCTTCTCCACTGCCTCCATCTGCGAGGTCCTCGTCGGAGAGAGTGACGCCTGGCTGAGCTTCGTCATCAAAGTCGGGGACAAGGTCTTTGATATCAATGTCATCGTCCCATGTGGGCTTCTTGGGGCGTCGTTTCTTCTTGCCGCCGGTTTCGCCTTCGTCTTCATTATCGTCAAACTCCATGTCTTCGGCTGCGTAGTATTCATCGCCGAACCGTTTCGCCATCTCTTTCTCCCATCCTTCGTCATCCCAATTTTCATCCAAAAAGTGCGCCCACTCTTCTTCGGTGATGGCAGCAGCTTTGAGCCCGGCAGCTTGTTTGATCTTTTTCACCTTGTCTTCTAGCTCCTCCATCTTCAGTTTGCGTAGCCGTTTCTTTTGACTGTCTCTCTCCCGCTTTTCTGCCTCTTTCTTTTGACGCTCCGCCTCCCTCTTCTTCTTTCGGCTGCTGGTGTCTTCTCGACGGACAGACATTTGATTCGTAGTATCACGAGCATGGGTGAGAATCCTTTCGTTAATTTTCTTCGGGTCTTCGAATCGAAAGTTGTATGCCTCTTCAAACTCCTCTGCCTCCTGTTCTTGTTCTTCGTCATCGGATTCAAACGGCTGGAACTTGGATGACTTGGTAGGAATCCAAGCTCGCGTTGAGAGAAAATCGGAAAGGAATTTTTCGGGGTTCTCATCCGCATGTTCAACGTCCAGCTGGACTGAGGATTTTGCCCCAGGATCAAGCTCGGGTTTTGATTTTGCAACAAGAAAGTCGTCTTCTTCGTCATCGTCGTCGTCCGCTGCGGCGTGCATCTCCCGGATAACGTTTTTCTTAAGATCCTCTTGTTCTTGCGCAAACGTCTTTGGAGTCTCTTCGCCTTCGTTTGCTGCATCGCCATTCAGGAGATTCTGCCGATGGTAGTCACGAAGGTACATGGGCTTCTCCTTCTTTGGCTGATTCCCCGGTTCTTGGTCTTCAGTAATCTCCGAGTAGAACTTGACGTCTGTGTCATACACGCGAGGGTCCTTTGACCGGATGGCATTAAGGGTATTCATAATTTCGCTGTCGAGGGTTTCGGTCGCGAGCTCGCCATCTTCGTCTTCGTCCTCTTCGGAACTCTCTTCTGATCCATCGGAATCTTCTTCAGGGCCGGATTGGTTACGCTTTCCTAAAGACGAAGTCTTGCCTAATTTCGCCTCCACTTTTCTCACGTAGTCAGTACATGTGCACTAGGTTCAAAATACTGGGGTAAAGCCAAACATACATTGCTGTCGCTCCTCTCTCTTTTTGTTGTATTCGAAGCGCCGGGCATATTCCTGGTTGATTTTGAACCCGGATTCTGAAGGCACGGCGACGCCGCCTTGGCTGTTGTCATCGCTGTCGGACCCGCTGTCCTCAAAAAATTTCCGCGATCTTTTGGCAGGCGGCTCCATGGTCAATGTCAATCTATGTACAGAATGCCAATAGTAGAAGAAACGAAAAAAAAAAAGTTTATCGTCAAGTGGCTGCGGCTGGCAGAAAATTCTCTATACTCACCGCCCATTAGCCCCACATCATGTTTGTCTGTAACACCTTGTGCTGTATAGCTTCGAGCTGCCTACATGGTAATATTTCTTTTATAGAGTGATAGAATATGTATCACAGGCTTTGATTTTCCTCCTCACTAAACTGACTACTGTAGGGACTAGAATTAATAGCTGCATTCACAATGCGCGTGTTCTTGCATATTCAACAGCATTGTATAGGATTGAAGTCCTTTGATCGTTATAATGGAGGTATCGCCTATTCAATTGGCAATTTGCCATTAAACCGGAGGCATTTTCATACGCGAATAGCAAAAAAAATCAGCCTTATGTCGGACCGGCTGCGGCCTGAAAGCTGAGGCTGACAACGTACCCCAGAAGATCCACCGTTAGCGCTCGGGACTGCCGTCATCACTCTCGCCTCAGCTGAGTGTGCTGCCTGTTGTTGTCAACTTGTCATCCTAATTATACGTAATATCCCGCCATCTATTTCCTCTCTTTCTGTACAGTATACCTCTAATTTATTCTGCTGGGCTTTGTCCTTCTCTTGCCCTCCTCATTTTGACTCACCCTCGGCGGATTGTTTATGGCTGCACCCATTCTCTAAATGGCAACACCGCAGCCAGCATCTGTCCCTGAGGTTGGAAAACTCGTCAGCGTCGTGTATGCATCTACCTATTTTACTATATTCTTTTGCTAACGTACTCTCTTAGGCCGGTCGGGCTAAAAGAGGCAGCCCTCGACTCTCCCACCTTCCGATCGACCACCGTCCATTTCGCAGACCAGCTCGATTATATAGAACGATGGCTAGATGGGTATGCGCGGGCAGCCACCCGGCTCACGTCGGAGATGACGGGGTTTGAGCAGGCCCTGGGCTTTTTCTTGTCCTACACAACGAACCCTATCAACGTTTCCGAGGCGATTCTGGACCATGACTATACAGTGCTGGCCATAAAGCGACATGGAGACTGCATGAAGAACGTTTGGGGAGCACTGGCCGGAACGCTCAAAAAGCTGGACCGTCTGGTTGCCGAACCCATAAGGGCCTTTATCCAAACCGATTTGCGCAGTTTCAAGGAGACACGACGCGTGTTGGACAACACTCAGAAGCATTACGATCACCTTTTGGCAAGGTACTCTGGCCAGGCCAAGTCCAAGGAACCATCCTCTTTGAGAGAAGATGCCTTTCAATTGCACGAAGCTCGAAAGGCTTATCTCAAAGCTTCCATGGACTTTTCAGTACAAGCCCCTCAGGTCCGAAATACCCTCGACAAACTTTTGGTTGGCACTTCCTTTGACCAATGGCGGGAGATCAAAGGAGTATACGATGGAAATGCCTCGGCCTTTGCAAAATGGGGCCAGGAAATGGAACGTATCAAAGGCTGGGTGCACGAAATGGAAAACAGCGAGAGATATTCGCTCAAGGAACTTCTGGCGGCCCGCAAGCAGATCGAAGATGCCGCTGAGGCGGCCGCCCGGCCTTCTCGTGAATTGGAAGACTACTCTGTTTCTACGGTACCTTATCTTGGCCAAGGCATTTCGCTAAAATCCCGCGATAATAAGCCTTTCAGGCCGGAAAAACAAGGCTGGGTTTATCTCAAGACAATCACTGGGAAACCGTCTAGAACTGTTTGGGTACGGCGCTGGGCTTTCCTGAAAAATGGAATCTTTGGCTGCCTAGTGCAGAGCTCAAGAACTGGTGGAGTTGAAGAAACTGAACGGATCGGTGTCTTGCTTTGCAGCATACGGCCTGCCTTTCAAGAAGAGCGTCGGTTCTGTTTCGAGGTCAAAACCAAGAAAAATGCCATCACGATGCAAGCAGAGATCCAGCAAGATCTGATCGACTGGATAGGCGCGTTCGAGGCCGCAAAACAAAAAGCCTTGGAGAACCCAGCCAGCTCTATTGCCCGGAAACCAGCTGTTCAAGACCCGGCCTTTTCTATCTCTCATCCTCCAGCCCCCGAATTTGCGGCATCCGAAAGTTCGGAATTCTTGACATCGAATTCTAGCGACGACCCTTCGTCTGCAGATCGTTCGCCTATGTTGTCTCTTCCAGACCGTGATGCCGCGGTTTACAGAACTAGTGGTGATTTCACCAGCTCGAGGCGCTCGACTGGGCCCGACGCTGAGAACGGGCACGGACGAGACCATGCATCGCGAATCATCCAGAAATTAGATATTCACAGAAAATCAAATGCAGCAAGCCCCCAGTCTCCTGGAATGATTACCAGTGGCGGCGGAATTGCAGGGCTCATTTCGGCTAGCCACAGCCTATTGCCGTATAGCCCTGGACTGATGCCTGGGGGGCGCCCGGAAGAAACCGATGAGAGTAGAGCCCGAGATGACGCAGCAAATACACTGGCGCCTTCTACTTTAGCAACCCCGCCGGCCCCTACGAGTATGAGCAAAGTGGCGGTTTTCGTCAGCAATGAGCGCGGCATTGGAGTTGGACTTGCGGACTCTACAGGTGGAATGCCCAGTGGCATGATGGCGAACCTTTGGGGCAGTGCCAACTGGGGGTTTGTCAACACTTTCTCACGAGATGGCATTCGGTTACGAGAAGGGAGATCCTTGGAGGATGCAAATCTACCTTCAAAAGATGCGGAATCTCCAGTCACGGAAAGCAAGGACACAGAAGCCGTACCTGGCGGATCTCCAGGTA
Source organism: Talaromyces sp. DC2 (assembly GCA_039119965.1). NCBI lineage: Eukaryota > Fungi > Ascomycota > Eurotiomycetes > Eurotiales > Trichocomaceae > Talaromyces > Talaromyces sp. DC2. The sequence goes on from JBCLNQ010000049.1 coordinate 120,433, forward strand.
CACAGCAACCACGACATAGGCAGACAGTCAGCCTTGATGGTGGAGATTCGTCCAAGATACAAAGAAGCTTAGTTGGGGTTGGTGCTGACCACGAATACCCGAGTTTCTACCCGGCCCGTCTACGCATCCAAGATGCCCAATTCCGCCTCTTGTTCCCCAACGTCAAAAGAGAGGAGAGCCTTGTCATGGTCTTTAGAGCCACATGGAATCCAAATGACCACCAAGAGTTTCCTGGTCGTGCTTTTGTGACCATGCGGAACATTTACTTTTACAGTCACCATTTTGGACTTGTTTTGACGATGAGTGCCTCGCTCAGTGGCATCTCCGAGGTTACTGCGGCCAGCGGGAGGGATTGCGATTTCTTGTTTCTTCACAGCATACCATATCCTGGGGATGATTCGGCAGGTCGTGTTACTGTCAAGACATTTTTGGAACCACTGCGACTGCTGCAAAAGAGATTAAATTACTTGATCAAGGCCGCCGCGTCTGGTGAATCCAACCTGGAATCTATTTATAAGGCATTGGTCAAAATGGAGACGGATGCTATAGCAAGATCTGTCAGCATGGAGAGCTGGGAAGAGATCTCTCTGGATGTGCCACAAGACGGAATGTCTTATAGTTCAAAGGGCGGCAAAAGAACAAAAGATATCAGGGTTCCTGTCTATGTGGAGAAAGACTTGAACGTGGATGTGGAAAGATCTGCTTTTGGCAAAGATGTCCAGAAGTTCAAGCTGCCGAATCAGCCCGTACAGTACGTCCCGCAAGGTAACCTTCACTTAGGTGCCGAAAAAGTGTTCGACATCAGTCCTAAAGCACTTTTCCACGTTCTCTTTGGGGATAAGAGTGTCCTCTGGCAGCTTCTGCTGCATGAAAGAATGGCTCAAGGTTTGTTCACTCATCACTGTCAAACAGACAAATTACTAAAAACTAGCAACTAGGAATCAAACAAGGGCCGTGGAAGCTACTGGATTCGGGTCACATGAGACGAGACTTTGAGTACTTTATCGAAAGGGCGGATATATTTGGTATGAATTATTTTGACATTTCTGTATCTATAGAGGCTAATATATTTGATTGTGCAGGACGAGTGAGCAAAACAAATGTTTCGGATTACCAAATCATAGACGTTCTCAACGACCATTTGTGCTATGTTGTCACGGATAAACGTACGCCCTGGCATCTCCCCTTCCGGCGTAACTTTAGGCTCGTCAGCAAGATTGTGATCACGTTTGTTTCAAAGTCAAAGTGTAAATTGGCGATATATCACAAAGTCGAGTGGCTTTGGTCGCCTTTTCTTTTGAACAGTGAGTCGATCCTCGAGGAAACTAGTCCGAGTAATTCTAACCATGCGATTCAAGGGGTCATTGACCGACAGGCGATGAATGATCTCGAGCAAGATTCATTGGATCTGCTTGATCTCATCAGCGACCAGGTTCGGAAGCTTGGTCCTCGGAGCAGGACCAAGAGAGCCATTGCGATTTTTGGGCTTATTGGGCATGCAACCAACATCTTCCAGTTCTCTTCTGCCGAGAGCTCGGCTCTTAACCAAGTACGCAACGCGCGAAAACAGAGATCCTTGGCGTGGTTATTACTGGATTCTACGGGCTCTTTCCTGGAAAGCGCCGTGTCTTCGCTAATGATCTGGTCATTCGCGCTTCTTCGATGGTGTTGGAAGACTTGTACTGCCAATGGGTTGATTCTTTCATTACTCTTCTCCAGTCTGTTAATTAACGGATTCTATTCTTCGCGCGACACCTATGACTGGTGGCACGAACGCAATGCGGTCAAATTTCTCTCTCGAATGGGGGTCCACCCCGACCATATCATGAGCAAGGCGGTGTTTGTCCAGGATCTTGACCAAGCGATGCTTAATACGACCATCGGGTGGCATCCAAACAACTCAAGCCATTGTTTTGCAACATTCCACGAGCAGAACCTGTTAGACAGCAGCACGTCTCTTGTGCTCCAAAGCTCTCCGAATGAAGATGTCCTGGAGAAAAGCGCGGCTCGACGTGTCCAGCGCACTCGCCAGCGCCTTGGCATGTATCGCCATGACCTCCTTGTGGCGATGCGAGTATTGAACAGCATTGAAAAGGAAGTGCTGAAGAGTGAATGGGAGCGATGGCTCGGCAAGGAGACGCAGCGCTGCGAACAAATCGCAACATTGCTGCAAGCCAATTCGGGCGAGTTTGATCTAAACACAAGCGCCTTTGCGGGTCGAGAAGAGGATGTCAAGCATTGGTATGAACAGTATTGTATGAGTTGCCAGGAGGAATTGCAAAGGTGGAACTCGAAGAAGGTGTAGGTTGAGTTCTTGAAATTTCCTCCAAGCTGTGTCAAGTTGGACTTTTGATACCCCTCCTTTTTTTGTTGTGGAGATTATGTAGAAACTCATTTAGCCCTTTCAAGAGCTGCCAGGTGTCAGTGCAGTGCCACCAGTAAGTAAATAATTCGACTCGATGGTGTTATAAGGCGATCAATTCTGCCGAGGCTTCACAATGCCCTCTTGAAAGACATAGTAAACGACCGTGCCATCGCCGCCAACGAGCCGATCAACCATGGCAAAAAGCACTCGCTTCCCACCCCATTCCTTTGATTGAATCGCCTGTTGCTTCCTCTCAAAATATTTGGCCAGTTTTGCCGCCTTCTCTTTATCCTCCTCCGTCTCCTCCTCCCCACTATTATTACTGCTGTTGGGAACCGGTTCCAAAGTCGGCAACGAGTCAAAAACTGCAGCTAGCTTCCCCAACGTCCACGACTGACCCTGCGTCGTAGGCAAAACGAGCATTCGCTCCGGCGGCAAGTCATGCTCGCGCAGCCCGAGCTCGAGCAGATACAGCTGTTCGTCGGGATGTGTGTAGACCCGGTGCGGCGGCACGCCCGAAATCAGCAGGGATATTGTTGTGGCGGGCTCTCCGGTCTTTTGGGGGTGCAGCTGGTGAGTCTCCAGGGAGGTCCAGAGATGCTGGTGTTGCAGGTTGTGCAGGACCTGCATGGTGAGTGCGGAGACGGGGTCGGAGCTGGTTTGCGAGATGAGCGCTGATAGAGCGGACGGGGTTGGGAGCGTCATGTTGGGCGGAAGCAGTGTGAATGATTTTCTGGGTAATTATTTATCTGGTGTTCCTGTCTTCGTCGCGTTGAATTCGTTGATTTGGTTCTAAGAATGAGTCCTGGTGGGCTCAAAAAAAAAATTAAAGCTGCGTAGAGTGGGGGGACCCATCGCATGATCCGCGCTAGACCCTGCGGCGCCATAATTATTAGTGCCGTTACGTCGATAATTATTGAACACATGGCTTCTATTGTTTGGGTTCTCTTGCACACCTTGTCCTTTGGTTTTGCCCAGCGCGCACGAGTTTGCCGTCATTAACAAGATTTTGAGTTCTTCTACTTTCTGTACATTTTGCTTCCCTTTCCTTCTTTCTATGAACTAGACCATCATCTCATCCGGCTACTCACACCTCCGAATACACATACATCGTTCGACCATGGCGCGCACGAAACAAAGAGCGCCCTCACAACGGACGCCCTCGTCTGATATTATGCAGGCGCCTCCAGACCTGCCAGAAAAGCAACAACAAAATGGCAAGGCTGTTGCAAACGGCAGCGCAAATGGCAGCGCAAAGCACGCCTCCCGCGGACACGCGACGGAGAGCGAGCCCAGGCTTTGGCAGCTTGCTGTGTGTGTTGGTGGGATATATGCATCATTGTACCATCCCTGCCTGTTACATGTATATGTATTGTCACATTTTTGCTAATATTATCCACAGTCTTTTATGGGGCCTTCTCCAAGAAGCCATCACCACCACACCGTATCCGGTCCGCGAAGCGACTGCTCTTGACCCCGAACCACCCACGGAGCGATTCACCTTTTCCATTGTCCTCAATACAATTCAGTCGAGCTTTGCAGCTTTGAGCGGGTTTCTATATCTCTTCTTCTCTACGCCCAGAAATCAAAAAGTGCCCTCGGTCTTTCCAACCAGCAAAATCGTTTTCCCCTTGATCCTGGTCGCCATCTCGTCCTCGCTGGCTTCACCATTTGGCTATGCCGCTTTGGATCACATTGACTACTTGACCTTTATTCTGGCCAAGGCCTGCAAACTTGTGCCGGTGATGCTCCTGAATCTGGCCGTCTTCCGCAGGAAGTACCCCTTGTACAAATACGCGGTTGTCATGCTCGTGACTCTTGGGGTTGCCACGTTCACCTTGTACCATCCCGGAACGTCAAGGAAGGCCGCTCTGGCAACCAACAGCGGCCAAACAGCATATGGCTTGTTCCTGCTGTTCATCAATCTGCTTCTTGACGGCCTCACCAACGCGACCCAAGATCACATCTTTTCGTCCCCCGCCGTGTACACGCGCTACACGGGACCCCAGATGATGGTGGCACAGAATATCCTTGCTACCATTCTTACCACACTGTATCTCCTCGGTGCACCGTATCTGTCGACCAACACGGCCATTGCATCGGCTCTGCCCTTGCAAATCCCGGCTTCGGCGGGCTTGGAGCTGTCGTCCGCCATTACGTTCCTGCAAAACCACCCACAGGCTCTCAAGCACGTGCTGGGATTCTCCGTCTGCGGTGCTGTGGGCCAAGTGTTTATTTACTACACGCTGTCCAAGTTTTCGTCGCTGCTGCTTGTCACGGTGACCGTGACGCGGAAGATGCTGAGCATGATTATCAGCGTGTTTTGGTTTGGCCATTCCCTGACTCATGGACAGTGGATGGGGGTTCTGCTTGTGTTTGGAGGTGTCGGGTTTGAAGGTGCTGTACAGAGGCAGGAAAAGAAGGCCAAGGAGCGTGCAAAGGCGGAGGCCAATGGAAAGAAGAAGCTTTGATGTAGTATTACTGTACTTTGTTCTATAGACTATGCAATTATAGATGTAGACTTTGTTCATTTTTCTTCTTCTTTTTTTTATGGCAAAAAGTCCTCCGGTTTATTATTCCGAGAGAAATAATGGCGGCGGGTTGGGTAGAGAAAATCTGATGCTTCTTTTCCTCTTCACGGACGTGGTGCTATCTTTAGAGTTGCTGCTTGCTTCTCCTTCTGATGGACGTGGAGGCGGAATAAATCCTCGCTGGGACTCTCCTAGAATGCTACTCATTGGACGGCCATTCCTTTCCCGAGTCTCTCCGTTGATGGACTTGATGGACATGGTATGCCCGTCAGGCTCACGGATACAAAAGTCGGATTGAACAACATCCGAGTTGACTCTGACCTGCCCATCGTCCTGCCTCACCACCCCCCTTGCCCTATCTCCAGCCTTAGTCCTCCCTTGCTGCTGCTGTTGCTGTTGCTGCTGCTCCAAATCAATCACCCGATCATCCAACGCCATCGAAAAATCCTCGACACTGATAACCTTTTCGCGCAACCGCTGATGATAATCCACCACATTCTCAATCTTATCCTCGACATCCGCAAACTGCCGCGGAATATCGCGTTCGACAGCTCGGAAAAACGTGTACATGGTTTCGCGCAGGGCACGAATGTCTTCCTGTCGAGAGTTGCGCTCGCGACGCAGTTGTTTTTCCCATTGTTTTCGGTCCAGGGCGTGCATGGTTTCGAGCTGGTGGAGGCGCTGCAGGAGGGTTGCGTGGGAGGGGGAGTTGCAGCATGTTTCTAGTGGTTCTTGTGCAGAAGCAGTAAATGTTGTCTGTGGCAGATGTGGTGGTGGTGGTGGCATATCATCCAGATCGTGGTGATGGGAATGGTACGAGGCCTGGTGGCCGCAGGTGCAGTATGCGCCTGGCAGCACCGGGTTTCGTTGGAATGCGTGGCAGCTGCATCGCTTCTCGGCCGTGGCGATGAACATGCATCTTCCGGTAGGTAACTCTGGAGAAAGAGAAGGAGAGGCTGGTTGAGGCGTTCTTCCGCGGCCGTTCGGAGGGAACTCCGGGGATGAGGGCTTGGGAGTCATGGGACCGGGATAGAGGTCTTTCAGCGGTTTGAAGTTACCACCACCCGGTGCATAAGGCGGACATCTGCAATATGGAAAGGTATTCTTCAAGAAGTGCAAGACATATAATAATAATAAGTTTCTTGCGAGAAGAAGAAACAGCTAATTAAACCACCTAGCTCGCTGAGACTAGTTATCACCACCGGATTCCTTCCCGTTCAGGAAAGTGTACAGACATACACCATTTTTCAATGCACGCGAGTGCCAAAGCAAAGAACGGTGGTTTGTTTACGAAGAAACAAAAAAAAAGAAGGGGACAGGGCAATGGGCTGCTTTTACAGGACTACCCCCAGGAAATGGACCACTGCGTGGGATGTGGCATCGATGTTGGATCATCGCGTGGGGGCACAGCAATCAATCATGCGACAGTTTCTTATGCAACTAGACTGCCCTCCGGTTCAGCTGAGCGAATACCCTCAAATCCCGACTCGGATTCCTGCAGCCGTACTTGAAAAATTGCACGCTTCTTGTGTCAATGGCGATATCTATAAATTCCGAGAGATTGTACGCTCACAAAGTTCGTCATCGGAGGGCTTGAATAGAGATAAGAGGTACAAGCCTCTGGTAAAGAGCCCCTCGATTCCTGAGCCAGATGTGCCTATTTTAGCCACTTATAAGACAAGTAGCCACATGGGACCAAAATATCTACAATGCCAATCTCGACATACTAGGCCGACTCTCCGAAAGTCAACCGCTGAATCTTGTCGACCAACTCATCCATCTTATACGGCTTATAGACCACATCGTCCATGCCAGATCGCCGCATCTCCTCATACTGCTCTGATCTCACATTCGCCGTCACCCCTATCACTGGGGTATACACCGCGTTTCTTGCGTTTTGGAACTCGCGAATTGCTTTGGTCGCAGTGTTTCCGTCCATTACCGGCATGACCTGGTCCATGAGGATACAGTCAAAGCGGTCGTGCTTTACCGCGTCCAGAGCCTCGCGGCCGTTAGTGACTTCGGTAACGCTGAAGCCGAGCTTTTGGAGCTTTCTGGAGAGGATGCGTGAGTTGATGATATTGTCTTCGACTAGGAGAATCCGCTGGCTGCTTTTCTCTTGCAATTCACTTTCTGCTACGGAGCTCTCGATCTTGCCTGTAATCTCTTCGGCAATTTGGTTCGTGTGTTCCGTTCTCTCGTCCTCTTGGTGGGCAGGATTTATCTCCTCGACATCAGTAACCTCTGGGTCCAGCGGAATGGACGGGGAGGTCATCTGGTGATTCTCGTCGGTCACCTCATTACCTAGCAACTGGATATTTCGGCAGATCTGGTCCATTTGAAGCGTCTGGCTGCTGGACGAAGACGACTCTTCAACCACGTCATTCGCGCCGTTCGCATCGTGTTTGCGAACCGTAAAAAAGAAGCCAAACGTGCTGCCTTCGCCTTCCTTGGAGCTCACCCCAATCTCACCTCCATGCAAATGGCAAAGTCGCCGACTGACGGCCAGACCTAGACCCGAGCCCCCATATACACTCTCCGTCCGCGGCGTCGCTTGGTTGAACCGCTCAAACAGCCGCTTCTGCGCCTCATCGCTAATCCCGATCCCTGTATCCCGCACCGCAACCATTATATACACTGCCGGCGCATCCCCCCACTCCGCCTGCTGTGTCTTATCCAACCTCAGGGCGGCTGCATCCGAATTGAAGAACACCACGTTCGGCGGATATGATGTTGGTCTTCCTGTCGATGCTCCCATTGACACCCGCACCTTCATCTCCCCCCCAGATTTCGCAGTGAACTTGATCGCGTTGGAGACAAGGTTGACAAGCACCTGGCTCATGCGGTCCAGATCCGCGGTCACCCAGTCAATCCCCTGCTCCTCGTACGAATAGTCCAGTTTGTACTCGAACTCGATGTTCTCTTTGCGCAGCTCAGGGCGAAACATGGTTAGGCTGGTGGCGAGATGCGTACGTGGCTGCACCAGCCGCGGCGTAAGAGTGAGCATCCCCGCGTCGACTTTGGAGAAAGTCAGCACATCGTCGACGATTTTCTTCTGATGCGCGACGCACAGTGCGATCGTCTCGGCTGCTTGCGCGATAACCTTGTTTCTGTCGCCCTCGTCGCTAACCGTCTGCACCGCGCCTAGAATGTCTTCGGTACAGTGCAGGATCGCGGACAGTGGGTTCCGGACCTCGTGGCTGATCATGTCGATGAACCGCTCCTGTTGTATTTTGCGCTGCTGTGCCTCCTCCGCAATTTGCCGCTGGGTGAGTTCCGCGATCTTTTCCTGGGTGATGTCGGCGATGGTGCATATGACGCCGCCCGAGCTGCTGATGCCAAAGTGAGCGCACTCCTCGGGGGTCATTGTGGTGAGGATGAGGAGACGCCACGGACAGCCATCATCACGAGTGCGGTACTCGATGCGGAGGGGCTTCTGGGCGCGCGAGGCGTCGTGGTAGGCGGTCGCGACGCGATCGTAGTCATCAGGATGAATCGATTGGGACCAGCGGTCGAAGGAGCGCGTGTCACTGGTGGTCATGAGCTCCTGGAATCGGCGATTGGTGAAGATGGCTTCGTCGCGATGGTTGAGGATGGCCACGCCGGTGGGCAGCATATCCGCCAGTTGCTGTGCAGAGAGCATTGTGGGCGGCTGTTCATGGATTTGCTGGTTATGTCTGGCAAATCATGTATAAGGCCATGGCGATGAAGCCATTTTCGGGTGGTGATGTCGAAAATCTGGAATAGGAAGCGGTCCATAATAAATACGCACGGCTTGAATGGTGACGTCACCCTATCAAAAAGGAAGGCGCAAGAGGCAGCTACTATTATAATAATAATAATTTAATGAGGTTATTCTGTACCGTCCGCACTGAATCTAATTTTTATAACAGACTGCTGTTCACTTATAGGGTAAAGGTGGCGGAGGTCTTCAGGCTTATGCGCACAGAGACTGAGACCTGGAGGTATGGTTGCTGAACCTCCTAAGCCATTGTCGAAATCAAGCCACTCTTGGCAATTCTCTTGAAGAAGAGCTGGCCAGACGACACCTTCTGCAGTCGAGACTTTTGCGAGATTTTTCGCAGTAGCAATCGTACAATCTATAATTTTCAAAGAAGGACGCGAAGGACACAGACGGCCGCTCTTTTCACACTGTCCACAAACAGGCCAAGCTTCATCACACTACCTCTCCATACCGGTTAGCTGTAAGCTCGTTCTCACCCACATATCACTACAACAAAAAGACCCACCTTGACTTTTCGTCGCCGACAGGTCTCGCAGCGATTGCTTGGCAGTGCACCAACCATTTTCTAGACTAATTAGAGTATGAGATAGATATTGCGGCTTAGAGCGTTGAACCTGTACGAAAGAGAACTTACTAAACGAGGTGGCTGCGTTTACGACCTTAATATGAATGAGCTTCACGTGACCTGTCTGTTGAGTGAGTGCTTTAGTTTACGCTCAGCTGCTATGAATGAGAGCCCAACGTATTAGTAGGCTACAGAATATATCGTATACTCGCCCAATTTTCGTGCTTGCGCGTTTGCATGATCAAAAAAGTCCCTACGGTTAGGACCAATGACAGGGTAACTCTAGTTGGGTCCAGAAGGAAGCCTTCGCAAATACATTTGTTTCTGGCAATGATCTACGACACGCACCTCTACCGGAACAAAAGATGCATAAAACAGAAAAGCTAACTTAATTAGAATGCATGTTTAGTCATCTTAAGAGTGTCGAAATATATCACCAAATAACTGGAGCTAGTCTTTAAGCATGTCAGATTGCGAGATTGTAGTGAATTAGATTACTTTATAAATCGATGTTAAGAGACTAATATACGTTCAGCTCCGCGGACACAAGATCTCTTGGATTGCCGAATTTCAGCTCCAGTTTATTGATTGGTATTAGTATAATTATGACTCTATACTTCATCATATATATACTTGTCGATATGACTCTCAAATTCGTGTCTAGATCTTTTGTCACTAAGCGCTTCAAGTCAACTTCTGGAAGCAGGAATTGAGATTGAAATTTTAATCCATTTTGTATTGAACAATTACTCTGTTTCCTTTTCAAAATGGAGTCACAGCCGAGATTGCTTGCTCATGCCGTTGCAATTAAAGCAGCTGAAGTTCCTGACAGTCCATGGCTTCTATACTCCAAGTCACCGGAATTGCAAAAAGAAAATGACTATGATACAATTACTTGGAAACAGTTTGCCCATGCAATAAATAAAGCTGCTTTTTGGCTCGACCAGAATATCCCTAGGAAAACTGCGGGACGACAGATTTTCGCATATCAAGGACCTAATGATGCGAGATACTATATCCTCATTGTCGCAGCTGCCATTTCGAAGAGAACGGTAAAATTCGAGCTTTGTTTTTCTCTCTCTCTCTGATAAGGTAGTTTCCTGATAAGGTCATTTTCGCAGATGTTCATACCTGATGGAAGAATTACCCAGGAAGGCCTGAGCGAGATCTTGATGGAAATAAAATGCACGGCCTGGATCTCATCCCAAGAGAGACGTATCTCTGTAGAAGGACAAGATTTCTACTTGCTCCCGTCTCTGCAGGAGCTGCTTTCGCAGGATGACGACGAGTTTAACCAGTATCCCTATAATGAAACTTGGGACCAAGCCAAGGATTACACTGTTTGTATCATTCACACATCGGGAACTACAGGTACATCTCATCAAATTCTGAGTATATACCTGTAAAGAGATTTTGTATAACATGATAATCCAGGAGTTCCAAAACCAATCTACTTGCGCAATGGATTTATGTCTGCTCTAGACTGGGCTCCCGCTCTGTCGCGATATCGGTCACGAAAACTCACATGCAGAACATGGTGAACTCAGTAGCATTGACAGCCTGCGCCCCTCAATGGGCAGCTGGCTTTGCGTTCAGTCTTAATGCCGCGGCTTTCATTGGATTGACGACCGTCATGCTCCCTGCCGAGATGACATTTCCCATAGACCCGTTATCTCTCGCCCAGATTTGCAAGTATACGGGTGCCTGTGGCCTTATTACTCCGCCCTCTCTGATCGAGGAGCTTCACAGGAACGTGGCCGGCCTGGAATTTCTAAAGTCTCTCAAATATGTCTCCTGGGTGGGAGCGGGCCTCAGTCAGTCAGTTGGCGACGCTTTAGAACCTTATACCCACCTAATTCCAACGATTGGATCAACCAAACGTGGGATTCAACTATCTATCGAACCAAATGATAGAGGCTTGTGGAACAGTTTTGAGTTTATTCCAGAAAGCGGGCCTCGTTTTGAAAAATTTGGGGACAACTTATTTGAATTATATATAGAACGCGATCCGGATAGTTGTTATTCTCAAGGAATTTTCTACACCTTTCCCAACGCTACTGCGCTCTCAACCGCCGAAATATACTCTTCGATTCTTGATGAGAATGGTTCGAGGAGATGGATGTTTCAAGGGCGGAAAGACGACTTGGTGAAGCTTTCATGGCTTGCCAAGTTCCATGCGACTCACATCGAAGACGCACTCGCAAAGCACGATAAAGTCAAAGCGGCAGTTGTCGGAAGCGAAGGTCGTGATGTGCCATATATTATAATTGAGCGGAAAGATCAGAAGACGGTGGAAAATCCCGAAAGATTTATTGACGAGATATATGACCATGCGATTCGCGGCATCAATCAAACAGATGACAATGAGATTCAGATTCCCCGAGAAATGGTCATGCTCGCAGACCCGACCATTTCTTTTAAACGAACTCTGAAGATGACAATCATGAGAAAGGAAGTAGAAAACGCCTACAAGAGTCGCATCGATAATCTCTACAAAAACTGGAAGGACAAGGATACCAAGGTCTGAATACTATTTACGATATTACTTCTCTATGGGATTGTGAATAGATATGTGCCATAGACACGTATTGCTAAACTGCTTCATGGGGCCCTAGTAGAAAGTGCTATAAAACTATAGACCTCTAAATTATTGGTACTGGCGAAAAATGAGAGCTTGGATGCTGGATCACTCAGCTGGTGATTTGCCAGAAGGGCCAAGATGGTGTGGAAGAATAATTCTAAATATCTAGTTGTGATCTTCACACTGCTGATGCTTTACTTATATAATAACACTCTTACTAGATGACAATATATGTATATACATGTTAAGTGTAGATCGGTAGTGATCGTGGGGAGCCCCGGTACTTCTTGAGTATTTTCCTCAGACCTAGAATATACACGTAGTTGATATGTATATACCACCCCGGCAACAGAAATACAACATCTTATCTCCACGTGATATGACGCCATCACATCTGCTAACATTAGGGAAGGCAGCTATCTTCTCAGCAGATATGAGCCTCTCAGGCCGGCAGAGTCATCGTCTCTTCGAAAACATTTCTGCATAACGCCTTCGCCCCAACACGCCAGGAAATGCGGTGACTGCGAGCAACGCCTTTTCTGACACATCACGTGCCAGCGCCGGCCAACACATGCGCTAGCCTCATACAGGCTTGGCGGGCTTGGCGCCGGGCCCAGCCCGGATGCGCAGGGCGAAGTACGTAACCATGTCTGCCCCGTTGCCCCCTCCACCTCCAGTCAATCCACCATCTCATGATCAACGCTCTCCTTTTACCCTTTCCTTTTTGTTCCTGCATTTCCATCTGTTTCCTTGCTGTATTGCACCGTCCTAGTATAGCTTTTGTATTTCTCGATGAGCGACGCTTCGCCTATTCTGCCGAGGGCTCAGCGCTTGGTTAGGGATTCGTAATCTATCGCCTCGTTCTCCACGCCTCCCGAAACCGTGCAACTTCAAGTCTTCCACCACAAAGCAGCCCTTAGCTATAGCTAGTCCAGCGGATATCGCTCTCCAGGATGCGGCCTCCACGGCTCCTACTGCTCATTTTCTGCTTCATCTTTCTGCCGATCCTCCTCACCTTTCTCTCTCTCGTTACGGCCGAGCCTCGCCGCGGCGCGGATGCCGATGCACCTATCGCTGGTCGATCGAGCCGACTCCGCGCTCTGTTTTCTTTTAATACTCCAACATCGCTGTTCCCACCGTCGGCCATTATCAGCCTGACCGACGACAACTCGACTTTTTTCCTCGCGAGGCCCGCGGCATTTGGCCCACTGCTGCCCTCCAAAGGTCTGAGTGGCCAACTGTGGATCGGGAGCGGCTTCAGCGAAGACACGCTGAGGCGAGGTGCAGGCACTGCAGGCACTGAAGGCGAGCTTGGCTGCTCGGATGTTCCCGGTTGGGACAAGGATGGGCAGTCGAAGCAAGACAAGACTGAGTTGAGCACTGGCTCAGCCGCCAACTCTCCACCGGACAAGACTTCCGTCAAGGATCGCAGAGCCAGTGATGCCGGCTATGACTTGCTGGAAGAAGACGATGATTCAGTTCTACGTGATGGTACTGACGACTATCTACATCGTCCACTCGTTCCGGGTTCTCTGGACAAAACGGGCGATAAACAGCCATCCACCCATGCTGATATCCAATCTCTACAAGAAAGTGCAGAAATCGCTGGCAAGATCGTCCTGCTAAGTCGAGGCGGCTGCGGCTTTTTGGAAAAGGTTAAATGGGTACAGCGACGGGGTGGTTCCGCGCTCATTGTCGGAGATGACACCAAAGGCGGTAGCTTGGTTACGATGTATGCACGTGGAGACACATCGAATGTTACGATCCCTGCGGTCTTTACATCTTACACTACTGCTCATTTACTCTCTTCGCTGGTCACCGAGAGAGCATTTCTCGAAGTACCGGCCGACGTTACGGCGAACCTACCACCGAAGAAACAAAAGCAAAGCACAACCACTACCACTTCCACGACAACGACAACAACTAGTTTTCCCACTTCGACATCTATCAACAAAAAGCCACTGCAGACTGGCTCATCGGAAAGCGGCTTCTTCTCGTCATTGTTCTCCAAAGTAGGATTGGGCACGAATGGTGGTTCAATTTCTGGGGATAGTCGCCGACCGCCCAGCAGTGGCAATATTAATTGGGTATTGGTTGATAAATCGGAAGAGGCCGACAGTGGTAGTGACTCTGGAAAATCTAGCTCTGACAAAAGTCGAGCAAAGAAAAACGAAAAATCACTGGACGAGACCGAGTCTAGCTTGGCTGATGGAGATGGGTTCGAAATTGGAGTACATGACTGGCGGGATCCAGATCTTCTACTACCAAAGCAAACCTCAAAGCCACAATCCTCCTCAGCTGGTGACAGCAAAACTTCCAAGAAAGAAGAAAAGGCCGACAGCAATAAAAACTCCAACCTTCAAGGTGGAAGTATAACTCCGGGCAGTGGGGAATACTCCTACGCAAGGAAACCTACAGAGTCCGAAAAGAAGAAAGAGTCTTCTAAAAACAGTGACGCGACCTCAAAGCCACAAAACGAATCCTCTCATAAAGGCTGGTGGTTTGCGAAAATTTTTGTGTGGAATAAGGGTACTGATGACAAACTTGATCGACTGATGGAAAGTCGTATTCGATCCCAGAATGGAAAGGATGCCTCAAATACCGGAGCGAAACGATTTTCAAGTGATCACGAGGGCCTCTGGGTCACTCTAACTCCAACAACAATGTCAACCAATCCATTCTTCGACACGCTTTTGGTTTTGGTTGTGAGTCCTTTGATAACCTTGACCGTTGTCTACGCTCTGCTCCTGTTGCGGTCTCGTATTCGTCGCCGAAGATGGCGAGCACCGAAATCCGTGGTTGAAAGGCTTCCAATTAGGACGTACCACACTATAACTTCACAGTCGACCACGACATCAAGCACTCGATCGCCAAGCCCGGGATCTGTGGCTTCATACACCTCTACATCTCCGCTTCTTTCCTCTGGGCCCGTTGATACAACCCGTCGCCCGCGGCCACGTTCGCAGACTGTATCCGGGTCGGTTGTCCCCACTGATATGATGTCACCGAGTACAGAAAAGAGCAACACCTCTGATTTGTGGCGACGAAAATATATTGGACGACAGGTCGAATGTGTTGTTTGTTTGGAAGAATATGTCGACGGACAAAGCCAAGTGATGAGTCTCCCATGTGGCCATGAATTCCATGCAGATTGCATGTAAGTATACTCTTTTTGTATTAGTATTTCCCTGCTAATATAGCCCATAGCACACCATGGTTGACTACCCGTCGACGCACTTGTCCAATATGCAAAGGCGATGTCGTACGTTCTATGGCTCAGCGACAGGCTGGGTCTGATTCACACAGCCACAGCGTAGAGCAATCTACCGAAACCCCGACAGCTGCAGTTCCCATCGTGGGAAGTGCCATGGGTGACACGAACTTGGAGGACGGCGACGGACCGGATGCGCCCTTGCTGTCCAACAATAACATATCGTCAGCGTCACAGTCCAGCTGGCGCAACTTTGCTTCCATGAATTTCTCTGCTCTTAGCGGCGAAACAATCTGGCACTCTGCTCGGGCGGACCGCACCAGATAGGGCACTTTGATACTTTGACGGGGTAGAGCGACCATTCTTTTTTTTTGTTTTATTTTGATTTATCACATTAGCGACAGTTTTCATCTCTTACATCCATTCTCATGAACAGTGTGGCGTTTGGTAGCCCTGAATATAAGGCGTGTTGGATTTCCGTGGTCAGGACGTGGCGTGGTCCTGGGGTTATATGGTATATGGTTTGGTAATTGATGTTATTCGGGGTCTGGAAGACCTGGTATATGTAGCCAATATTACATACAGCTTGATATTTCTTACATCTATGCGACTCTCATAGAATAAAGTATTGTGGGGCAGCTCCGATTGGGCTAGCCCGGTCCAGAGCTGAGAGATAACGTCATAGCATCGCCTATTCAGCACGAAACTCCTCACTTCAACCTACAACACCAGACCATACTCCTCAGCTCCAACGCGCCATGGCAGACAAGGTCAAAGATGTTGCCAAATCCGAGGCAATCCGTATCGGCGCCCTAACCGGCACTGCAGCCAAGTCGGGCGCCTACATGTATCCCATCAAGGTACCACTTTCTTCTTCTTGCTTGTCCAACCCACTTGCTAAATCAAAGAAAAAAAAACAAGGGAATATTCTACTTCCTCGCCCACCGCAGTCTCTGGAAACCACTTACCTCGCGCATCACGCCCACCGTCACACTCGGCCTGAGCATCACCTCCACCATGTTCTTTTTCACGTATGTCCCGCAAATGGCCATACTCGCGTTGACCTCTGGCCCACTGGCACCCGTGTCTGCCGCACTACTCGTTCTCAGCGAGAGCTCAACCCTGACAAACGCGCTCTCAAACTCCTTTCTTCTCAACGAGGCTCTCGTGGATACCTTTGACGGCACGCTTGTGTCCAAGGGTTATGAGGGCCTGGTCAGCGATGGTGGTGGTCGACAGCTAAAGCCCGGCGGTATCGCCGATCCGATCGCGAGATTGGGGAAGCTGATGAAGAAGCCGTTTGCAAAAATGAGTCCCGCGGCATTGATTCGCTCCGTGCTGTACTTGCCGCTGAATTTCATTCCCGTGGTCGGCACGCTCGTGTATGTCGTTGTGCAGGGGAAACGCATTGGGCCGACGGCGCATGAGCGGTATTTTCAGTTAAAGGGTTGGGATCGAAGACGGAGGGAGGAGTGGGTGGCGGCGCATTCGCCGGAATATACCAGGTACGTTTTTATCTTACTTTGTGGTCCTCTGCTTTGAACTTTTATTTCTCTCTCTTTTTTTTATAATGTCTTTATCTAATTAATTGTCCAGTTTCGGCGCCGTGTCGTTTGTGCTGGGAATGGTGCCTGTGCTCTCGTTTGTTTTCACGTATACCAGCACCGTCGGCGCAGCGCTATGGGCGGCGGATATCGAGGCCAAGTCCTCGACAGCTCCGGGGTTGCGCGAGCAAGCCAAGAAAGCTGAATAAAAAAAAGCACTTAACTGTTCCAGTGATTGGGAATAGACTAGTGAGCAAAATATATACTAAAATCCAGTTCCTATATGTAACTGCTCGGCTATATACGTGCCTTGTTACAAAATGCTGCCTGTCATGTGCAAAACAAGATAAAAAAGCTCAAAATACAATTCTGTTTATTCAATAATAATAAACAGACATGTCGGTCAAAATATGTTCTAAGAATAATCATTACACGTCCAATCAGTGATGATCTGTCGGGACACATCCCCAACTACAGCCCCTGCGAAGAAACGGCAATGGACGCAGCTCTGCACCCGATGCCCGCGGACCCTTGAGGCCGTTTTCATAAGTGGCACAGTCCCACCATTCAATCCACTCGGTGCGAGCAACCACAAAACTGCGATGGCAAACAGAGCAACTCATCCCGCCAGCGTCTCGAACTGCAATTGCCCTTTTCAACAGGCCGATGACGGACTCCGGGTAATCCGTCAAGTCGTCTTCGAGAAACTGGTCGAGATAGGGGGCTCGGTTGCATTCCAACAAGGCGAGTTCGCGTAACGAAGGGACACGGCTGGTGCTTTCGCGTGCTCGCTGGGTCTCGTGGGTTTTTGAGGTTGATAGGCTGTTTCCTTCACTGTCCATGTAGTGGACGCGACTGGTGGCAATGTGAATAGGCGCCCATGCCTCTTCAGGAGCGGGTCCTTCGTATTCCCACAGGCGAAGCGCTGCTGTTGCGTCTTCCGGTCTGTCTCCAAAATGCCATTGATCAACGTCTTCGAGTGCGTCGTTTAAAGATAGAAGAGGGTTCGGGTTGACAACCATATGCTTCAAGTCGCCCTTGCGTATCAGCCAGAGCATCTCCCACGGCAACGTGGTTAGCCGGTTTGTTGAGAGGTTGATTTCTTGCAGCTTTGTGAGTCTCCGGATGGCGCCGGGGATTTCGCGGAGCTTGTTATTCCGCAAACTCAGGACATTCAAGTTACCCAGCTCAAAGAGCTCGGACGTCAACAGCGTCAAGGAATTTCCAGACAGAAACAGTCGTAGAAAGGGAGTTAGTGAAGTAAAGACTTCGTCGGTAACCGGGCCCTCGAACACTGCAGGCTCTTTTGTTAAGTGCAACAGTGGTCGAAGTAAATCTGTTGGAAGATATTTCATGTCTAGGCCACTAGAGATTTGAAATAAGCAAAGGCTATCCCAGTAAGGGGGTGAGAAGACTTACCTTAGGTCAACACAGTCCTGACCCTTGTCGAGACAGCCATTAACTAGAGCTCTGGCAGCCTGATGCTCTTTTGGCTCGTCCCGTTTGTGAATATTATTCCGAGTAGCAAAAGTGAGACCATTCTCGCGTCCATTTTCATTTTCAGCCTCGTCGTCATTTTGTTCGGTATCCTCCGTTACAGCCACCTTTGCAGCATCCCGAGCAGGGGCCAGAAAGTCCTCACAAGAGGATGCTTCCGAGGATAAGAGACATTCCGATGACGACCCATCACTCTCCATCCACACACCACTATCCAGATGCCGCTTTTCGCGAAAATCCGCCCTCTTGCGTTTCGCCTCGATAGCCTTTTCCCCCCACCAGGTCCCGCGATACCGCCGCTTCTTGGAAGTCGCAGGCTGGTTTCCATGGTAGTTTTCTAGCGATGAGGATGGGATATCATCACTGGAGAAGAGGGCAGGGTCGCTAGAGGGAAAACTTGAGACGCTCAATCGTGAAGGCCGCTGCGGCGCTCGGAGAGGCTGGCAGTCTGGCAAAACCTTTCCAGGTGATCTGGTGCGAATGGTTCGCGGTGGCGGAAGGGGGACTTCTTGGTCCATGATTGTCTCAGTAATTGAGTCCTGGCTGTTGTTGTCTGATGAGCGCGAAAAGGAGTGACCAGCGTGACACGCGCGCTTCTCCGGTTTGGGATTCGCGATTTGCGCCGAGGATCATCCAAATTGGCTATACACCACAAGTGAATCACAAGGGTGGAGTCAATTGAAGCGAGACTAGGCCATCACAGCAGCTTGCTGGACAAGCTCCCTGAATGGCGACTACAGTCCGAACCAGACGAGGTTGGAGAGCTGGATGTTGTCGCTTGACTGTTTTCCTTGTCTAGAATCGGGACGCGTCTTGTCCGCGGCCAATCAGCGGCTGTGATAAGAGACGCCCACGTGATGAACGACCCGCTTTTGTCTTGGCACGTTGGGGCAAGTGTCGTCAGGTGACCTTGCGTCATTTGACTTGGTTGTTGTGTTATTTTATTATTTTGGCTGCGTATTGTTAGACTGTAAATTGTCCTTAATTACACTTATCAAATAGAATAAAAACACTGCGGTTATGTTCTAATTGCTGGTCCTCCACCGAGTTATTTATATATCTATATACATACCTATCTAATGACTACATCGCAAATGCTTTTATTATGTCTCAAGGCACCGACGATACGAAAAACCAAGCAGAATAACATGAATATTCTTTGCTAGGACCACTACCGTGCCTCTCTATTGATTTAGTTGCTATCACTTAGACTTTCGAGGTCCCCTGATCCACTATATTGGTTCTATCGTCTTCCCTGCGATTATCAGTATGACAAGTCTTTGACCAAGTCACGAAGGACGGACATCGTTATACCGAAAAGGCGGCGCCATGTGCAGGTGGCACACTCCGCCTATGGTGATCGAATATTCCCAGTGGCTATACACGTTTCCTCTGATAGCAGGGCTGTTCGAAAGGGTTTACAGTCCATTCTGGTCAGCGCCGCGCGCCGACGGTGATCCGGGTTTCACCTTCGATTCCCTTCGAGACCACCGAAGTAAATTTAACGCCCCTCAATTTTGTGGATGGAGATTTTACCTTTGTTCGCCACTATCCCCAACTGCCTTTTGTGCAACCTGAACGGCTCCCAACCGAGTTGTCACGGGCTATTCTGGGTCAGGAATCGGAGTCATGGAGAGGTCTTGTATTGAGAGAGAGGCTGCTCTGCTACTTGGAGCCGACCGCGAATCCGCATGAGGACTACATTGAGCGCTGGCGCCAGATGGCGGCTTGCATGATGCGCAGTCAATTTGAACATGTGAAGGCGACAGCACGCGACTTCTACAAGCAGGATTCCTTTTACGAGCAGTGTCAATAACGGCACAGCCTCTGTTTGGTACTGAGCTTGTGGAAGGGTTTAGGTTCGGAAATCGCGTGAGCTGTCGCCATCTGGATTGTCTGACGATGCCAGAGGTGCATGATGACGCCTCACGCGAAAGCTGACGCTAACATGGAAGAAGGGAATGATTCGTTGTCAGAAAATTTGAGCACAGATGGGTAACAGCGATGTCGAGATGGAAGGAAATGATGAGGGCAGTGATGCTGTCAAAAGAAGAAGAAGAAGAAGAAGAAGAAGAAGAAGAAGAAGAAGAAGAAGAAGAAGAATCCGCGGACGAATACGTTTACGAATCTAGCAGTGGCTGAGAGGCTTCGCTACAGATTTTCGCCTATCGCCATGAAAAAAGAGTAATGGCAGTGAAAGCCTACCATCCTGTAGAAACGAAGTCGCAGGATTGGGTTCATTATCGAGCTGATTAAATCGTGCCACGGGCGTGAAATAGGTGAAAGGCATTAGGGATAAACTTTTCAGGTTACACTGCGTCTGGATTATTTTTCTTTAAGTTAAGAGGTTTTGTTGTAATACAAAATTAATTGACAACCTTGATTATTAGTAAGTCCAGTCAGGTCAGAGCCGCTTGTAGATCTACTTAATTAATTAAAACTACCGACTAATTTACACCCGACAGCGGATTATCGTCTCAGACGCCGACACCGCCAAAAACCGAGCAAAACAACTTTCTTCCAAGTTCGCAGTGGACCGTTTTCGTATTTGAATTTCCTGCTTCGTATTTTACAATTTCCCGCTCGATCCACTGCGAACCATACAGTTGGTCAAAAAACATCCACTTCGACTCCTTGAGCCCCTCTGCCAAGAGTGGGTTTTCTTATCAGATTGATACCCGAGCGAGCAAAAAATCTAATCTGATCCAATGTCGCCCATACAGTGGAGCCCAGCGAGTTTTTTGGTGGGAGGGAGGGGAGGGGGGCGGTTTCTTCTGTCAGAGTCCCTGTACGTAATTTGAAAAAGCTGCAGAATGGTATTTTTGAGTAGAGAGGAAATGAAGAATTCCGCTCGTTGTCGTATACGTAGCCATGCGGAATCAATTTGGATGCAACGTCTGACCTCTCCGAGCTTCCCCGGCTTCTCGTGACGTCAAAAACATCAGAGGAAAGCCCTAACAAACAAAGCGCACGGTCTCGTCGGTGCGGTGGAGGTGCATCAATATTAACGGCTCGTAGTCTGACCGGTGAGAGAAAAAATACCCAGTACCGTTATATAAGAGAGAGAGGAGAGACACTTGCACGCATTTAGGAAAAGAAGAAAAAACTTAAAAAGATGAGTCCCACTCAGATCAAAAGATTGATAAACAAATCGTCCGCCCCCATGTTGATCTTATCAATCTCTTTCCTAATTTTCTAGTTTCTCGGCCAAAATTTTTTTTCCCCCAACATGAGCGGGCAAGAAACGAAGGAATTGCGCCAGTCTCACAATGTGTGGGCTGTCAAATACTTTTCCATTGGCATTGGAGCAACCATGATGATTTTTATTGTTTGTCATTGGGTGAATATTGCATATTTGAAATACAGCGTGCAAAGACCGAGAAGGTCTATACACTCTCGGTATTTACGGTATGCTTGAACATGTCAATATTAAAAATCCGAAACATGTATGGTAACTCAAAACAGCAAGTTGCAGCGGTTCTTAGCTATAAGTGTCTTTGGCGTGCAGATCAGTCGATGGTGTTTGTATTTCACTTACTGGGTAATCAACTTGGCTTGTCTCTTGACCAATGTCGACCTGCACAATCATAGCTATGTTCGTACACACCTTTTACTTGGTTAGGTCAGTTTTAACAGAACTTTTCTAGGTTGGAAAACGTCTTGGCTGGTAGGTACATCCCAGAAGAGATTAAATGAAATCTTTGACTTAACAGAAAAAAGGATCACCGTGGCAAACTTGGTCCTCCTCGTATTCCTCGCCCTCAGAAACACGCCCCTGGCTCCGTTGAGCGGACACTCGTACGAGAAACTGCGTCCGCTGCACAAGACAGCCGGCTATACTTGCATTACCACATGCGTACTACACGCAGCAGTCTATCTGAGTGCCTGGTCCGAAAAGGGAGAACTGGAAGACATGCGCGAGACGCAAAACCTTGCTGGTGGGATTGCTGGGCTGGCAATGGTGATTATTGGTGTTTCTACTATTGGCTGGTTTGTTCGAAGGTTTTATGAAGGTACAGGACACTACTTTTTTTTTTTCCCTTAGAGATGTGCTAACCGATTCCAGTCTTCTACATGATCCATCTCGTCCTATTCACGCTCATCCTAATCACCGTCGGAATGCACCGCCCACTAATCTCCAAATCAACCGTCGTGATCATCATCTTCACAGCCTGTATGTGGTTCTCCGACAGACTCGTACGCTTTGGCAAGTTGTGCTGGCACTTCCCCGGCAACCACGCAACCCCGAAAATAATGCCCGACGGCGCACTCCGCGTAACCCTAAGCCGCAACAACATCTGCCTCGCACCCGCTGGCTCGCACGCCTATCTATGGATTCCAGCAATCCGCTGCGTTGAAACACATCCATTCACACTGGTGTCTCAACACCCACACACCGAGTTTTTAGTGAACGTGTACGACGGATTCACGCACGACCTGCGCAAAATCGCATTGCAGAACCCAGAAAGACCATTGCGTTGTTCGGTAGATGGACCCTATGGCCAGGTCCCGGATTTCATCAAGTTTGATCGAGTCTTGCTTGTGTCCGGTGGCAGCGGGGCGAGTTTTGCCTTTGCAGTGGCCTTAGATATAATCAAGAAATGTTCTGGTTCTGAGGGATCAGCAACGAAAATGATTGATTTTGTGTGGTCGGTAAAACACTACGGTAAGTACTCTACAAAACAAAAAAGGAAAAAAGAGAAGACAGGACCTGATGAATAGGACAGCATCGCTCAGCTGGTTCGAGAAAGAACTCGCCCAACTCCAAGAAAGCGCTCACGTACGCCTGTTCATACACGTCACGCGAGAAGACGCCAAACCAGAAAATCCCAACGACATCATCTTGACAAAACCGGATGTCAGCAGCAACAATACAACACCCATCGACATTGAGAAATCACCCACGGGAATCGAATCCAACGTCATCAATCCCCAGCTTCTTCTCAGCAACACCCACAAGGGACGTCCAGATATTTCAACGTATATTTCAAAGTTTGTAGACAGCTGCAGTCCTTCTGATCGCGTCGGGATCGGGGCGTGCGGGCCGGTTGATATGGTTGATAGCGTGACAAGTGCTGTTTCGCGAGGAGTGTATGATGATGGGCCGTCGATAACTGTGTATACTGAGGTAAGTGTATACCAAAAAAATTATTGGGCATGCAAGATTTAATATTGACTTTTTTTGGTGCAGGAATTTGGGTGGTAGATGTTCAGGATCTGTACTGATCAGCGCATCACCTTATCAAAAGTACAATAACGTTTGAGGAAGTAACGAATTTTATAGATTTACATATCCATTGATGTAATTTCAAGGCAATTCTTTTGAAACAATCCGTTTCGCATAATACCAAAAAATAAATAAATAAGCCATCTCTTCAGGATATTGTGTGGAACAAAGACGCCAATCAGCAGGCCGGCCAGCGGCCCAAGCTAGGGCTGTGCGCCCGTTACAGTAACTATGCATCAGTTAACTGATGTAATCATATCCTCCAGACTCGGCCTCTGTTATTGTTAAATAAATTGTAGATATTGTTTACATGAGTTGACGTCTCGACATCATGGACGTGCGACGTGCACAGCCCTGCCGCCAGGCTCGGATACGTGCATGTTGCTCCACCAGATCGACGTTTAGTTAGACGATCACTTCAACATCAACTTATCTACACTTCTTCTCTACGCACATTCACACATATATCATCATGGAGTCTCTTCACGGAGTGGCTCAAGAAATTGAATTGAAAGAAAAAGTTAAAGGTTAAAAGATAAAAGCTTTAAAAAGAAGGCCAACTCCTTCCACCGGAAAAGAACAAAAAAACTCCTAGGCGTCTCTGTTTTGCACATTATGTTCGTCCTGATGGACAACCAAAGTCGACAGAGTCGCAGCCACAGGCTGAATGACAAAGCTGGCGTGGAATCGTGATAGTTGAATTGAAAAAGAGAGTTAAGGGTATATATATATAAAGCAATATATATGCAAAACTCAACGAAGTGAAGGGGTATTATAATAAGACGTAACATCGATAAACTACTCATTCTGACAGACAGGCCTGAAAAAATCGCCAGGTCCTGTGGTCTAAAATGAGCTGCCTAGAAAGCTGCCAACAACATGGCAAACGATCCAGCAACGACCGCGGCGGAAGCACCTCCCGGTCCCAGAGCCACTGCACCAGCAGTGTGGGTAGCAGTAGCAGAAGGCACGGTGCTCACGGTAGCGGAAGCCGAAATCGAGCTTGGCACAGCAGAGCTGGACGGTCTGACTGATGCAGACGGGGTGACGGGTCTGGACGAGGCGACAACGGTATGCGCACGCACAATAGTTTGAGTCACGGTAGTCGTTCTCGTGATGGTGCTCGTCTCAGCGGAGGCCAAAGGCGCAACGGCCAGGAAGAGAGCGGCAGCGGCAGCTCCAAACTTCATTTTGGTGGTTTGAAATTTCCCGGTTCGGAAATGGCTTTTGTTGTTTGTGCGTGGTATGTGCAGGACTCTACTATGTCAAAGTAGAGCTGTCGAGATATACAAGGTTGAATGAAATGTCAAGGATAGATTCCTGCCAGAAGTGTTCTGAGGTGCTTTTGACAAGTAGATTGGTATATAGTTCAACGAAGGAACGGCGAAGATTTCCGCAGGAGATGGATGTTTGGTTAAACGAGTGTGGGCGAGCTCTGCTCAGATTGCTGGTTCAAAGGAATGACAGGGCCAAAGGCTCGCGCGACGTTAACGAAACCACAGGGACGTTGAAAGGAGCGTGGATTGAAAGAGAGGGCGGCGCGAACGACAGGGGCCGGCGTCTTTTATTACACGCTTCGCTAGCCTGGGAAAAAAGCCCTGCAGAACCAACTATCCAGCGGCCACCCCCGCGTGGATGGGGCCCTAGGCCTGATCTCGTCTTCTTTTCGGTTCTTAACTTTTTAGGGCCGAAGCCAGCGCAGCGTGAGTGGGCTGTTCCGAGTCTATAGTCCATACGTAAGCTCCCCGGCTTCCAAAAATCATACTAATCTCGCCTGATTGACGCGGGCCAGCTGTTCTCCGGTCTGACTGGCCTGAGTTTTGAATACGAATGGCTTTCTCCCCGGTTTGTCCCAATCACAACCGACGCCGGGGTCCGAAGGTGAGACGTGGTGAGCGGCTAACGGCCAACAAGGGGTCTATTTGTTTTCCATCTTGCGACATTGCATGCCTGAGGATTGATTGGTGTGGGCGCTCGGCGCGAGGGGGGCGACAGCAAGAACCCTATGGGCCCCAAAGGGGATAATAGTTACTTGGCAACAAGGGGTGAATCGAAAACCGGACCGAGGCGACCAGAGGTGGCCATTTTGGGACAGACAGACCAGTGGAGAGCGACGAAAAAGTCTAAAGTGCATCGAGTCCAGCGATCTAGTTGGATGAAAAAGGAAATTGCCTCAGTAGCGCGGCGCGTTCCTGCATCGCTGTCAGCCTAGTCCCCGACTAGCGCAACCTGGGGACCCGATATTTGTGGAAATTGGGCAGAGTTTTCCACCGCCTAGCCAACGCTGGCATGTTGGCTTGTTGTTAAGCTGTTATTGATGCTCTGTCTCCGGCCACGATGTGCTGTGCGGTGAGTTGGCTGAGGAGAGAAGGGGAGAAGAAAGAGAGAGGGAGAGAAAGGAGGAAGGAGGAAGAATGAATAGCCGTAACGGGCCTAGCCGGGCAACTAGCCTATACGACACGCGCACTTTGGAGTCGCAATAATAATAACACTAATAAAATTACTTTGTGGCAAGTGGCGAGCCTAATTTGTGTGCTCTTAGTAACGGTTTTAATTGTTCTGGTCCGGATGGGGAATCCGACTCCGTCTGAGGCCGGAGTATTTCGCATACTATTGTTTGTGATGGTGTTACACTTTATTGCCATACTGCATACTCTGTAGAGAGTACTTGTGACACAGCGAGTGTCATCAGTGTCATACCAGTGATCCACGTTTATTTGGCAATAGTATTCAATAATAGTACCTTCCTGTCCATGTCTTTGCCCCTTTATTGACGTGTACGTACTCCGTACAGAGACAACGACACAATAAAAGCCCAGGCCTGTTGATCGCGCTGATCGGTCACATGCCCATCGGCGGAAATTGCTGGTTCACTGATTCGGTTGCTTGCCGAGCAGTCACGTGGTTCGTTGTCTCTTGCCTTTTTCGTTCAACACATCGTATCTTAACTGTATATACGTATATTTATTAATATTCTTACGAGCATTTAATATTGAAAGGGATTTTACAGGCTGAACCCGAGATATGCATAAATTCTGGCAACATAATATTCTTTAATATTACTATTCCTACCAGTTGACCTGTCGATATATATTAATTGATTTGATGTACACCATCAGATTCTACATTCCCACTTCACTCCCTGCGTTCCCATCCAAGAGCACGTCTCCTGTTGATTATCAAGAGAGAATACTTTGACATAGGCTGCCATACATAGTACGCAAGGTTATGCGCGCTAATTCGATAAAAGAATTTCTTGGCAAATCCTTATAACAACACAAGGTTAGTCACTACTAAGATATAAAAGCTACCTAGATAATAACATTGGTTGATGATCTATCTTCTCTGTATCCAGCATACATTCCTATCGAAGTGATCATGCATGGTGGGGAATTCCTGGAGACTCATTTTATCATTAAACATCAAAGGAAGACTCGCTACCTCCCATGCAATCACCTTTATCCGCAGATGACACTTCCAATGCTCTTTTTGACTTTTTGCGCGTTTGCATGACCTCGGAAGTCAATTCCCTATCGCTCTTACGATAGCCATGTCTTTCCCAATGCATCGATATTATGGTACGGACGTCAAGCTTCCTCCCCCCAAAAAGCACACGGCGGTAAAACTTCAACCACTATTCTGAGTGCCTCACCAATGGGGACACAACTGAAACAAAATCTGCCTTACTATATGACTCTAAGTTGCAGTCCGGACGTGATGATATCAACGCTCTGTGGATCATTCTGGTAGTCGGACGTCCCATGTAATGTGGTCAGTCAATGGTTACATCCGGTTCTTGAAGAGGTTTTCTATCATGCTACAAAAATGGCAATTGCCAGAAGTTATTACTTTGATCGTTGCCATTCGCCGGCCAAGTATGGGTGCGTTTTTGATCGGAGCAGCAGTGAGCGGTATAATCCCTAAACTTCTTCAAAAGGTAAGGCGAGGCAGGCCAGTTCTCGACTCAAATGCGTTTTCTTGGACTGGTGCCCCTCAAAATTTTATGGATGATGCAGGTTCGGGTTCTTATACCTGGGTAACCCTGAATATATCTCAAGATCTCGCCATGAGTGCCGTTACGACCATTGGAACTGGGAATTAGCGAATGGCGAGAATATACAAGATTATTGGGGGTTGGGGGGGTGGGTGTTTGAAAGGATATCCATCGTTCTTGACCGCCGAGCTTTCAAATACCCCATAAGGTAACTACCCATTTATTCGAGAAGAAAGAGCTTGATCCTGACCGAGAGGCTTCTGAGGAAGCTTCTCTGGATATTTTTCGATGGTTCGTCGTCGGCGGAGAAGGGTCGACCTCCTGAGAAGATATATCAAGATGATTTGTTTCGGGAGATGTGGGAACAAAACGATTACAGTGGCGATGAGCCTGGTGAGGGCTCACAAGGACCAGTTGAGCATATAGAGAACCAATACTCGGTGTGTTGAAACGCGCACGCGCGCTAAGTGATTGATAACCAAAATCTGGATACGTACGTACTAAGCGCCTTGTGACAGGAACCTTGCAGCAAGAAAAAGCCATGTAGACTATGCGGTGATGGTGTAGCCCACTCATTGGTCGTGAGGTGACTCTGTCACAACATTGATATGACAGCTAGCCAAGTGACAGTACTCCGTCGCGGCCATGAATCTAGGGTGTCGATGTGCCCAGGATATCTAGCGGAGTCTCCAGGAATTGTTGGTTTGTAGTCTAACTTTCCCGCACTCGGTGCCTGACTTCATGCAAAGTTGGAAGATGTGCCAATATGCTTAACATAAACATAGGGAGCTCGGGGCAGTTTTTCCATGTATAGACAGAAAGCCGGTCACAAGAAAGTATACGGCGGCTCAATCTCTTAAGAAACCCAGAACTGTTCCATCCAGGTCCGAGCTTGGTCTGGAAACTGAATGGTTTTGGGTTTGTCATCTGACTGTGTAGCTAAACAACCCCTAGAAGACGGCGATTCAAGCGGGATGCACGGCGTATTCGTCGCATTGGCTGTAAATAAACAGGCAGTAGAGCTTTCGGTATGGTGGTGAGTGATGCCTATTGTAGCAACATGACATCAGAATGTGATGTGAAAGCGCAAGTGAATAGCGATGTTGCGTTTCTAGTCCTGTTGTCAACTTGTCAGATGAGGACTGACCAATGAGTTACTGATTATTTGGGTTGGCATATTCTTAGTCCAATATTGATTTTTGAGATGATTACTGCAAGCCTGACCCCTTCCCAACTATATACAGAAGACATTTTCAAACCCCACTGTTCGTTTGACCAAATTGACCAATTCATTCGTATTAGAACAACAGTTCGTTGCCAAAGACTGCAAGTAACCCAGATGCTAAGAGCTCATGTCCTGGATTATCTGCTTATAATATACAAGATATGCTATATCACTCCACCGTGACCCGTTTCCTATCGTCGCTCTGGATATTCTCGAGGAAGAATGACGGGCTTGGCCTGCACGCGGCGCCAGGCTTCGTGGTAAGGCCCCTCGGTTCGAATGATGCTACCAATGGACATGAACATCCTGTTACACAGCAAATAATTAGCATATACTGAATAACAGTTTAAACGTATGGTTTTCATACCCGAAAGTGGCGCCGGAACCAACCATATACTTGCCCAGCGTACGCATGACACCGTTGGGTCCAGCACCGTATTGAAAAATAGTGACAACACCTAATGTCATCAGTGAGTTTATCTGCCTCCAATAACTTTTGTTTTTTTCGATTGGTCTTGCACATACCACCGATGAAACCCATGATCATTCCAACAGCTACCACGCAAAAGAATTGTCAGTCATCATCGTATCGCCATTGAAAAAAACAAAAAAGGGGGCAAGCTTCGCATACAGGTTCCCATCATAGCTCCCATTTTCACTAATAACAATCCCGAGTTAGCTTCAATCTAGATAGATCGAACTGGCCAGCTTCCAGAATGATGCGACTCACTTTTGTCAAAGGTGGACGGGCCATGGCCCTGGGGGGGACCGGCAACAACAGGCATTGTTGAGTGATGGAAAATCCGATTTCTCCCACAAAGAAAAAAGACGCTTCCCTGTAGCAACTTCAACAAAAACAACAGGACGAGAATCGCGGAATTGCAGGCAGGAAACCTTGCACGCCGGAAGCATTGCTGGCCGCAGCCGCTCCCCGTACAGGGCGGTGGACCACGGCAGAATACTGACTGCACTAGTCCACAGCAGGCATAGTGCCCACCCGGCACAAAGCGCCACAGGCACGTGCCGTGATTTGCCGTTGGCCCGTTGCAGACTAGCGGCAGGATCACGTGAGCACCGTGCTCGCAGCGGCAGGTGATTTGCCCGTGCGAGGACAGCCAGAGCAGCCCGTGAGGCAAAGCGCAAGGAAGGAGGAGGAGCAGACCGAGACAGACAGACAGAACATATCCCGCCCTCAGCCGACACGAAAAACAGCCAAACCTTTAGGCTCCCCCCGCCGTGACTGAGTCGAACGCAGCGCTCGTTCCCGTACGCTTCACTTATTGCTTGTGCCCTTTTCGCCTTTTGATCGCTGGCTGAAAGGCGTGTCGGCGTCTGTGGCCGACCGTCTGGCCCGTCGTGGTGGCCTCTCCTGAAGCGTGACCATTCCGACCGACCGTCGCCGCCCTGTTTTCTCACCGCGATCGCGACCGAACTGAGCAGGGGGCCTTTGTTTCCACTAGGAAATAACCTGGGAGAGTAAAAAATACGTGCAAAAAGGTAATCAGCTTCGTCGGTGTTTTATGGTGTTTGCCAGCGAAACCAACCGTGCTGGCTCTCTGAATCAATGCTAAGCGGATACACCTCGCCGATCAGACTCAAACTGCATATATTTATTCGCCTCGCCGCAACAATTGCGATTACCTTGACCAGGGCTCACTCATACGCCTGTCTAGCGTCCTGTTCATACATCACTTGGTCCTGCATATCTTATCTATCATTTGCATCTACCTCATATCTCATCACGGCAGCGGGCCGCTACACTCGACACTGACCTTCCCTCGACTCGTCGTCCCTCCTCATGACTGCAGTGGCCTCTCCGCCTAGCGTGCAATCGGGGCCTCGTCTAGGATGGTATTCTACTGGTAACGCAGGACAGGCGGCTCTTGGATCGATGAATACGGACGACGTGTCCCGCATGTTTTTGCCGCGCAAAGGTGTGCAAAGAACGAATTCGTCCTCGTCGCTCTCGTCCAACTCCTCAACCTCTTCTACGTCTACTGTCACACATGCCACTAATGGTGCCACGACAAACGGAACTTCTTCAGCTACTTGGTCGTCAAAAAAGAAAAACGGCCGCGGCCTGTGGCCAGCGTCCAAATCCGAGCCTGTCTCTGGAGTAACGAATGCGCGTTCGCAGCCGGTCTCGTCCTCGACTTCGGTAAACGGTGGACCTACAGCCTCATCGGCTATGTCTGCTATCCATCAACCTTCACCCGTTGTGTCCTCTCAACACATGGTGCAGTCTCCTCAACAAAATGGAATGGGAGCGAGTCCGGGCATGCAGGGATCGTCGGACCCCCCTGCTATCTTGACGCTGACCCCTCTGAACGGCACTTTTGAGAAAAAACAGATCAACGTGCCGTACTTCCCAGAGGTACTTCGCATTGGTCGCCAGACAAACAATAAAACAGTCCCTACACCTGTGAATGGGTACTTTGACTCCAAAGTGCTGTCGCGACAGCATGCAGAGATCTGGGCGGATCGTCGGGGCAAAATATGGATTCGAGATGTGAAATCCTCCAATGGAACATTTGTCAATGGGCAGCGTTTATCACTGGAAAGCCGAGAATCAGAGCCTCATGAACTGCGAGAAAACGATTCCCTGGAACTGGGTATTGATATTGTGAGCGAAGACCAAAAGTCTATTGTCCATCACAAGGTCTCGGCCAAGGTTGAACATGCAGGAGTATACGGTGCCGGCCCCAGTATTTTGGATCTGAATTTTGGGGACATTGATCCCACATCTGGAGGTGGCTTGCTACCTTCACCTCTGAGCCAGCCGCTCTTCCACATGCGTGGACGGTCAAGTAGTTCCGTCAGTAACCGCAGCGCTCAAAGTGCGGCCAGTAGCCAGATCAGCGCTCTTCACCAGCAGCGGCAGATGAACTATTGGCTTTCTCCCATGACCATCGAACAGGTGGTTAAGAAAATTTCGGTAAGTTTGGTATCTGTGGCGTTTTGAGACAACGTGCTAATTTTTGTTTCTAGTCGGAGATGAAGCAGGCCAAGCAACACTCTCAAGATCTTCGCGAGACGGACGCATTTCTGCATACGCTGATTGCTTCGGACTCGTCAGACAAGGACAAAGTGAACAACCACAAGTCGGAAAATGCTGTTCGACAAGTAAATGGCCGGCCCAAGGTGCCTCGGTTAGACCCGATCTCCAGGTTTTCTGATCCTCCTGCTCCCCCTCCGCAACAGCCCTTGCCGGAAAAGCCTGATGCTGCACGTCGTCCTTCCCATGAGCCAGTAGTAGGGTTGAAGCGGACAGAGACTGAGAAGCCACCAAAGCCAGGCTCTGCTGTGAGTTCTCCGGTGTCCCGAGAATCCAGCCAAATTATCAGCTTGATTGAGGCATTGTCAACAACCAAGAAAGAATTGGAGGCTCAGAACAGCCGGGTGAAAGAGCTTGAAGATCTTCTGCGACAAGAACGTTCTGCTCGGGAGAGTGCAGAAGAAAAGGCACGACAGGCTCAGCCAAGTCGCTCCGAAGATGAGGCTGCTCCTGAACACCCGGACGAGGATTCAGCTGAGCAGGAAGTTCCCGAAGTCGAGGAAATCACAAAACCTCTTGACATTCACGAAACCAATGGACTTGAAAATGCCGAGGCAGAAGAGACTGAGCATCCTGTGCTAGACATTCAAACAGAAAAGTTACAAGAGCAGCTCAACAATATGGTGACCGAGCTGGCAGAGATGAAGCAACAAGTCGAGACATTCAAGCAGCGAGCAGAAAAGGCAGAGGACGAAAGTACCGAGGCCCGTAAATCTCTCGCCGAGATGATTGAAACCATTCGACGCGAACGAGAGGCGCAAAAGACGGCACCGAACGAAGCTTCCTTGGAGCCCAGTCTCGACGGCGCTGGCGAGAAGGAAATCTCTACGACATTCCACGGAGTCGACTCGCGACCTTTGAAGGAAGTTGAAAACGCGGTGACAGCATTGACACAAAAACAAAGACACAACAGTATGCTCGAAAATTCAACGCCGTATGCGTCGATGCTCGGGGTTGTTCTTCTTGGCGTCGGCTTGATGGCTTATCTGAATGGATGGCAGAAAATTGAAAGATGATTTGTATGTTGACGGATATTTTTGCTTGCCTTGTCGATTGGCGATGAATAATGGATGCAATACATTTACAGTCATTCTTTCACATTTGCTGCGAATTGCGGGACAACTGGGACGGTGTTTTTTTTTTCTTTTCTTTTTCTTCTCTTTTTTTATGTTTTGTTGCACTGTTGTTTTTGTTTTGTTTTTGTTGCAGTTTCTTTCCTTTCTCGCATATTGTGTTTACTAGCTGTTTCTTGTTTCTCTCTCTCTCTCTCTCTCTCTCTCTGTCTTAGTGATGACACTCTGGGACACCTCATTCATTCTCGGCCTGCGGGGTCTGATTCATAGTACATCATACCATTTTGAGGGCGTCGTTGTTTCGCGTCTCCTAGCATGGCAAATACGGTCGTCTGTTTGGCTTGACCGGCCACAGCGGTTCGAGATCTTCCCTTTGTATGTATATGACCTGAGTGGGAACGGCGCATGACATAGCAATTGACTTTTTGACTTGTTATAACTTTTGATTTATTTGTTGATTATATTGATTGATTATATTTATTGTAACATGATATGATAGGAAGTATAACACGATGACTAGTAAAACAAATAGTATAATAGGTAGTAATACAAGAGTACATAATTCGGACAACTATTTCAAGCTGACGGCGACTTCGATCATGCTGATCCAGCGCGTGCGCGACTCGGGCGGTTCGCCGTCAGAGTCCAGAGACGCCTGCAGCCGGTGCTGGCGGTCTCTGTCACGACGCCTTCGTCGGCGACGCTGGTTTTTGGACTCTGCTGGTTGTTGCTGTTGCTGCTGGGCGTCAATATCCATGGCGTCGTCGACATCCATGGAATCCTCGGCATTATCACCAGCATCATCACTATTGCCCATGGTGGTATCCATCGCATCTGCATCATCCACAACCGCATCCGAATCAGACTCGTCGTCTTCCTTGGTCGTCGTAGGCGGATCCACCACGGTAAACACATTCACGCCATCTTCTTCCAGCCGTACGATATCATCCACCACACACACACTGCCCGTGCGAATCCCCACCTCGTACTCCTGCGCCTTTTCCTGAAACCAACTGCCCAGCGCCAGCGCCTTCTCAATCGCCCTTCCCGTGGCCTTGATGAACACTTTTTCCTGCCGGAGTTTGCGCAGGCATTCTTCCAGCACCGCTTTCTCCGCGTCGTCTCCTCCTTGATCGCCGCCGCGTTTGGATCCGTGCTGGTTGTGTTGTTGTTGCTGCTGTTGCCGCCGCTTCTTCGCCTTCTCGTCCATCAGCGGCGCCATCGCGCGTCGTTCGGCCAAGTGCAAAAGCTTTTGAACGCGCTTGATCGCGCTCATAAAGGGCGTTTTGCTGCCGACATAGACGATTTTGGGGACGTGCGTGCCGGCATATGGCGACGCGACGGGGGCGTGTGGGATGGGTCGTTTTTGGATGCGGTAGTTTGCGGGGATGCGTGTGAGGGATGTGTTTTGGGTTTTGTCGAAGGTGAGTGTACCGGTGGTGGTGGTGGTGGTTGCCGGGGTGTGCATTTTGAGTTGCAAGGTTTTGAAAGTAAAAAGGGATTGAATAAATGAATGAGACGGTTATTATGAATTAGCAATGGCAATAGTCTATCAATTTGGAACGTAAAAAGGACGAAAAAAGAGTGTAAGAGAGTGTCCAGAGTCAGCCATGAAGTACGGAGGAATCCAAGGATCTAAGATCTGGGGATGGATCTTGGGGTTATTGGAGGCCTCAGACCGCCTTCCCGATCCGGCCGACGAGCCGGCAATATATTATTAGCCCTAATATGTACCCGTCACAGTAGGAGGAAGTTATTCTCTAGCAGTATTATTATCTCAAGCGTAAAGTATAAAGCGTGTATCTATGAGATTTACCCATATTACCTTTATGCTTTGCTATTTTAAAGACCATAAATTCCAAATCTTGCCAGACCGAAGAATCTCGGATGCAACGAGTCGTGAACCGCATGAGAAAAGGCGATCGAGTCCAAAGCCACAGATTGACTCAATTTTTGGTAAAGATCTGACTGGTCTTCGGTCCCAATTCAAACCTGCCTCAAAGTCTATTTTTGTACGTCCGTCACCGAAGCCGATATGATGCATACCAAACTGGCAATTACGTATGTAGGTTACGGAGTACGCCGTCCGATCTATCAATTTACTGCAGGAAATCGCCACGCAACGTGTGCATGTTTTACTTTTCCCCATCAAAGTGGTGGCAACGTGCTGAGTCTGCTGACAGAGAAAAATAACTATCAAAGGCATTATTCCAAAATGCTCAATTGTCCTACTAGTACAGAGTAGACTAGTAGTAATTGCTTTTTCGCACACCGTCTTGCCGGGTGAGGTAGCACAACAATCCTAACAAGAATAAATTATAATGTGGATACATCTGGCATCTGCCGTCAGCCCTAGACATTATTTTGACCCGGACCAGCGCGTATGCACGCAGACGCGAGACGCGACGCAGCCCGAGACCTCGAGTTCAAGGTTCACGCAGGCTGCGGCGGGCCGGACACCACCGAACAATCCCCCCTCCCCCTCCCCCTCCCCCAAAAAGACAGACAATAACAACAAGCGGAAAAAGTCTGAGCGGACGCAAGGGCGAGGCAGAGTTTTCCGGCGTTCCGACAGACTGGACTGGACTTTCGGATCGTGGAGACGCGAATTAATTAACAGAGCTGACACAGCCCTGTCTGTGGAGAGTGCGCGATTTGCTGTCTCATACCGTGCGATTACCGGATTCCGTGTATTTCTCTACTGTTTTGGTGATGGAAGAGGCGTCAGCCGGTATTTGCTAGTACGGAGTATACCGGGACGTAGTCTGTAATGTATTTATCATCTCCGGAACAAATTAATAACCACGAATTAATAACGGGAATAACGGGAATAGATTAATTACAACTGTTGGTATTTAATATTATTTGTGGCATCCCATTGGAACTAACCATTGGCTGTCAAATGGCTCTACTGAGCGTTATTACAGCCGAAATTACAACAGAGCAGGGGTGCAGCCAACCGATTCTGTAAAAGCATATTAAGAACTCCACGGGCGGCCTAAGGAGTGCTGTTAATGCGCCAAGGCCCGCCCCGCCGCGAACCACGGAACGCTTGTTTACTTTGCGACGTAATTGTATACCATATCGCTATCCTGCGTGACTGCTCTGTGTATGCACTGTAAAGTGGTATTTGCCCGCAGGATGGCTAGAAAAAAACAGGGACAAAAAAGGAAGGAAAAAATATAATCAAACGGAAGCATGCTAGTAAAAGAAAAAAAACCCAAATTGCATTAATGCACAAGCATCCTCGAGGATCACGCTAGGCCGTGGCGGGCACGGCTCCCCGGCCTGTCGGAACGCGCCATGGCTGAGCCGGGCCTAGATCAGACTCTTACTGTAATAACAGTTGAACGGTGGACAATGACTTTGAGCTTAGGTTCTCCTCTCCTCCTCTCTCTTCTTTCTCTCACTCTGTCTCTCGTTGTCTGTTGTCTGTTGTCTTCCTTTCTGTATCTCTCTCATCTACGTCTGTCGCTGTCAATCACTCGCTCGTGGCAGAGACCGACTGCGGGGCCCGATTAGGAAAGACCGGCCAGAGAAAAGAACCTCGCAGTGCGATTGCCCGGACGACCTCGCCCGCCCTCTCTCTCTCTCTCTCTCTCTTCACACAAAAAACACAAAAAACATCAACAATCTCTTTGCCCTTGTTTTCTCTCCCACCGCTCTCTCTGTCTACCTCTGTCACTTTTCTTGTCTACTCCTGTCATCTCGTCACCTTGTCACATCACTTGTACCTGTTTCTATCACTTTCTCCAATTCACAATGGAACCCCCCCAGTCACCAGGCGTCGACGCCTCTGATGGCTCTGCCTTCCCCCTCATTCTCGAACACTACATGCTCAATCCGGCCTCCTACGAGATTCCTCTACGCAGCATGTACACCCTCAACTGCCAGACTTTTTCGCTGGCGCCAAACGCCGGCTTCAAGGAATCTGCTTTTGCCAATCCCGCCATGCAGAACTCGGCCGAGCCTGTCGCCGACGCCGCCTCGCAGTTCAAAGCCCAGCTCATCTCACACATCGCCAAGTCACCCCAGCAGCTTTCGTTGCCCGTCGGCTTCATGGTCAACTTTGTGCGCCGCGTGTTTGCCGCAAACCTGGAGAGGGTCGACTTCCCCCAGGCTCTCACCGCGCTTGACTACCTCAAGAACCTCGAGAGACGGCGCCACAAGGACGTCGTGGCCGCCTTCAAGAGCTTGGCAATTGACGTCAGCAACGACTCCTCGCCGTTCCTGCGCTGCAGCCCCCACCAGAAGCAGCAGCTGCAGGAGAAATACCCCGGTGTCGTGCGTTGGATCGAGTCTATCGAAGACAAGGAGCGCAAGGCCCATCACTACTACAAAAACGTCTGCGTTAGCTTGCGTCGCTGGGTAGGCCCAAATTTCATCCCCAAGTCCATCCCGTTCATGGCTGACGAATTTATAGATCTTGATCAACGAAATCTGGCTGGAGCCATTCAACAAGGCCAACTGCCTGGCTATGCTAAACACCCTGTTTCCCCCAGTCACCCCACTCACGGCCACCAAGGTGCCAAACGGGGAATTGAATCCGGAAGACTTGAGCCGTCAACGCCAAGGCTTTTTCAACTACATCAAAAGCGTGGAGCGCCATGGCAAAGCCGCCATTGAAAATGTGCTCAAGTCGGGAGCCCGCCCAGGCGAGGAAACCGCATGGCCGCTCGTCCACGAATTCTTGCAGAGGTACCTCGATGTGGCCCACGACACCATCTACGACTGCTCGTCAATCGAGAACCGCGACTACTTGGAGGCTGAAGTGCGCAGCAAGACCCACAAGCGCAGCGCTGATTCTGGCGTGAGCTTTGCTTCGGTCGATGCATCCATCTCCACCGGCAGCCGTGCTGTAACCCCCAGTGAAAAGTCCAGTGACGACAAGTCTCGCTCTCCCACGCCAGACTCGAAACACAGCAAATCCACTTTGGAGAAAATCAACAATCAGCTGCGCAAAATCCGTTCGCGTCCAGACGGCAAAGACCTGGGAAGGCCCAAGCTCTCCAAGAAAAAGTCGTTCACTTCTATCATAGGTGGACGCTCGGCCAGCAGCTCGAGCGACGAAACTCCCTTTGACGTGGATGAGTTCAAGCGCCAGCGCATGATCTGGGAAGCCAACGAAAGAAAGCGCGCCAAGGCCGCAGAAGCAGACGCCGAGAAAAGCGTCTTTGAAAAGTGATTTTATTATTATCTCGCGTTTGACTTATGATGAAATGAATGACCAAATGAAAATTTATCGACTTAGCGTTCGACGTATGTGCGGGGCAGCATACTGCATTGGAATTTGGCTGGCACATGGTGAATGGAGTTACACGAACTTTAGTTGTCAATGGTGTTTACGGTGTTTGCCAAGGTTTATCAGGCGAGGATTTTTCTTCTTTTGCCTTTCTTTTTATTTGAGATAGCTACTGGATGTACGAGAAGGAATCTGGCAGACTACTGGTATCTGCCACCTCGCAATACTATTTGTTAATTTTGTGTTGACAATAATAATATTGTAAATGATACGTACTGTAGACATTGTTGTTCACTCGAGAGTATGGACTATGTAGGTAGCTCCGGCCAATCGGAGGCGGCCCTCGGGGCGGAGGTTATCGATAGGTGTCCACTGTGCAGTCCTTTTCTGACTTCAGCACTCCCTTTTCTTTCTTTATAGAATCACTCCTAGACGTCGTCTTCGTCTTTTGTTTATCGTGTCTACCGAAGCAACATGAGCTGTCTGCTTGCTCGAGGCACGTGAAGTAGTCCACAGATCATCCCCAGATCAGTGACCCCAACAAGAAGCTCAACCGTGGATGATCTCAGAATGAAGCCCACCACAGCATCTAGCCTGGCCACAGGCTTGTTGCTGCTGCTTCGTCTTCCCAACGCCGCCATTGCAGGTCCCTCTGTCAATGTTGCTCTCCAAGCTTCGTTTGACGCGGGTCCGTACCTGGTCGAGCTCCTGTACGCCCCCCTCTTCAACCATCTTCAACCGATAACGATAAAAGTATATTCTGATTGATGGGTTTATAGAGAAACAGCCGCCGAAGAAAACTCAACCGCATATTTCCCCCTCCTTGACCGGATCGCTGAGGGTGCCTTTGAAAGCGCCACCACAGAGCAGGACTTGTACCGCCAGTTCCTACGCGTCCTCCGCGACGACGGCCATCTCGCCGACGCAGAAAGTCTGGACTCGTTCAAGCTCGCGCTCTCGATTCGGTCCGCCGCGCCTCGCATTCAGGCTCACTACCAGTATTACAACTCCTCGGTGCAGTCTACGTTGGCTGCTGCCCAGGACGCTGCATGCCCGGTATGGGTTCATATGGATGGGAAGCAGTACTGCTCGCCGACGCTGGAGCGGGCGCAACAGCCCGTCGATGGAGATAGGTTGGTTCTTCTTTATTTTATTTTATTTTATTTATTTGTTTGTTTTTTTGCATTAGAATGGTGTGCTGATTGATCAAGTGACCCGAGAGAGCTGCCCTTTGACCGGACCTTTGGTGACCCATTGGCAACTCCGGCGGTGCTTTACGCAGACGTCTCCTCGCCAATTTTTGGTGAATACCACCGCACGCTACAAGCTCTTGCAAAGGATGGCGAGATTGCATATCGAGTGCGATACCGCTCTATCCAAAACCACGATACCCCCGCTCGGCCTCTATTCATGAACGGCTACGGAGTCGAATTGACCCTCAAAAGAACCGATTATATCGTCATTGATGACCGACAAGATGAGGAGAGAGAGGATGGCAAAAAGAGGACCAGCCAGACAAAAGCAAAGGCTCCAAGCACGGAGGACCTGGAAGACGACTCTCCAACAGAATTGACACCTTTGTCCTCGTCCGAGGTCCTGACGCTGGGAACCAATGCCGCCAAGTTTGTTCTGGACAGCCAAGACCCGTTTACTACTTTGGCCAAGCTATCCCAGGATTTCCCGAAACATTCCGCTGCCGTGGCGGCTTATAACCACACCTCGGACAAGTTTTTGGAAGAATATGCCCTGAACCGACAGGCCGGACTGCCCGGCGCTCGCAACATCATGTGGATCAACGGACAGCAAATTGATACTCGACAAGTTGATTCGTACTCTTTGTTGGAACATCTGCGCCGCGAGAGGAAACTGATTGGCGAATTCAAGAAGCTCGGCCTGGCTGGATCCGAGGCAGTCGATCTTCTATCCCATTCCGCGCTGACCGAAGTAAACGTCGCCAGAGATGTACAGCGCTACGACTGGCGTGACGAGGCGGAGGAGGGCGGTGTGTTGATTTGGATGAATAATATCGAAAAGGACAAGCGATATGGAAGTTTTTCGGCGAATCTCCAAATGGTTGGTTGAACCTTTTTTTATATCCAAGTACTTGTGAGGAACTAATGTTTATAGCTTCTTCAACCGACGTATCCTGGCCAGCTTCCACCTGTCCGCCGGGACATTCATAATGTGGTTGTTCCGGTGGATCTGGCAAACGAAAAGGACGTTATCTTTATTGTCCAGTATCTCTACGTCTTTGTCAAGCGCATGATTCCAGTCCGGTTTGGGCTCGTGCCGATTGTGCACACGGAAGAGTCCAAAGCTCAGGCCAAGATAGCCCATCATCTGCAACAGACCTATGGTCTGGCTTCGTTGTTGAAGTATTTGGAAGAAGTAGGTTTTTTTTCCCTCGCCTATGGCCCGATTAATTGCTAATTCTGTAGACTGCATCGTCTGGCAAAGCGCCCAAAGCCGACAAAAAACTCTTTGCTGCTGCCATTGCAGACCGTGCCCTTCGCCCAGGCCAACAGAGCCTGTCATTTGACGAGATTCTTCAGTTCCAAGACCTCGAAGATATCGTCGCCAAAACTGCCAAGTATCTGAGACGTCTCGATCTCCAAGGTCCCTCGCCGCCCACGCTGGTCAATGGAATCGCCATGACCCGTACAGAAACCTATCTGCAATCCTTGCCCGTGCAGCTCGGAAGGGACGTCCAGTTAATCCAGCAAGCGCTCATCCAAGGCGAATTTGAAAAAGACAGTTGGATCGCGGGGTTCTTCCTGGTCGATGCGGCACAAAGCCGTAACGAGTGGATTATCCCCGAGAATGATAGTGAAATTCGTATGCTGAACATGCTCGACATTGCAGGTGCTAATGACGATTTCAACGAGATTCTTCGTCTCCCTTCGGACAAGACGCATACTTCCAACAATGTTCAGTTAATTGTGGTTGGGGATTTTAATACTGATTATGGGCTTGCCTTGCTTGTTTCTGCGCTCAAGTTCCGTCAGTCGCATCTACAGGCTGAAATAATTCCTCTGCATACATCATCAGACTCAAAGGAAAATACGGCGAGTGTTTCGTCCAAGCTTTACGAGCTTCTACGCCAGGCAAAACAATCCAAGGTGGCAGACATTCTTCTTCATATTCAGTCTGATGTTGCTGCTGCGACAGACTCTCAAGAGGAGCAAGAATACTGGGCACGCAGCCAGAAACTGGTTGAAAGCCTCGGCTTCGCTCCCGGTGCGTCTGGGGTCGTAGTCAATGGCAGGGTTGTCGGCCCTCTCCCCTCATCTGTCGTATTCGGCGAGGAGGAACTGGAGCATCTGTACAACTATGAAGTATCGCGGCGCCTTGGTCCTGTCACAGAGGCATTGGAGGATCTAGGCATTGAATCCAAGGTAGTGGGTCCGTTGACCTTTACCAAGTTGACTTCTCTCCTAGAATTGTCGAATATACCAGACGTCCCCGAGGGCATTTTTGAAAGCA
This sequence comes from Talaromyces sp. DC2, assembly GCA_039119965.1. Classification (NCBI taxonomy): domain Eukaryota; kingdom Fungi; phylum Ascomycota; class Eurotiomycetes; order Eurotiales; family Trichocomaceae; genus Talaromyces; species Talaromyces sp. DC2. The sequence continues at coordinate 161,771 of JBCLNQ010000049.1, forward strand.
AGCCAAAATATCGTCTGGATGTCTGGAGGAGATGGAATAGCACGCATTCTGGCATCACCGTCGAGTCGCAAGAAGACGCGTCAATCAGCATCGTGGCTACTATCGACCCTACCTCGGAACTGGCCCAACGATGGGTGCCGATTTTGAAGACCTTGTCAGAACTGGCTGGCGTCAAGGTCAAGATCTTCCTCACCCCGGTGACTCAACTGCAGGAGCTCCCTATCAAGCGCTTCTACCGCCACGTCCTTGCGCCAGAACCCTCGTTTGATGAGAACGGGGCGCTACTTCGGCCAGAGGCTTCCTTTAGAGGACTTCCTCAAGAGGCCTTGTTTACTCTAGGCATGGACGTTGCGCCATCCTGGCTCGTCGCGCCCAAGGAAGCCACGCACGATCTGGATAATATCAAACTCGGCGCGCTCAAGGACGGCACAGACGTGGACGCAGTCTACCAGCTAGAACACATCCTGATCGAGGGCCACTCAACGGACACCACGCTCCAGATGCCGCCACGCGGTGTCCAGCTCCTGCTAGAAACCGAGGGCGGCTCCTTTTTTGCCGACACCATCGTCATGGACAATCTGGGCTATTTCCAATTCAAAGCGCAGCCGGGCTTTTGGAAAATCGAGCTGAAGGAAGGCCGCAGCCAGAGCATCTTCAAACTGGACAGCGTCGGCGCCAAGGGTCGTACGGTGCGCGCAGAAGACGACGACGGTAGCAATGAAGTCGCGCTGCTGTCGTTCCAGGGCAAAACGCTCTTCCCTCGACTGTCACGAAAGCCTGGCAAGGAGGACGAAGACGTCCTCGAGACCGGTCCCCGGCCGGGATCCGCTATGGACTATGTGTCCAAGGGCCTCAACTTTGCGCAGGGTGTGCTCGGCGTCAAAGGTGGTGGTAGTAGCAGCAGCAAAAGCATAACAGCCGAGCAACACGCCGAAATCAACATCTTCTCCGTTGCCAGCGGCCACTTGTACGAGCGCATGCTGAATATCATGATGGTATCCGTGATGAAAAACACGCAGCACACGGTCAAGTTTTGGTTCATCGAGCAGTTTTTGTCGCCTTCGTTTAAGAGTTTCCTGCCTCATCTGGCCGCCGAATACGGCTTTCGGTACGAGATGGTCACGTATAAATGGCCACACTGGCTGCGCGGCCAGCGCGAGAAACAGCGCGAAATCTGGGGCTACAAGATTTTGTTTTTGGATGTGCTTTTCCCGCTTTCCCTCGACAAGGTGATTTTTGTCGACGCCGACCAGATTGTTCGTACAGACATGTACGATCTGGTCCAGCTTGATCTCGAGGGTGCCCCTTATGGCTTCACGCCCATGTGCGATTCGCGCACGGAAATGGAAGGCTTCCGATTCTGGAAACAGGGGTACTGGAAAACCTATCTCAAGGAACTGCCCTACCACATCTCTGCTCTTTACGTCGTCGATCTCCAACGCTTCCGCGAGCTGGCCGCAGGCGACCGGTTGCGCGGCCAGTACCACACGCTCTCGGCCGATCCACAATCCCTAAGCAATCTCGATCAGGATCTGCCGAACCATCTGCAGACCATGATTCCGATCAAGAGTCTGCCGCAGGACTGGCTGTGGTGCGAGACGTGGTGCGCGGACGAGGCGCTGGCGACTGCGCGCACGATTGATTTGTGTAATAATCCAATGACCAAGGAGCCCAAGCTGGATCGCGCGAGGCGGCAGGTGCCAGAGTGGACGGTTTATGATGACGAGATTGCGGCGCTAGCGAAGAGAGTTGCGCTGGGGGGTGTTGTTGATGGTGATGGTGATGTTGAGGAGGATGGTGACAAGGTCAAGGCTGAACAGCTCCGAAAAGACGAACTATAATTATACAGATTTAGACTACAGAAAAATACATTCCAATTAATAAATATTTCCAAAGCAAGCAATTATAAAACACACACATCTTGATAAATGCCATTAGATTAATTTATTATCATTATATTACACCTGACTACCACTACTCTCCTGCGTACTCTCCCGTTTCACCGAAACCGAGCGACCAGTGCTCGTTTCTATGCTGGCAGCTCGCTTTTGCGCGCGTCGAGCTTTCTTTCGCTCAGCTTTCCGTTGTGCTTTCCGTTGTGCTTTTCGTTCTGCCTTGCGTGCGGCTTTGCGTGCGGCTTTTGCTTCGGCTTTTTCAGCTTTGCTGAGTTTGGGCTTTTTGGATGGTGATGAGGAGGGCAGGAGTGGGAGGAGGATGTTTTTGAGGGCGGCTGGGTTGTAAGGGGATTTGTTGCTGGGTTCGGGATTATTGGGTAGGTCGTTGTCATCGTGGCTATCGCTGTCACTATCTGGTTCTCGTTCGTTGTTGTTGTTGTTGTCGTTGTTCTCGTTGGTGATGTTGCTAGACTGCTGTAGAGGCAAGTGTCCCAGCGTGGAGAGATTGTCGTCGTCAGAAGCAGCATTGCTTTCACTATCACTATCACCATCGCGATCACCCTCCTGTTGCGCCTCCGTCTCCGCCTCCTTCTTTCCCCCTTGATTATTCTCCTCCTCTTCTTCTTCATCGTCAGAACGCACATATTCCGCGCTCTTTGGCGGCTTCTCCTGCTCAGCCGTGCGCAGCTCCTCCCTCGACCTCCAGCGATATGGCAACCGCGGCGCCGCCGAAAAATCATAGACGTCCAAATACGTTGCATTCTCGTTCCCCTCTTTCTGCCGCACCTCGACAACTCTCTGCCGGATTTTGCGCCATTTGTCGGCGCACTGTTGGCGAGAACGTGTATTTCCGAAAAAGTCACTGACGGCGCCCCAGCTCACGTACTTGTCGTCCATTTCGTAAATGTCTCGGCCAACATCCAGGTTTTTCTCGGTGACGAGGAACCCGCGGCTCTTTTCGAGCACTTCGATCAACTTCTCGACTTCTTCTCTGGCCCAGCCCCCCCTACGCATGGTGTGTCGGTGCTCGACTTTGTTTTTCCAGCGCTGCACTACGTCGTCCTGCGTTCGCTCCATTTCGCCGGCGATGACGCTCCATTTGGGCCCGTGGATTTGGTGCAGTCGCTGCAGCTCGTCGTCGTCGGCTTCGGTCCAGTGATATGGTTTATGGCCTGCTTGGAAATGGCGGCGCATAAACCGCCTGATGGATCGTTTGTCTCGATGGGGCAGGCGCAGGTAGATCGAGTTGCAGAATTCGACATAGGTCAGGTGGCTCAGATTGCTCCGCTTGAAGAGCTCGACGCGGTCCTTGTTGGATGCCTGGATGCATTGGTCAAAGGTGTCGCCGTCAATCATGTTTTCCTTGCAGAAATCGGACTTGTATTTTTCCAGCGCGTTGATCTCCTCCGGACTGAACCAGCCCGTCTTCTTCTCGTTATTGGCGTTGACGTGGCCCGGTTGGAAGGTTTGCGCAGGCAGGCTTAGCCGTCCTTCCAGCGTCCTTTGCGATTTCTTTGGAACAATTTTGTCGTATTCGGGTACTTTCTTCTTGTAGCTTTTCGGATTCGCGGGTTGTTGCTGCGTTGGAGGCGGACTTGGCGGCGTTATCAGTAGTTCTTGGACTTTTAGTTTCTTCATCGGCGGAAGCGACGATTTCGGTTCCCCTCTCTGCTGCTCGCCTTCTTCCTGTTCAGGCTCTCTGTTTTCCTTGCCAGATAACGCCGCGGTATTTTGCTCCTCTCCACCATTCTCCTTTTCGGCGCGTGGCCGCTTCGCAGAACCCTGCGCGGTTGATGAGTTTAGGGGACGCGCCATGGTCTCTGGCGAGGCTGGTCGTTTGCGCTTGGAATATGTGCGAGGAGGTTTTTTGATGGACTTCGGGGTGATGGTATTTTCAAACGCGGTTTCTTTTGCTGTTTCTGTTGCTGGCGCTGCTGCTGTTGCTGCTGGGGTCAGAACTGTATGATTTCCATCGAACGCGGGAAATAAAAAAATCACTTACAGGTAGCATCGTTGTCTTCATCCATCTGTACTTGGGATGAGGATGCTCCCATATTTACCATAGGAATACAAGGAAGAAGAGAATCTTTTTCAAGTGTTGCGCTGTAGGGCTTCCCCCCTGAAGATCAATTGGCGTGATCCAGATCAGCGTTCGAAGTTGAGAAAATAAATTGCGGTGCTTAAGCCTTATGGTGAAGCTGGGGACCCACATGAGTACAATCCACCACGGGACTAATACAATTGAATACTACAGAGTATGTCGCTACCACAATTAATACTCTGGACAGAGTACAGTAATTTCTAAATGCTCATACAGAATCATGTCTTAATTACAGCTAAACGTCAATCTTCAATTCTCGTAATATGCGCGACACCAGCTTCCTCTGCTCTGCCGCAGTCAGATTATCCCGCCGATCCAGTTCCTGCAGACACTGCCCAAGAGCAATAGTGACCCTGACGCCTATATCGCTGTTACTGGAGCAATCCACCCAGACCCTACCATTCCTGCCCACTGCAATTTCAAATCCGCCTTTATTCTCCAGCTTCTTGCCCAGCTCCTCCAGCACCACGACCGAAGCTGCCTCGGCCGACGACGGGGCAGAGCCCGCCTTCATCAACCGCGCAGCCAACCCCGTGGAAACGTCAAACACCATCCCCCCCGTCAAGGGTCCCAGCCCGCCAGGCTCGGCTTTTCCTGTGGCTGGATTGACGCAGGTCAGCTCAACTTCTGTGCCAGCGCCCACACCCACCGAGAGCACACGCGCATAGACAAGGTCGCCCTGTTTGAGGTTCGGCCGTGTCTTTTTGGAGGCTCCTTCAAACGCCAACTGGCCCAGCACGGCAAAGGGCGCATGCGGCGTGATGATGCAATGATGGAAATCCTGCGACGAGCGGTGCACTTGCGCGATAACCAGGTCGTTGACCGTGGGTATGTAGCGTCGATTGGGGAACGATTGGATTGTGACGATGTTGCGTTTGGTGTCTGTTGAGAGCAGGCCGGCGTGTGTGGCGACGATTTCGTGGTGGGAATTTGAATTTGACGATGACGACGGCGTCGATTTCTTCGTGCTGTGTGGGTTTGCGGTTTTGTAGAGTAAACGTGCGCCTGAGCCCAGTCTCAGTGGGTTGGATGTCGTCGAGGCGAGCGCATCGGCGGGGACCGGGTCGCCAGGAAGCAGGATGGAGGGCTTGCTCATTTTAGCATTACTAGTGGCAGTTGACAGAAGCTGTTGTTTTGAATTGCGATAGGGTGGGAATTGTACTCGCAATGGTGTATAAACGATACAGAAGTCAAAAGTGGTGAATGAGGAAAAGAAATAATCGGCGCTTATCGATAAGGAAGGATCACGTGGTCTCTATACAAGTTTTAATGGAATCGCTCCTTTGTGTATTTCTGACACGGTATACACTATATAAATACAAGTAAGTTTATAAGGTAATAGGTCACAAACCTTTTATGTATTTTTTTCATTTTATGAATCTTAATTCATTGATTCTTGGTGTCTTTGCGCGCAACGCACCCTTTAGTCAACACGTTCTAGATTGTACACGATAGAAGTTTTTTTTTTTTTTTAAGTGAGCAAATTGTTAAAAATATATATATAAAAATAAAAAATAAAAAATAAAAACTCAGCTAAACACATTTCAAATCAGTCGTTCTGTTACTGCAGCACCAGCCACACATGTGCAGCTCTATCGATAAGCCAGCCACAGGTACCTTAAAAAAATATTCAAAGTTTTCCCGCAGGCTAAACGGTAGTCCTGGAACCCACCCCGCTCTTTTAATCTTTCTTTTCCTCGCCTGCGTCGTGGCTAGAACAGCCTCATAATCCCGGATTTTTTCCCTCCTTATATTTTTTGACCAACACTCGCTTGGAAAAAAACCGACCAGGAAAAAAAAAAAAAATGAGCGACGAAACTGCTGCAGGCGAGCGGGTTGCCATTGGTATTGCCTTTGGCAACTCCAGCAGCTCCATCGCTTTTACCAACCCAGTAAGTTTCGTCTACGGGAAAATGCAGAGGTCAGAGGCAGTTTCTCTAATCTTATCCATCATCTGATCAGGACGGAAAAGCCGAAGTCATTGCCAACGAAGAAGGAGGTGAGTGCCCTCCCCAAAAAGAAAAATCTTTGCGCACCCTGGCTAATCGACATCACAGACCGTCAAATCCCGTCTATCCTCTCCTACGTCGACAAAGAAGAATTCCATGGAACACAAGCCAAGGCACAGCTTATCCGGAACTCCAAAAACACCGTCGCCTACTTCCGAGACTACCTCGGCAAGGAGTGAGTGTTGTCGATACAATATACAAGAAGAAAAGAAGCTTACACGGTACAGTTTCAAGTCGATAGATCCTACGCCCTCGCACCAGTCGGCACACCCCCAACAGAGCGATTCCACCGTGGTCTTTTCGATCCACGACACCGACAATGAGACTCCAAGCACCGTCTCCGTTTCGGAAATCACAACCCGTCACCTGCGTCGCTTGAAGCAGTCTGCGTCGGACTTTTTGGGAAAGACAGTCAACGCCGCTGTGATCACGGTGCCCACCAACTTTACCGATGCCCAGCGGGAAGCCCTTGTTGCGGCTGCTAAGAATGCCGATATTGAAGTCTTGCAATTGATTCACGAGCCGGCCGCCGCCTTGATGGCTTATGACGCCAGACCCGAGGCCGGTGTCAAGGACAAGCTCGTTGTGGTCGCTGACTTCGGTGGCATCCGATCGGACGTCGCCGTCGTGGCCTCTCGTGGTGGAATCTACACCATCCTGGCCACCGTCCACGACTACGAACTGGGCGGTGCCAACTTGGACCAGGTGGTCATTGACTACTTTGCCAAGGAATTCATCAAAAAGCACAAGGTCGACCCTCGCGAGGACGTCCGTGGCCTGGCCAAGCTGAAGATGGAGTGTGAAGCGACCAGGAAGGCTCTCAGTATCGGTACCAACGCGACCCTGAGTATCGAAAGTCTCACCAACGGTATCGACTACGGTTCCAACATTAACCGGACGAGATATGAGCTTTTGGCCAGCAAGGTATTCGCTCAGTTCACCGGCTTGATCGAGTCGGCCGTAAAGAAGGCAGAACTTGACCCCTTGGACATTGACGAGGTTTGTTTCGTATCCTATAATGTAGAATATGACAACTGACTGTTTTAAAGGTTATCTTGGCTGGTGGTGTTTCTCACACGCCCAAGATTGCCCGTCTTGTCGAGGGCCTTTTCCCAGAAGCCACCCAGGTGTTCGCCCCGGCCACTCTCCCATCTGCCATCAACCCGTCTGAACTGGCTGCTCGCGGCGCGGCATACCAAGCCTCGCTGATCCAAGAGTTTGACGCCGAGGACATTGAGCAATCGATCCACCCCATGGTCACTGTAACCCCGCATCTCAGCAACGCCATCGGCGTGCAACTGGTATCTGCCGACGCATCTGCTGCCGACGCCGTGTTCCGACCTCTCGTCAACGTCGACACCGCGCTCCCCGCCCGCCGCGTCGCTCAGTACCTTGCCCCCAAGGACGGCGGCGACGTGCTCGTGCGCATCACCGAAGGTGCCCGCGAAATCAAGGTCACCAAGCCCGAGCCCGTGCCCAAGGAGGAGAAAAAGGAAGCCAACCAAGACGAAGACGACTCGGACTTTGACCCGGACGAGGAAGACGAGGAAGAGGAAGACATTCGCGAAACCGTGTGGAAGGCCACCAAGCCCATCGCCGAAGTCGCCTTCAAGGGCGTCAAGCCCGGCGGCAAGATCGAGGTCACCATTAACATCAACTCAGATGTCGGTGCGCAAATCACTGCGCGAGAAGTGGGTGGAAAGGGCGGCGTGCGGCTCGCTGTGGAATCGCAACCCAATGGATCCGCTTAGAGAAAAGAATATTACAAGTCCATGCGATTCACGAAGTTTTTGTTTTTGATAGATTTTTTTTTTTTTTTCAAACTTTTTTTTTTATTTATGACTACCAACTTGTTGGTTACCTGCTTTACTCGGCACAAAAGTGATATGATGCATAGATACGCCGTGAAATAATTGTATGTACTGTTTTGGACGAGCGCATGGACTAGAAATAGATGGAAATACGCATGCATATTCAATGAACTAGAGCTTTTAACAAAAAAAAAAAAGTAAATGGAAAAAGAAGGATAATAATTTATATAAATTCTTTTAGCATAAAAATTATTCAACAAGTCAATTAGTGTACAGATATGTAGCGACTCGTAATATAAGACATCTGGTGTAATAACATAGTTGAGCAGCCACAAGAAGATGGCTATCTCCACATTGTTTAAAGATTGGAAATGTTCAGAGCTGGATTCGTATTTTCACAGCAGGTTCATTAGTAAGTAACAAGACATTAATAGCTCATTATTTCATTCAAAGAGTGACGGAAATTGTTGTTGTTTTGGTTCAAATATTCGTAGAAAGGCATGCAGATGTGTAAAACGTAAAGGGTAAAGCGAGTAGTGGCGGATACTTAGATACTAGAAGGTGAGGGTTTGACTTTTGGTCAACCCGTAAAGCCCTTTTTTGAGCTTTGACAGTTGCATGGAAACCTGTCTTTCTGCTTCAAATCAAGCATAGTCTTTGCGTTCCACGTTTCTGCTATTGTTGTTGCCGAAGCTTCCTCGCGAGCGAGTGCTGGAGCGCCTCGAGCCAAAGAATCCGCGTCGTCGGGTCTCGTGGCCGCTGTAGCCCTCGTCGGTTTTGCCTCGAGAGCCGCCCATGCAGTACATCACGGCTGAGATGGTCAGGCATGCCACGGCAGCCCACATGAAGCCAAAGGATTTCTCGCCCAGGGATGCGTGTTCGCCGGCGGAATTGAAGTGGTTGCGGCCTTGGACGAAGCAGGCACTTTATACACAGATTAGTATATATATATATATATATATATGCATGTCATTTGAATGAAAAAAAAGAAAACTCACGTCATCAAACAAGTGGTGATAACTTGGAACACCCATGCTAGCCAGACAAGCAGACTCGAGAGATAGCTCCCAATTCGGGTGCACATGGCCACGAAACCGAGGAAGAGAGAGCACGTCGCAAAGAACAGCGCGATGATGATGAACGGAAACATGAACCGCGACATCAGGAAGTAGTGGTTGGTTCTACAAATATTCATTAGCTAATTTGCCTGATAATTTGACTTTTTTTTTTTTTTCTTTTTAACATACCCCAGAAATTGAGAAGGAACATTGGTATCAGTGCCAAAGTTGCGCAAGTTTGGAGGGTCAAAGGGAAAGCACGGGTGCGAAGAACCGCACTGGCTCTTGCCATTTTTCACCGAGCACACGTTCCAAAAGGTCCATCGCGAGGTTGACGGAGCCCCGGGGATCTTGGAAGTGTCTGCTTCGAGAAAGTAGATGTTGTTTAGAGGCGTGTGGTTGGAGGCTCCGCCCAGAAGCGTCAAGAACATGAGCAGCATAGCTCCGGCTGTGAAGAAGAGCGCCAGCAGGCTGAGGATTGGTCCTGTTGGACTGTTAGTTGATGGTTCCGGGCATTGAGAAAGATGAATACCCACGTCCAGCTGCCATTGCGATTGTCGATCTGGTTGCTTTCTGAGTAGAGCTTGCACAGTGTAAAGCAGTGTGGTGGTTGTCGAAGAGAGAGGAAGCTGTGTGAGAGTGCGGGATGGCGGAGGAACTGGATCTCAATTGGGCGCAAAGTGAAAACGACAGGCTGGGAATTGATTTGTGGCCAGAGAGTTTTTTAAAGGCATGGATTTTGCTTTCCCTATTCTGGATTCGATCGCAAAGCCCTTTTCGATGACGTAGGCTGTCGCTGCAGAGCTGGCGCGCTATACCGCATACGGACAGGTTTCTCCAACCTTAAGCCACTTTGGGCGCCTGCAAACGGACTAGTGCCGCCGACCGCCCAACTCTATCATTTTGAGGTCACGACAGCATTGCAACGTCATTCTCCGCTGTTCGTAGTCAACGTCACCTCTTCTTTTTTTCCCTGCTGCCTGACTTTCGTACAGCGCAGCAGACTTACGACTCCACTTGCACCAGCCTCGCTCGTTATTGGTTCGACGTCGGATTTATGGCAACCTGGGCTTATCCTCCATTGTCGGCGGACAAGCTGAAGGCAGAGGAAGAAGATTCCTTGGTGAGTGTGTGCTCGCGCGTCTTTTTGTGGCTGTATAGCTGACAAGCTGTAGGCCAGAGAGCTCGAGTGGCTGCTGACCTCGTTCCAAGAACTGCTTGCCTCGCTGCGAGAAGGGCTTGAGGAATGCGCTGAGCTATTGGCTCCAAAAGAGCCAGGGTCCACCCTGGTTTTATCATCGGTCCGATCAGAGAGCGTAAAGGGGTTTGTGACTAGAGTAGGGACCCGCATCGTCAAGGGAGTATGTAACTTCTTCTTTTGTTTGGGGATTTGAGACTGATTATTTGACAAAGGATATCCAACTTCGACTCAGCTCTCTGCCGCCACCTCGCGGGGCTAATGCTACCCGCCTTACCTTTTCGAATATCCCAGGAGCACCAGAGCTGGTGCTGGACCAGCTTGCGACAGTGCGCAACCTGGTGAATCAGAGCCTTGATGTGGTCGATGTCAGCACGTGGACTGGCAATCCACTGAATGCGAGTTTCATTTCCGGCCAGCTGCGTTTATTGCATGAGCATATTTCCGAGGCAAGGGCTGCCCTCAAAGGAAGCACAGAGTCATTACAATGGTGGGAAAACAGTGCGGACGACAACGTACGGTAAACCCTGAACTCTGGAAAGCCAGATGCATTATTCAAGTTTAAATAGCCCTAAGCCGCTGACCTTTTTTAAGGTGTTTGATCCTGCTCTACCACCTTACTTATCATTCCATCTAGCAATCGCAGAAGCCGCTTTAGTCCTAAACCTGCGGACTTTGGAGCCCACAGCCGTCGCGCAAGCCCCAACAGCGTTTGCCACAGACATCTCCCTGACTGGTCTTTCACTACGAGACCGCATCTTCGGGCCGCGGCTACCCACGCACGACGAATCCGGGGAAACGTTTAAATGGTGCGGGGAAGATGTAAAAGTGAAAGAAAAGATCCGCGTGGAGAGCCAGGATCCGAGTCTCATCGCGGTCATGGCCAAGCTGAGTGCGCTGGAGCATGAGGTGATGAAATGCATCAGCTCGTTGAGTATTCTCACAGGCGAAGATGACAGCGAGAGCGCATAGGTCATTGAGAAACGTACGATTAGGGATAGAATGTGATACTAAGTATATATGCAGCCAATGAAAATCAAGTAGTTGTATAAGTCTGTATTATGTAATGACAACAGCCAATCACGTCGCAGGAATTTGATGCAGGGCTTGGCACATCGGGAGCTCCTGTGGCGACGGAGAAAAAGAGTTTATTGTTTTTCACGCATCCAGAAAAAAAAAAGTTTCCTCTTTGCTAGTCGAAGGATCGAAACTTCACGATGCTTTCCAGGTGTCATCGGCCAAGCGTCCTCGAGATCCTCCAATCGACAACCACGCATCACACCGCACAGCTTCAGCGAGCTCGTCGCAGATTGGGAGCATCGCAGATCTCGTCTTTGACTCCGCGCAACAAGTATCAGCAAGAGCATCAGCACAAATGGCTCCGAGCCAGACGAACACTAACATCAGCTCCCAAAAATGTCGAATTGCAGACCGCGAATCGAAAAGCGGAGATATATACGCTAATTGATAGAATTCACCAACACGAAGACGAACTCGCCGCTGTACTAGACGATGTGTTCCTGGACGAGTACGACCACGTTGTGGAAATCAGGGGCTGGGGCCTAGAGGACGTTTTCAGTGGATCGATCGGTCATCGCAATTATCAAGCGCTAGAAGCCAAGGTCAGAATCGCCAGACAGCAATTCGGAGAGTTTCTTCCAGATGACTACCTGAACCCCGCCGAGTTGAAACTTTACAACACTCTCTATGGCGAGGCGACTAGTCTAGAAAATGTAGAGGAGGAGGAAACCAAGGTGCCGAATATGATTCTCAGAGACGATGGACAGGGCGGGATTGAAGAGATCGAGGTGGAACGACATGTTGAAGAGGACGCAGAATCGGTGGATGATATGGTGGGCGAGGATGATGACGAGTCCGAAAGATTGTTGGCACAACTAGGTTCAATGGTGGCTCGACATCCTGATATTGTGCTGGACGAAATCGACGAGGAGCACAACTCCGGGTCTGGATCAAGAAACCATCCTTTGACCGAAGCCGGCAAGTTCGCAACCGATCCAACGACTGTGTTTATTCCCAAGGATACAGTCACCGACCCCATCGCTACCATTTTGTCCGACTACCCCAACAAACATATCACCGAAGCCTCTCATAGAATATTTGGCGGACCTCGACTACCGCTTTCTACCGTTACTCCACCGCCTAATATGAAAACTCCAAACTTGCCAATACCATTGGCAGCTACTCAGCATCACATGAGTGAGATGGAAGCCAATACCTTCCTCGCCACTCTCTATCCCGGCGTCTACGCCTCGACTTTGAGCGTGCTTGTTGAGGTTAGGAAGCGACTAGGAAGCAAGTGGCTGCGGGATCTCATAAACCAGCCAAAAGGACCACGGGTTTTGGATGCAGGAGGTGGAGGTGCCGCCATGTTGGCATGGAGAGAGATAGTTCGTGCCGAGTATGAGACCATGGTCCCTGACCACCCCAGAGACGCTCCAATCCCTACGGGAAAATCAACCGTGGTCGCTGGGTCCTATCCTCTTCAGTTGCGGGCAGGTGCCATGCTGGAAAATACAAGTTTCTTGCCTCGACTGCCTGACTACATCCATATCCGTGATGGCTCGACCCTGGCTGATGAGAGAGCGCCTTCTCGCAAGGTGTTTGATGTCATTATCGCACCTCACTCGTTGCTTAAAATCAGAGAAGACTACAAGCGGAAAGAGTACGTGCAGAATCTATGGGCCCTCCTGAACCCCAACGGCGGTGTTTTAGTTCTGCTGGAAAAGGGCCGCCAGCGAGGATTTGAAGCCATTGCCGGTGCTCGTCAAATGCTGCTCGAAAACCACATTGCCAGCCCTGGCGAAACCGAATATGAAGGACTGACAGAAAGCGGGGATATGGGGAGCGTGAAGAAAGAGCCTAGCATGATCATTGCGCCCTGCACGAACCATGGAACATGCCCCATGTACACGGTCTCTGGCCAGGCAGAAGGTCGAAGCGATTACTGCCATTTCTCGCAGCGATTCATTCGACCTGATTTCTTGCAGCGCATCTTGGGCAGCAAACATCGCAACCACGAAGATGTCGAATTCAGCTACGTCGCCGTTCAACGTGGAGTGGACATGCGAGAAACACACGGTATAACCCAAGGCAAAGCCGCAGCAGACGCTGCATTTGAGGGATACGAAGAAGAGGACGCCATGGGAAATGATCCAGAAGCGAATACTGCGACACCGACAAAAGATCAAACTGTCAACCTCCTCTCTCTTCCACGCGTGGTCTTTCCGCCGATGAAACGCCGTGGGCATGTCATCATGGACATGTGCACGCCCGAAAGCAAGATTGAGCGATGGACGGTGCCTCGCTCATATAGCCGGCAGGGATACCGTGACGCACGCAAGGCTCGCTGGGGCGATTTGTGGGCTCTTGGAGCGAAAACGCGAATCCCGCGCAATCTAAGGCTCGGCACTGTCGAAACCCAACTCAGCAAGAAAGAAAGAATGCAGAGCAAGGCCGACTCCAGGAAGAGCCGGCTAGAGGCAGAAGACGAAGACCAAGATGAGGCCGCAATCATACCGCGAGAGAAACAAGCCAATCCGGGCCTGGCCGATGCACTCAGCGAGCAAGCGGATTCGCTTGAGGAGCGAAAGAAAGGCCGAACCGTTCCTAGTTGGAAACGGTATGCAAACAAGAAGCGGATTCGCCAGGCATCCAAAAGGACCACGGATCAGAAGACTGGGGATATCGCTTGAGGTTTGACTCTACATATTATGTCGTATTTCGCCTGGAAATGACTTGGGACATTGGAAATATTTTTATACGGCGCTGGGTTGATTGGGTGGGTTGATTGTGTTGCATCTGTATTATATTGTATAATAGCTACTCGACTATCTGTATCATAAATCTCGATCCGACTCTGCTGAACTTTCCGATTGATTTTCTCTGAACAAGTAGTTGGCGTTGAAGCCGAAGCGGCACTTGTAGTGTTTGGTTGTCCTTAGACTGATGTTAAGTCTGTCCTCGATCTTTGATGGGAGAAGATCCAGCCTTTGGACGATAGAACGGCGGTCGATACAGTCTGAGCAAGCATATTATGCTTCAAATCCTTGTGAAAGCGACATCACCCATACTGAAGATATTTCAAAAGGCGAAATCAATCTCCACTGCCAATCACTGAACAGCCATGCTCTTCCTCAACTCCCTCTCCTTTTGCCTATTCTGCAACTCCAGCCTGTCGACCGCATACTTTAGCCTCTCCTTCTTTTGCACCAGTCGTCGCAACTGAATAGCCTTGGCACTCGCATCCGACGATGCACTGCTGCTGCTGTTGGTGTCTAGTCGAGTAGCTCGACTGGCCGCCGCGCTCCTTTGCTTGTCTGACATGCGCCCTTCCTGAAGCTCGCACTTGGCCTTGAGCGAGTCCTCGCGGCGCGCGAGGCGCTCGACGTGGTTCGATGCTACGGAGAGTAGGTGCGCGATGCTGGGCGAGATTTCGTCGACCAGGGCTTGTTGGGCTTCTTGCAGGGTTGGTTCGGGGAGGAGTTCAAAGTGCTATACCCCAAAAGAAGTTAGAATAGAATTTTCAAAAGGGAAGGGGTTAGTGTACCCTGGTCGTTTGGAGAACTTTGGTGAGGCGTGGAAAGTCGTTGACACCAGAGTTGAGAATGTCAATGGAGCTGTCGAGCAGCTGTAGGGACGAGCGCAGCGAGGTCACAGACGAGGCGAGCGAGTCGGCCATTGTGAATTGTGAATTGCACAAACTACAGGCAATCAAATAACTGTGTAGTAGGGTAGTTGATAGTTATGTTTACATGAAGCTAAAAGCTAAAGGCTAGCGGAGGGGCTAAAAGCGGCCACGCTTTCCAGCTCAAAGCGGCGAGGCGAGAACTTCCGATCCAACCTCGCTCGCTGTTCCGCTTTGTCTCGACCTCTTTTCAACCCATCCTCGACCCTTTGCGAATTCCCCATCCCGTCTCTTCGCGACATTTAACTCTTGCTTGAAATCATGTCTCTCCTCGGAAAGAAGTGGCCGACCCCTGTAGGTGAGTTATTTTTCCTATCCTGCTGAATTGCTGTCGGTGTCGAGGAGACGATTGCTAACGGATCGTGTCGCATTATAGGCAAGACCATGTTCCCTTTCTACGCTGCCGGTATGTTACTTTTTGCAACAGCTTGCGCTTGCACTTTCAACCTTGCGCTTTGCATATAGAAGATTGGATTCAATTGGTGCGGCATGGGATTATTGCTGACTGCTACTCCCAGGCCTTGTCATCCTCTACGGTGTCAACTCTATCGCCAACGCTTCCATGAACTGTGAGTCCCTTTGATGTTGCCAGACTCATCCCGATCAACTCCCGGTCTCGTTAGCCGCCCACATGCACTGGTGCTAACCTAGCAAAACAGCCGCCGAGTTCAAGAACGACCCCCGAAACCCCAACGCCAAGCCTTCCAAGGACCAGCATTAAGCAAAACGTTAATGATTTGAGGGGAGATTCGTCGTAAATCAATGGACGAGAAGGAGATTGTCGTGTTTTATGCAAATTCGGTCGTCAAGAGCATAACCCCCAAAGCCAAAAGAAAGGCACAATGGCCTATTTGCCAGTCTCTTGTCATGATTTTCTTTGTACAAAGCATATAGACCCGAACTAGGCGTCTATTGACGCGGAAAGAAGCTGTATCACTATAACAATACTGGGTTTTTATACGTATTGGCTGTTCAATGTAGCTTCATTTGAACCAGATGTCTCGGCAGAGAGCTTGACGGAGATGATTATATGGGCAATAGTGTCATTTCCACTACTGAACACTGAAGAATTCTAAAAATAAGAACAAGAGAAAGCAATTGCGATTGCAATTGCAGTATTAATTTGAATTGCAAGCAATCTGATGCGGATGTTAGATGGGGGTTACTGGTAATTGCCAACATGCGCTAGTCCGCTTCGGATAGCGACCAAGTCGCGGAAGCCGAAGTCTAAAGAAGTTGGAACTTCCATCTCCAAACCACCAAGTCCCATCCCAGCTTGCATCTCAGCAATACCCAAAAGCCCAACATGTCTCATTTCCGAGCCAAGCGGCTGGATCTCGGCGGCTTCATCAACGCCCGCATCATCCGCGACCATACCAAGCGCAAAGTCTTTGAGCAATTTGAGCCTGAGAGGTGAGTGACGAGTTTACGAGTTTCCTCGACGAAGAGATCCATCCAGACGTGGACAGTTTCGCTAATTAATATGATTTTTTTTTTTTTTTTTCATCTTTAGACAAGCGCTCCGTTATGCGATCCGAAATACATCTCTCCCCCAGCGTGTGCGCGTGCAGGCCCAGCTCCAACTCTCGCAAATGCATGCGTATACTCGGCCGACTCAGATCAAGAACCGATGTGTGGCAGGAGGGATTGCGAGGAGTGTATTTCGCGATTTTAAACTTGCACGGGTAAGACATACTCCCCTTACTTTTTTTGCCCCCCTTTTTGAGATGGATTGCGAGAGATGCTAACTAATTTAATCCAGTACCAATTCCGTGAACAAGCACTGGCTGGCTTGCTGCCAGGTGTGAGAAAAGCTTCTTGGTAAAAAAAAATCCAAGTTTACAGTGCGTTTGAATTGCATCGATTGGTCGTATCGATGGGTTGGAGTCCATTATCATATATACATACCGGGTTGGTTAGAATCGGGCGTTCTGATATCTGCAGTGTACAATATTTCATCAATGACATGTTATTTCCCAAACATATCACTATCTACTATCTGCGTTTGCCTTTTTTTTTTTTTTTTTTTTCAGCCTTCAAAAACAGGCGGATCGGTGGAAATACGGGGGTTTTTTATTCGGCGAGGCTGGCGTGTTGCGTATTCGTCTCCGTTTGCTTCCTCGTTGTCGATGACTCTGGCCGCTCTCCGCTCACTGTCTCTTTCTTTCTTTCTCACACACATATTTCATTTTCCTTCAACCCAGTCTTCGCTTTTCTGCACCTTCACTTTGAGCTGAAAAATACCCAGAGAGTCAGCCATCTCATCCCTCACCTTGTCAGCTACTGAAGCAATAATGTTGGTCTATCGAAAAAAAGACCTTCCCAAGGACCCCGTCTTTGAAGCAGACCTGGAAAAACTCGGGTAAGTGTTGACATATTCGTTTTGACATGAAAACAATGTACTGAAGATGCAAGCAGATACTTCATCAACGACAAAGACCAAATTCGCAAGGTTTCCAATCCAGAACTCGACTTCAAGTTCAGACTCACCAACAACGAAAGATGGAACAACGTACATGGCAACGCAATGAATGGTGAGCCTTTTTTTTTGGTTTATATGTTCTACTCGAGACTGACGGGATAGAATGCACTCGTCGGATCGTTCTGGACCGTCTCAAGACCCTCACCATGTCGACTGTCCGTCTTCCTCTAGGCGCGCAAGAAGGAGACAAGCATGTGCCGGTTCTGTGCTCGTCAAATCTGAGGCAGGCAAAGCGGATCGTGGTCGTCTTTGGCGGCTCGACTCAGGATCTCGGTATCTGGGCTTATAGAAGTATCGGCAAAGAGGGTATCAACCGTGGATCTATGGTTGACTTTGCAAAGGCCGTTCTACAAATGGCAGGTAATGAACGTTCTTGTTTCGAGAACAACAAAGAAACTGCCCTGGTGATTGCAAATACCGGTCAGTTGTATTATCACTGTGGCTCTGGAACTGCAATTTCCCAACGAACATGGTTTGCTCTTCCCCAGCTGTCGGCAGTGCACCCGCCGCTAAAGTGGTCATTGCGTAACAGAATTCCTCAGAACGCCAACTGCGAAGAGCATGTCAAATGCGTGTTTGAAGGGATACTGGCGGCTAGGGGGCAGCTAGTGCACGAAGAGGCCAAGATTGATGTTATTGCAGTCTCGGACGGAGCACAGCATGCTACTCGGTACTTGGCAGAAAACTGTAAAACTCTCCCCCTCTTTTTCCTTTAAAGGAAAAGCTTTTTTTTTCTTACAACCTACAGGGGAAAAATGGAAGGACTACGTCTCAGCGATGTGCCTCGCAGACCCGATCCACAACAAAAGCGAGCTGGTGAAGGAGACAGAGATCGACATGGACGCCGGGCTAAAAATGGGCACGTTTTCCCGGTTCTTGTCCACACGCTGCCGCGCATACATCCTGTCTCCACACCCGGTCGAGTGGCCGGTCCCGGGCACGCTGCAGTACGGCTGCAACACGTTCTCGTCGGGCGAGCCCGTCTACGCAGAGACTTCGATTGTGTCGTGCTGGAAGAACATGCTGCCGTGGCTCGACAAGCTGCACGCAGACCCGTCGTACGAAGAGGTCGAGCTGATCATTGCCGAGGAACAGGACGATGATGGATGGGCGAAGTGGAAGCAGCAGGCAGAAGACGCGGAGTCTGTTGTCGACGAGTGAGAATCCCGTGGCTGACATGTATCTAATTAGCAAGATCAGACAGATCAGACAGAGAATATCGAGCACATTCATTGAACTGGAAATGTATACAGAGTATACAAGTATGGAGTATACAGTCAAGAGTACGAACTAAGAAACATGTGAAGGCCCGGGCGTCCCTGGCTTGCACCAAACAGGCCTAGCGCGCCTGCCTCCGGAGCCGGCCGACGGCACGCCGCGCAGCGCATGCTAAACCCGAACAGGAAAGGATTTTGCCGGAGAAAAAAAAAGAAAAAACGAAAAAGACCCGGTGGGGCGGTGGAGGCGGTGAAAGGCTGCGAGCCAACGACGCCCGACGCGCTTATCGCAGAGACGTCCACTTTCCTTCGCCTTTATCTCTATTATCGGACTTATCACTGCCTGTGATAGCGCCTCAGTATACAGAGTATCGGCTTGTGGCTCGCACGCTGAACACAGTCGCGATGTTCGTATCGCAGGCCGCCAATGCCTCAATGGAACCCTCAGCCCGGAGACGAGGCGGGCCTATTCCCAAAATGGGCAACCGTGACTCTATCCCCGGAATCCACAGCGACTAAAAGTTGTGGTTGTGGTCCGCCGGCCGGAAACTCTCGACCTCAACTACGGCCCGTTTGGGAATTTCCATCGAGTAACACCATCACCCGGCTTATCGGCACAGCGCCCAACCGTGCTGAGCCCACCGCTAACAACCCATGCATCCAGCAGCATTTTTACTAATGGATTGTGTGTTGGGCCCTGAGAGGGAAACGATTCCCGTGGTACCGCACGCCCAAGGTTTTCTGAACGGCAGATGTGCGTTACCCACCGAGGGACGGCCCTCTTTTAACCCCTGGGGGGTTGGCCTGTCGTTGCAAAAGGAACGAAGCTCTTTCGTCCTGCTGTCACTGTCAACACCAACTCAACAGTCCTGAGCCTTGAGTCAACTTCCTGCGGTTCTGCGGTTCTGTGGTTCTGTCCTCGTCCTTTCCGTATTGGGATAATCTTGCCTTATCTGTGATCCACCGCCACGATAAGCAAAACGTCCCACGCCGCCACTCTTTTCCTCCTGGCTTTGTTCTATTTCCTCTGTTCTGTCGCCTTATCTGCCGTCGTGGTCCTCCACTCTGTACACATCTCCTCGCTCTAGTACAGACTACGGAGTATGACTATGGAGGCTGTCACTGTCATAGCTTCTTCGCGGGCCGTGGTTTCCGGCCGGCTTACTGCAGCCACCATCGTGGTGTCCCAGGCCACCGGTAAGATCGTGCAGGTGTTTGACGCCGTTAGACCAGCCTCGGATTTCCCCGAGGGCACCCCATACAAGGACTACTCGCCTTCGGTGCTGCTGCCCGGTCTGGTCGACGCCCACGTGCATCTGAACGAGCCTGGCCGTACAGAATGGGAGGGTTTCTACACCGGCACCCAAGCCGCCGCTTTTGGGGGCGTGACGACTGTTATCGACATGCCTTTGAACGCCATCCCTCCGACGACTACTGTTGCTGGCTTCCACGAGAAGATCCGCGCCGCCCAGGACAAGTGCTGGGTGGATGTTGGCTTCTACGGGGGTATCGTCCCGGGAAACTCGCATGAACTCAAAGCTTTGGTCAATGAGGGCGTGCGTGGCTTTAAGGGTTTCCTTATCGATAGTGGCGTATGTACTGATAACCTTGATACGAGCGTGATACTAGTATTGCGGAGGGAGGCTAACATGGTCTAGGTCGAGGAATTCCCAGCTGTTTCTTCTAACGATATCAAGCTGGCCATGGAGGAGCTAGCTGACCAGCCTACCACGCTCATGTTCCACGCTGAGATGCTGCCTCCAATTACCGACTCTGTCGGCGACGATGTCCAGGTATCGCAGCCTCCGCTGGCACCAGCTGGGCCTCTGCAGTCGTACTCGACGTTTCTTGCTTCTCGCCCGCCGGCGTTTGAGACGTATGCTATTGCGGAAATTATTGATCTTGCTGCCACAGCTCCAAAGCTTCCGCTGCATATCGTGCACTTGTCTGCGAAAGAAGCCATTCCTTTGTTGAGGGAAGCCCGCGCCAACGGCATCCCCATCACGGCCGAGACCTGCTTCCACTATCTGTCGCTGGCAGCTGAGGAGATTGCCGAGGGCGACACGCGGCACAAATGCTGTCCGCCGATCCGGTCCCAGCTCAATCAAGACGCTCTTTGGGCGGAACTGGAACGATATGCCGACGACGGGGTGATTAAGACTGTCGTGTCTGACCACTCGCCGTGCACGCCAGACTTGAAGCTTCTACCCTCGCATATTATGTCTCCAAGCCCGCAGTCTTCTAGCACTTCCTCGGCGGTCGTGACTCCTTCAGTGGCCTCGGCGAGCAGCAGTGTCTCTGATTTCTTCGAGGGCAAGGAAGTTGAGGTGAATGACGGCAACTTTTTCTCTGCCTGGGGCGGTATCTCGTCTGTAGGGCTCGGACTGCCGATTCTCTGGACAGAAATCAGCCGACGCAAGAAGATCGCCGGCGGTGCACCTGGCGGCAACAAGACGGTCGAACAAGATCTGCAGGACCTAGTCAAGTGGTGCTGCACCAACACCGCGGCGCAGGTTGGCTTGGAGAAGCAAAAGGGGGATCTTGCTGTCGGATTTGACGCCGACATTTGTGTGTTTGACGACACTGCCGAGTGGGTAGTCGAGCCGAGCACGATGCTGTTCCGTAACAAGTGCTCGCCGTACCAGGGTCGCACTCTTACGGGGATGGTCAAGGAGACGTGGCTGCGGGGGAACAGGGTTTATTCGCGCGCCGAGGGGTTTACGTCGAGGGTGACTGGCAAGCTTCTTCTTGAGCGGAGGTCTTAAGCTTTTTAATGTTTTGCATGATGCCAGCGTTTGCATGAGGAGTAACATCCTCGCTAGCTGTACATAGTGATTAAAGTACATACAGTAATGAATGATGACTTTATTAATATCTATGAACACAATCTAATACATTTACAATCCAAAACATATAACCCAGTTAGGGTTTATGTCTGCTCCCACCGCTCTCTCACCCTCCTACGCACGCCTCCATTAACCCCCTTCCCCCATATCTCTTCTTTCGTCTGATCTATCTGTGCTACACTATCTTTTATGATTTCCTTCCTCTCCCTTAAACTATTCTCCTTGGCCTTTGCCTGGGCCACCTTCCTCAAATACGCCGCATAAACAACCACCTCTGCAACACCCACAACAAGCCCCACAAACATCGAAATCAGCACAAACAACGGCTCTGATCCGGCCGCCGAGCCAGCCACGGGCTTGGCTTTCGACCCCAGCGCCATAAATGCTGGAGTTTGGAAATTCTTCAGAGCCCAAAACGTGGCAAATCCGCAGAGCAGGATTGACAAAAGAACGTTCAGCACAAACGACGGGCTGAGCGGGTCATTATCAGCAGTGGATTCGGCGGCTTTTTTGAGGACGTTTTCTGCTGCTGGCGAGGTATTAAAAATTGGCGAGGGTTTGTAACGGTTTGTGTGACTGGATGACGGCGCGATGAGTTGCGCGTATGCTTGTTCTTCGGCGAGCGTTTGCAGCCGTTTTTTGAGCGCGAGGTATTCGGGTGTCTTTTTTTTTTTGCCTTATTATTAGCTGCTGATAGAAGAAGAGGGATAAAGGGACGTACGGGCTCAGCCTTTGGCGGCGGCGGCGGCGTATACACGTCGGACCCGCGCAGCAGCTCGTTTAATGTATACTTCCTCCTGCTGCTGCTACTGCCATTCTCGTTTCCTTCTTCCTCCTCGGGGCGTGCAAACGCGCGCGCCAGCGAGACTACCTCCTCATGCGATATGGGCGCGCCGACGGCCGGCGGACTGGCGGCGAGATTCTCATTCAGGGCGGCGCGCGCAGAGGGCGAGAGGGCGTGCAGGGCGGCGACGATGGTGGGCGTTGTTACAAGCTGGACCATTCTCTCTCTCTCCTATTCTTCTCCCCCTGCAACCTTTTTTTTGTCTTGTTGTTGAGGAAGAAGAAGAGAGATTAAAAATAGAAGGGGAAGCGACGTCATGCGAAAAAGGACGCGAGCTCCGGCCAATCGAAACCCGCACAACTCTTGCCCGCCGGATCTCCGCAAGACTTCAATTTGTTGACTAACTGGGTACTGTTTTTCGCTGCACCAACCTGCCGTCGGACTAGACGAGCAGTTTTAACAAAGTTCTTTTTTTTTTGGTTTATTCTCTCATGGTGTCTTTCTAAATAAAGAACAGCCAGAGCCAGAGCCACCATGGCCGCCGTGCAAAAATCGGCTGAGGGGTAATAATTCTCACCACCACCCCTCTGTACATCAAAACCAATTGAACAACACATGTCTAAATCAAAAGATCCCAGGACAAACCCACGCGGCATCCCACTCGCCCCCTTTGTCGACAATGTCAACGACTACGTGAGCTCTCGAAGCGAAGTCGAAGCCACACTCAAATCCTTTCAAGAAATGATCTCCAAATACCAATTCATGGAAATGAACACGCAGCGGCGCAGCGTCGGGCTCAAAGAAAAAATCCCGGATATCCAAAAGACGCTTGAAATGGTCAAGTTTTTGAAACTCAGACGCGAGGATGACCAGAAAGACGAGGTTCTCGAGACGAATTTCGAGCTCAATGATACCCTGTACGCGCGTGCCACCGTCTCCAAAGAGGATACCGAGGAGGTGTATCTCTGGCTCGGCGCCAATGTTATGCTGGCGTACCCCATTGACGAGGCCGAGACGATGCTAAAGGAGAAACTGGCCGCGGCGGAGTCGAGTTTAAGTAACTGTGAGGAGGATTTGGAGTTTTTGAGGGAGCAGATTACGGTACGTACCTCTCTCTCTCTGTGTGTGTCTTGTTATTTTATGAAAAAGGAACTAATGGTTTGTGGTAAGACTCTCGAGGTTGCGACGGCACGGGTGTACAACTGGGACGTGGTGCAGAGGCGCAAGGAAAAGGCAGAGGGCAAGGGGGAGGAGGATGAGGACAAGGGCGATTCAGCTGGATAAACGGGAAGGACGTACGGAGTAACATGAATGTCAATGATCATTTACATTACGCTCGAATACTGCTTAAAAAATTGTTTATTTTTCAATGTCGATACTAGATCTATAACGTATTTCACAAGCACCACGGGACACCCAAGCGTCGCGGGACACCCGCGCCAAGAAATCATGTAAAATGACCATAATGTAACGAATTAACTGAATTACAATATAATTTCTATATAGAATTGTTCGGACAGTACGTGCGAATATGTCCAATTTGTTTACAAATAGAACAGGTCCGCGGCGCGCGCTTACGTGCCCCCGAAGCCACTTCCGGATTAGGCAATTGTAAAGCTTCCTGGGCTGTCAATGCTGCTGCAGCGATCTCGCGACCTTCAGAAACCGTCAAAATCCCTTGACGGTCAATAGGCCGGCCACGGGTTGTCCTTTTCTGCTTCTGGTGATAGTTCGCTGCTCTCAATTCCTGATTTTCCTGTGCTAATATAGTGGCGGAATTCATGGCCAACGAGCAACCTTTTATCAACTGGTCTAATGCGCGCTTTGTGGGTGAATTTGGATGGGTAAGACGTTGCTTTATAAGCCGATTTATGGTGTTTGTTTGACGAGTCAGATTTTTTATATTATTTGGTGTTTTTGGGGACCAATTTGCAGAAGAATGACTCGTACTCGGGGGGGTAGGTGTTCGCAATTGAACGTCAAGCTTGGATAGTACACGTTCTTGGTCAAATGGCGAGATACCGGTGGATAAAAAGCCGCTCTTAATATTTTGTATGGTATAGGCTTTGTCCCGAATATCTGCATATATCGTGAGAAATTCGTCTTTATCAATATGGTTAATACCGCAGCGCATCCGGTTCTCAACCGCTTGCCCATATAAGCGCTTAAGAACTGCAAAAACACCCACATCGAGCGGTTGAAGCAGATGCGACGAGTGTGGCGGCATGCATACAGTAATAATGTCATTCGCAGCGCAGTGCTGATCAAATAAAGGTGTAAGATGACTGCTATGCCCATCAAGAATTAGAAGACGGTACCGGCCAACTGTATAAGGCTTCGTCCAAGGGTCAAAGATTTTTTGAAGCCATTCAAGGCCTAATTCATCAGATGTCCAACCGTTTGGTGATTCGGTAATTGCCCAATCAGGTGGTAAGCCAGGCAGATTATACCAGTCAAGAAGCTTGTTGACTGATTTCAATATAATAAGCGAAGGCACCGCGATTCCCCTTGCACTTACACATTCCACGGCTGTGACCCATTCTCGATTTCCAGGCTGCAATAGACGAGGTTTCCCTTTGCGATCAGAACTACATACAACTTTTGCAGTAGAAATGATGCCCATAGCGAACCCAGTCTCGTCAAAATTCCAAATGTCTTCCTCAGCGATCCCGTACTCGGTAAAAACGCGTTCAAGATTGTCAAAAAAGCCGCCAATAATCGTTGGATCCTCGCATAAAGCGCGCTCATAATTATATTTGCGAATGTAACGAGTCTGTAGGTCTTGTTGGCGCTTTAAATAATTGCCCACCCAGTTCTTACCAACGGTAGGTGGTAAATCAATGAGATCGCGTTTTGCAAGTAAACAATTGGCCATTTGCTCTACCATTGAGGGCCTGACAGGGCAGCCACGCTTATCCATCGAGAGAATCCAATTGCGCAGTGTAATTTCCTCGGTTTCTGACAATTTGGTGTTTTTTGGGCGCTTATATGAGCGATTTATGCGACCCTGCATTCGCGCGTGAAGCGTTGACTTCGGTACGCAGTAAATGCGCGCTGCTTCGCGCACACTGGTTATTTGTTGTTTTTTTAACGCGTTCATAGCAAGTAGAAGTCTTCCTTCATCGTTTGAGGTCCTTTTTGCAGCGTTCTGAGGCATATTGCTGTGGTTATGCGATTTTCAAATATATGGTTGGTTGAAGGTGGGAGGAAATTGAGAGGGTGTCCCGCGACGCTTGGGTGTCCCGTGGTGCTTGTGAAATACGTTAGATCTAGTCAACTAAATATGCAAAACGCCCTGCGCCCCTGCCCACTTTTCGGCACCACATGATCATCATCATACATCTATGAGATTCATGAAAAAAAAAAAAAAAAAAAAAAAAAAAAAAAAAAATTGAAGCAAGAAGAGAAATGCAACAGACAAAACCAATCAAGCAGGCTGCTCAAACCCGCGACGAATAACACGCCCAAACATATCCACGCCCACACGCTCACTCTTAATCTCGGAGCGGGCCTCATTCTCACGGTTCTTGGGCACTCGCACCACAGTGCCATCAACCTGCCATCCACAGACATCCTTAACAAACTTCTCCAGCGCCTCGCGATTATTCAAATCGAGCCAGCCAGCAAGCACATCTGTGCTGATTTCGCGAAACGCTTTGCCCACTTCCACCGCGATGCGCACGCGCACGAGCTCTTCGAACCCGGCAACGTCAGCAACCAGGTCTGCGTACAGATCGTCCGAGTTGAACGAGGACCAAAACAGCGAGTACTGTGCGGATTCAAGCAGCGTGTTGAGGCGCGCGAGTTTCTGGATCGATTCGACAAAGTCGCTGCTGTTGTCGCCGGGCCCAAACGGCTGTGTGTGCGCGGGGAGGAGGGCGAGGGAGAGCGAAAAGGCCGGCGAGGGGAACACCGTGAGCGCTTTGGCGAGGATGTTGGTGGTTGTTTCGGGTTGGAGGAGGTGAGGGTTGAATTGGTATCTGGGTTGTTAGTTTTGAGGAAGTAAAGGTTTTTTTTTTAAGTAAAAGAAAAAGACAAAAAAGCAGAGGACAGTCAGGGAACACAAGTCACTTCAAGCTCAAACCTCATCCGTGGATGGGAGAGTCAGGTAATAGGAAACGTTTAAAGTTGCTCATCATAAAAGAATATCCTGATGCAGTCAAAGCAAAAAAAAAGAAAAAAAGAAACAAAAAAGTACGTACAGCTTCAAAAGCGCCAAATTCGCATAGCAATCAAATGTCCGTTCCTCGCATTGCTGCACCACATAGTCCTGAAACACAGTCGTCGTCTCCGGATTGTACCGGTCGAGTCCGTTGAGAATGGCGTCGATGTGCGCCGGCCGCGCATCGCTCTTGTCAAAGGCGGTGGCCATGATGAGCAGCGAAATATGTTGTTCTGTCTGGAGATAGATGGTGGTGAAGATGGCGGGGAGACGGAAGTTCAACCAACCACGCATGAAAATCGACGATATTCGCGTCAACATTTTGGTGTGCGGTGGTGGGGCCGGATCAACCCGATGCGGTACGTTTCTCCGATACTATGAGCTGCTTTTTGGATGTTACTTGCCTGATTAATCTAGTCCAAATAATGTACTGAGTAATTTCCATTCATATAGATTTACTGCGTAGTGATATAACAATAATAGCATAATTAATTAACGCGCTATCTATTCTACAAACAAAAGGCAATCCCAGGAAAAAACCATGCCAAAAATGAAAAACACCTTGAACACGCTATAACACGAATCTTAAGGGTACAGTCCTAACTCCTGTCCATGCTAAATGCTTAAAAAAAAACATCGAAACAAACTTCCATCCGTCTAGAGCCAAACTCCACTCATGTATGATGTATGTGCAAGTAGTATCATAAGTCGTCAGAGGCTATGTCGCAATCGGACGGCGCGGCGAAATGGGTATCGGCTGCGGTCTGGATGACATGTTCAGCGACGACAAATCCAGGTCGCTGGGCCCTCTGTTATGGCGAGGCGTTGGCTTCGTGTCGCCCTTGGCCGCGCCAGACGTGGTGGCAACGCTGCTGCGACGGGTGACTGTTTCTTCGGGCGAAACAGTACTGCAAACAAATCGCTCATCAGAGATTGGCACTCCTCCAAACATGTTGCCTAGTTGTTGGAGGAGAGTAACAAATTGGGCATGCAACTCGGCAAAAATATATTCATTGCCCACAATTTCAGCCAGGTTGCGTGCGCGAATCTGCCCGGCACGGCGCGGGTTGCCATTGGGGTCATAGGCGCGGCCAGTCAGAAATGAGGAGACCGGGGTGTAGTTGCGACCAGCACTGCTGTTGGGCGACTGGAACGCTTGTTCTTCTCTTTTCTTTTCCTCCTCCTGATGCTTTTCGGCAGCAGCCACAATGCTCGTGGCAATACGCTGGAAGATGCGCCAGATGATCGGCGAAGCCCGAAATGCCCGAGTGGCATCCTTTCCGGCGAGAGCCACGAGCGCATAGCTGCGTCGCTTTCCGCGTGCCATTGGGTCGGGCAGGCGAAAGACATAGGCAATAGTGTAACCAGCGACAGAGTCTCCGAAGCACAGGCGCCCCGACGACAGACCGCGCGGGAGTAGTTCGCAACTGAGCGTGCGGATGGACGACTGCCGGAGGAGCGCATAATCGGCCGGGTTCGGAGGGCCGTGTAACGAGAGATAGGTCAGGATATGGGTGTGACAAGAGACATCGGAGGAGACCGAGAAGGAATGCAGCGAGTCGGGTAATGATGCATGCAGGTGAGGGTCGTGTGGCTCTTCTTCCGATTCTGAATGGCTGCCGCCGCACGAGTAGACGACCTCGCGAGAACGCAGGACCGGACTGTTGTTGTTCTTGGCCTTGGCATCGTTTCTGGAGTTGACGGGCAGCTTTTTGCTCACATCTTCGGGGAGCGAGATGCTGCAGCTGGCGCAAGTGTCGCTGTTTGTCTCGCCGAAGCGGTCGGCATTGAGCTGCGACTGTTGCGACTTTAGGAAATATGGGAGATCCTCCAGGTTCTGTGGAGGGTGGGCGGCGTTTGATTTGACGCTGCCCGTGAATGAAGTCGACAGGGCCGAGTTGGCGGGCGACGATGAGAAGCGGCTGTTGTGGCGGCGAGACGAGATCGAGGTGGTGTCGTGTGAGGTGGAGGGCGTATCAGAGGCGGAGAGATCGGCGTCGTCGGGATGGCATTGCGAGCACGAAAACGGGAGGACTTGGGAGCAGAGGACGGATGTGGGACCATGCACTTCGCAGAAATGCGTCAGAGATAGCTGTTTTGTGTCAGTATATCGTGTTTGGTTCTATTTGCTGTGATGAGTGCGCAAAGATGCATGCGACGCGCAGGGAATGGGAGCCGACAAACGTACTATGAAATCCATATCGAATGACGGCTGGACCGGTTGCTTGGGCCGTCGTCGATCTCAAGACATGATCGCCGCAGACATGATGTGAGTAGAAGCAGTTTCAAGTGGCGAGTCGGGCTGAGGTTGAAAGAGACAATGACCGATGAGGGTGCAGTGAGATCAGCGGGCGATATGTAATAATAACAATGAACGCTGGGGAGGAAGGGATGGCTGCAGCCACACGCGCGCCGAGGCCGAGGCGGTGAGCAGTGAGCACGGGCAGACACGCAGAGATACGAGCTGGCTGTCTCGTGGGCAGCAGGGATGGAGTTGGTCTGTGAGATGTGAGATGAGAGATGTGATATGTAGCGCACCGAGAGAAGTTGCGAACGGGCTGGCAGGAATAGTAATAGTACTAATTAGTAGTAATGGCGAGGACGGCAGTGGCCCATCGAGAAGTGAATGCAACGGGGCTAGCGCAGGGAGCTCCTCCGAGGACGGCGCCGGTGGGCCTGTACTTACGACTCGTACGGTACGTACCATACTGTTTGTTTGTTTTTTTCTGTTTTTTATTTCACTGGGTTCATTATTTCACTTTACTTATTATTCCGTTGGTCTTTTGTTCTGGAAACTCTTCTTTGACTCTTCTATTTGTGAGGACTTTGTACAGATACATCGTATTTCCTCAGTGGGGGACCAGTGACATTCTGGCAGAAGCTAATTTCTCACTTGGGTTGCCATCCCGATCGGGCGAGATGATCGGTATAATATTAATTACAGCCATACAGCGCGTTCTCACGTCTCCCTTCTGCTGCGTATTTTCAATTTCACAATTAGTACGGAGTATTAATTAATATCAACATTATCGAATAAACACTAGAATGAAGACTAGGTTGGCAAACCCGTGATGCTCCGGCCGCATTCACGACGGGGCTGGGCTGGGCTGGGCCCCGAAGATCCGCAGCCTGCATGAAAAGAGGCTTGGCCCATGGGGAGTTGACGCACATGATTGTGTTTGGCAGGCGGGAGTATGTTCCCACAGAAAGCGGAGCCGTCGGCCTGAAAGCTGAACAAGCCAAAGATCCCAGAGGATCTGGCGGTTGCATCGGTATATGCTATACACTGACTCTGCACTCCGTACGATGTTTTTTTTTTTTTTTTTTTTTTTTTTTTGTATTATATACCGTAGTATACTCCGTACCAGGTACAGAGTACGGATAATTACATTGAAGATACTGGAAGAGAGCAGCCGCCACCACTAGCCACATGCAGCTAGCCGTTTTCAACGCCACCGTCAGCGAACGGGGATCATCCCGGATCGTGTTTCCTCTTCCGTATTCTATGCCGTATTTTCATTTCCATCATTTCCATGTGCCAAACTCTATCAACCACTGTTTACCAGCTAAAGCGCCACCGTTGACCGTTGAGCTATTTGCGCTGTTAGGCAACCAGCTCGACCGGAGTTTGCAAGGCTGTACAGAATTAGGATTCCCATGTGGCGGACATGTGTTTCCGGGACGATGGATCCTGACTACGCCGATGCTTTATCAGTCAGGATGGGTCCACGGATTCGACTGATCAAAATGGTGGAAGTATTCCACTGCCCGAACAGAAGCTGCAGACATGAACATCCGACCGATGATTATTATTATGATGTTGATGTGCTTCCAATGTTCTTCTAAAGTCCTACAGTGAAATATCGTAATAATAGTACCGCTCACATGCTCAACGTAGCCTTTACCTGCCATCTCGGGCTAGTCTCCTCAACGTCGATTGTTTCCGATCGAGGCAAGTGATCATGTTTTTTTTCTTTCCTTTTTCTTTTCCTCTTCGAATTGTTCCATTTTTCTTCCTTAGTTCCTACTAGCCGCAATCCCATAGTTAGCCGTTACTTGATCAGTCCATACTTGACTAGTACGGTCGCAGTACTAGATCCTATAAGGTATAGCGGCAGCATGGTACGTAGTGTATTGTAGTGGCGGGTGGAGCCATCCCTGTGAAGAACGCCCGCTCTAATAGGCGGCCGCAGTTGCACTCCCGGAGCCCCACTTTGGTCTTCGTCGGCTCCACCGTCGCGTTCGAGAAAAACAATAATTCTGAACAGAATACATGGAAAGGGACGATCGCTCCACCGTTTGTGGGTTTAAGATTGCATGGTGGCATGTGCTGGCGATGATGATTATCTGTGTGATGGGTGATTCGCTGCTTATTTTTTTATTTTACTCGCGGACCAGGGTTGCATGTCGCAGCACTATAGAACACTATATATCCACAACTACAGAGTACGTAATCCTTGTGCATTAATACATCCCCGTACGGAGGTGTTGACTATGCACAGCATTGGCCAGCTGCTGATCAGGCAGGAAACGTGGCCTGGGGAGAACCAGGGGCTTGGGACGCAATTACCGAGTAAGAAATTACCGAGTAGAATAGAGGCGAGATAAACAGATAATAATCATCTCGAGTGTCTGTACTCTGTACAGTGTACACCGCCATTAGAGCCAATATTGGAATAATGCATCCCTCTCAGTTTTTTGGTCCACACGACATGCAGATCAAATATTATCCCGTACCAGACTAGTCAAGCATCAGCAGCAGCAACAAGTTCTCACGCGAACCTCGGAGCCTCAACGTCTTGACTTGCCGCGGGCCGTTAGACCGGTCGCTCACAAAGACGAGAGGAAAAAACAAAAACACCAACAAAACAAACTTTGCACTACGTTTCAGCCATTGCTAATTATTTACTGCTTATGCGACTCTGTAGTTTTAGTGAAATGCAACTTGTAATTAAAAGGGAGGTTGTCAGGCTGTCAGGCTGTCAGCAGCCGGACAGGATTCCCTCCGACATCCGAGTCTCCGCGGGTAGAAGCGACCAGTATCCCAAATTTTTTACATGTGTGTTGTTATTGTTTTGGTTGTTGTATCTAAAGTACGGTGAAATGCTGATACTATTTATGTATGTAGTAGCTTTATATACCACCTCGCCGATCGCCAGCGTCAACTGAGCCACATACGTCGTAAAAGGCTAAAAGCTCGAGCGCATGCATTCGATTCCGCTACTTTTACATTTTACAAAAAAAGTAATAAATTACTGCGTAAGTATGGACGTACTAGTAATTCTCGCCCAAACGCCTCGATCGCGCTTTGTCCTCGACAATCCATAACCCAGCAATTTAACTAGCAAGCAGACTTGATGTGCAAGTTGCTCGTTAGCCAGCCCTACTCATATCAGTCATGTCTGTCAAACCGGTTTGCATCCTGGTTTAGCCACAGAGCTAATTATCTGCGATAACCTATCACTTGACCATAAAAACTAACAAAATATCGACGGGCTAGCCAATGCAGTAGTACGACAGGGATATAATTACTCCGTACTTGTTGCTACACAGACAGCTCTGCGGGGAAAAATTCGGGCTGCCTGCCTCTCTAGCCGAGGTGAACATCGGAACAGCATACGGAGTATACAGAAACCAAGTCCCTACCAAATAATAACAATCGCATTACAATTACTAATTAGCTCTCTTCGTAAGACAGGGAAATTCTCCCAAAAAGGCAGCATCGCACACGACGCTCGGGATACCTTCTCTCTACGTGTTCCATACTAGTATAAGATCGTCTCCAGAAAGAAAAAATTTTTTTTTAACGTGAGCCATATTTTTGTGATGTCTGTGGGTCTTTTGTCGATACATTCATAAGCATTTTCCATCTAGAATCTGTACTAAACTCAAACTTGGTACGAAGTTCGTACTAACCCCAAGTATAACATATAACGCTATGACCCAATACACACACACACACACACACACACACACACACACACACACACACACACACACACACACACACACACACACACACACACACACACACACACACACGCGCGCGCGCGCGGGAAAAAGTATAACCTATATGTATAGATTTCACAGAAGTTGACGCGGCCATGGCGGGGGCTCTTCCTATCCAATGAAAAAAAAAACCTCAAAACCGGAAGATCACAAGCTCAAGACCTCTGTCGAAACGCTTTCCTTTTATGGGGGTTTTATGAACTACTGTAAGTAATAATTAACCGTTTGCCGACTCTTTCTCGTTCTCGGAAATGAAGCGTCGGACCCTGGTCCGGGGGGGTTCAGGCATGCATCGATTGGGCAGGGAACAATACGAAGAACTTCCAACTAGTAAATTATTAATGATGATTCATCATCAGTATGCACAGACTTAATTCATACGGTTTCTGATCGGGAAATCTTCGGCCTGCCAGGATATCCCCGGGCCATCCAAAAAAAAGGCCCCGACCTCAGGAATCCATGCACATGCAGCCCGAACTGAAACTTACATTTGATTATTATTACGACGCTTTTTATTGATGTCTGGTCGGGTCTAGGGCTGAGCCTCTAGTCTCGACTCTTCACATGCTAATTAAATAATGCAGACTGCAGGTGGTCGATGCTTCGGATGCGGATCGGATTGGACGGTTAATACGTACGAGATACGATATGCACCTGTCCGTTAATGTTGGGTGTTAATAATATTGGTATAATATTAGTTTCCCTCTTTCAGCTGCCATGTTGGGAAAAAAGGTTCAACTGTGTAGATTACATGCCTCGTTATACACTGTCGGTGAACCAACCCGTAACTGGGAATCTGGCAAGTCTTTATCGATAACAAACGGAAAAATGACCTGAGAATGACCTGGAAACAACCTGAAAATGACACGACTGTACCTCAATTCTAAAAGCGTCATCGCTGTACATGCAGAAAATCATCACTTCTCAGCCTTGCGCTTCTTTTTCTCCTTTCGCGCCCTCCGCTCTTCGCTCGTCTCATTTCGGTGCTTGGACGCCTTTTTCTCGCTCTCGCCATCTTGTCGCCCTCTTTTTTGATCTGCCTCTTGCGAAGACGATGCATGCTTTTCCTTTTTCTTCTTCTTTTTCTCGCCCTGATCACCCTGGCCGTCTGTTTTCCTCTTTTGCTCGAGTCGGGGCACTGTAAATGTAGGTTCATGTTGATCGTTATCTGCTTCTGACTCGGAGCTGGACCCTATTGTCTCGGGACCTAGATTCCCACTGCCCACCGGATGGAATCGCATCTTGAGGTGCTTTGGCTGCGGCCGTGCAGGTTTATCTTGAACCCGAACGGCCGTTTCATTATTTTTCGGCAGGCGTACCAGCTCTTGAACAGTGTAGCTTGGAATATTCTGCAACTCCTTCTTGACGTAAACCCCCTTTTTCTCGTCGTAGATCAACAGCGTCTGCAAATCCCCTACTGCTTCCTGATCCGCTGGAAATCCATAATCAACACCTTTGTGAGTGAGAACAGGTTTCCCGAGCAGGGCCTTGTCAAGTGCAATCTCTCGAATTTGGGACAGCGGCAAGAAAGACGGCGCGGCAATGTGAAAGATTTGTTTCCCGTCGAGGTTGGACAGCGCCGATGTAGCAGACGATGGTTTTGAGCGGGATTTTGATGTGAATCCGGGCGGCGGTCTGAATGCTGTTGCCGGTCGTTGCGTAGGTTTATTCTTATTTGACCTTAAGAAAAAGAAAGAAAAAGTCAGCTCTCGTTTCTTCTTTTTGGGCTGATGAGTCAGTCTTATCATACTTGACGTTTGTCTTTGCTTCTTCGGCTTCAGACCCGCTGTCCGAGTCCGACGAACTTTGGCGCGAGTTACTCTCTGACGAAGATTCTTCTGCAGCACTGGGTTTTGTGTCAGGGATGTCCGCGTCCTCCATGGAGGCGTCGCTGTCGACAGCGACCTCTTCGCTCAGCTTTTTCCCCATTTGTTTTGCAAGCAATACCTCTGGTTCAGTGCGGTTTTTTCGTAAAGGAATTTTCTGTTGTTCTGAGAAAAATCACTCCATGTAATAGTAGAGGTAATTACTTATGCACTGACAATGCTGGACTTTGCGACAGAAGCGCTGCGATTGACAGACTGCAGCATGGAAACGGTGCGGGCAACTTTTTTTTGTTCCGCACGCACGGACCATCGGTGATCTCAGCAGCTAATTAGCATGAGCATTACTGCATCAAATGCGCAATTACAATGGATTATATTGTAGAATTGGACGGTAGCCAAGTAGTTTATTTTATTTTATTTATTTAATTTTTTTTTTTTTTTTTTTTTTTTGGTTGAGTAGCCAGGGTATATTTTTGAAATTTGTATTTATTGTATCTATTTCGGTAAGTACTAGTTGACATGACAGATCGGATGGTCATTTGGTGTATATATACTCTCTTGAAACCCAAACTGTAGATTATTTCTACCAACCATGGTGGACTAGTTAATATGCGCAGTTATCTATCGAATAATTGTAACTTAACTGGAATATGTATAAAATGGTAAAAATATTAAGGCTTAACATGTAATTGTCCGCGTCATACTGCATTTACCTACTTACGTACGATATACATAAACGCAATGTCCAGCTGCCTTTGCTAGCTCAGCACCGCTTCTTACAACCAGTTTAACACAATATCACATAATAAATAAGATATTACTCCTAGAGCCAAGTTAAATACTTGCTGAGTATCTCTAAGCTATCATCGAGGAATCTTAAGTTATCACTAAATAACTATAAACACTTACTAAGTATATCTGAATAGTATTAAATACTCACTCTTTTACTTAATTCTTACTAGTACAATATTAAAGGCTATAATTTTATTAAATATATAATAGGTTTTATTTATAAATGTATTAGATTAAGCTTAATTTATCCAAGAAAAAAAAGTAGAATAAGTCACTCGCGACCAATTATACTACTTATGTCAGCCACGCCAAACGGCGCTACTATGTATTGAGAAGATTAAATTAAGAACACATAATAATTAAACTTCATACATTTTGCTTAGTTATTTGTTTCGTACCCTAAATCCTGCTAGCAGGTGCAAATCCACCCATATAGACAATATAACCAATTATCTGTTTTCACCAGGATATTCAATAGTTACTTTTAGAGGACCCACATATTGTTATCACTCATAGGTCACTTTTTTGCAAGGTCTACAGCATGCCCCAGGTGCAGACATCGTGCAGGCGTGTTTTTATTTTTTCCCTTGTTCCAGGACCTACATTCTACCACAGAAGCTATGTCAAATATAGTTAGAAGCTCAACTCAACATAAAGTAGATGTGGGTTGGTCACTGATGCAAGGGCAAGGCTTAGCATTTCTTGCTGGACTCTTCTTGCAAATATCCGACTCATTTAAGAGAACGATGCCGAAACATATATTTCAGGCTCATCGCAAGAATTCTACAGAAAATAGTGTAAAGGGGGATTGTCTAATTTCACCGGCTACGTAAATTACTACATTACTGAGACGGTCTAATAGAACATCGAAGAAACTCCCATTTACTAATCTAAACTGTTAGAAGAATCAGCCCTGCTCGGGCATCTATCCGTAGCGGAGAGCTATTGCTAGCTTCGTACGATATATGCAGTCAGCTGACAATACTATAGTAATAGTATTCGAAAATTCGGGGCTTTCTCAATCCTTCTGTTGCGGAGCATTTGGGTCGAATTTAAGTAACGTAAGTTGGCCTGAGGTAAGTCCTAGTGCTAGAACATTGTCCTTCGTGATAGGTAAACAACTTTCCAGCAATCCATGATCATCAGGAAGAGGGAAAAGATTGCGGTTGTTTCGAGTTACTCACTTCCGGTTACTACTCAGGTAATAAAACGGAGTTTGACGGTCGGATAAAGATGAAAGTCCTGAGGGATATAGTTCTTTGCCCGACTATAATTGTAACTCCTGAAGAGTCTGCTTACACTCGCCCGTGGCTAGATCCCACGCCCACACTGTGTGGTTAAGTGGCTCTGATCCGAGTAGGCAGCCACTTGAGAATGCCAATTGCTCGGCCATGAGGGCATCGACCTCCAATTCCTGCATACACTCGCCTGTAGTTAGATCCCACACTCGCACTGTTTTATCAAGTGACGCTGATGCAAGCAGGCCGTCATTTGAGAATACCAATTTATAGATTAAGTGAGTATGGCCCTCTAATTTCTGCTTGGACTTGCCTGTGGCTAGATCCCACACTAGTACCGTGTTGTCAAGCGATCCTGATACAAGCAGACCGTCGTTTGAGAACGCCAACACCTGGATAGGTCCGGTGTGGCTATCCACCACTTTCTGTCTGCCCTCGTCTGTGGCCGGATCCCACACTCGCACTATGGCGTCCTGTGATATACCACAGGGTCCCGAGACGAGCAGGCCGTTAGGCGAGAACGCCACTGTGGTGACTGGGTCTTTTTGGCCATCCAGTCTCTGCCTGCACTCGCCTGTGACTGGATCCCACACCCGCACTGTGCTATTGGACCCTGATGCGAGCAGCCCGTCACTTGAGAACGCCAACGCCTTAACTGGGCCACTGGTTCAAGCTTCTGCTTGCACTCGCCTGTGTCTGGATCCCACACCCGCACTGTGTTGTCATAGGACCCTGATGCGAGCAGTCCGTTACTTAGAAACGCGAACGTCTCGATGGCGCCAGTGTGGCCCTCTAGTTTCCGTTTGCACTCGCCTGTGGTTGAATCCCACAGTAGTACCGTGTTATTGCTGGATCCTGATGCGAGGAGGCCGTCAATTGAGAACGCTAAGGGACTGCAGCCCTCTAGCTTCTTCTTGCGCTTGCCTGTGATCGGATCCCATACAAATATTGGGTTGTCATGGGATCCTGATGCAAGTAAGCCGTCTCGTGAGAACACCACCATGTCGACTGTGTCGTTGTGGCCCTCCAGTATCTGCTTGCACTCACCCGTGGCCGGATCCCACACCCGCACTTTTGTGTCATAGGATCCTGATGCGAGCAAGTCATCATATGAGACTGCTAATGTCTTGATTGCGTTAGTGTGGCCTTCTAGTTTCTGTTTACACTCGCCTGTGACTAGATCCCACACCCGTAATGTGTTATCGTGGGATCCTGATACGAGCAGTCCGTTACTTAGAAACGCGAACGTCTCGATAGCGCCGGTGTGGCCCTCTAGCTTCTGCTTGCATGCTCGCTCGGAAAAGTTCCAGTCAATAATTTTTGGGAAACGTCTGACCCACGTTGCCACTGAATCATGTGAATCCTTTGATTTCAAAAACAATTGCCGAACCACACTTCTTTCCGGGCTGAAAACGATGGCAGAATGATATACTTGAAGAGGTGTATTCTCTATAATAGACCTGAAGGCGAGAGCAAATAGCCTTGCATCGTCTACTAGATTATACAATTCCGTGTTGTAATTGTTAGACTTGGGGTATTGTTATGTTAGCATATCACATCTCACAGATCTTGGAAGATTCTTCTTACAGAAACCCTAGATTGCAGTGCTGTGATCATAGTAAGTGCTTCAGACGCCTGTCCTATGAGACTCATTGCCTCAAGCCAATGAAGAAAGTGTTCCTTTAGAAAATTCAAGACCTCTTCTTCATGGAGACGAGACCCACTCTCAAGGTGGCGGACCCAATAGCGACATGCATACTGAACATGGCCAGGGACATATTTCGTTATTTGATCCTGGTTAATGTCGCTGGTAAAAATATGTGGCTTTCCTAACCTGCAGAGGTCTTTCATCAGAGCATTAGACATAATTTCCAGGCATTTGTTAACAACGCCGCTGCGTAGCTCGGTTTCATCAGCCCAAAATTCCTCTCCCTTCCGGGGTTGATCTAGAAAGTAGTCACTGAATGAGAGGTGAAAGAAACGGATTGGTGAGTCTCCATCTGGAATTTTAAGTACTGAAGGAACAAGAGAAAGATATTGCTTGACTCTTGTGGGAGTGATATTATTTTGCGGAAGAAATCTGACCAGTTCATCCATGGAAGGTGGTCGAAAAAGAACCATCACAGTTCCAATGATACTGTTTAAAGGGGTCCTAATCTTCTGTTTGGACTTTTCGTCGTAGGTGCGAGGGACAGCGCTTTCGAAGATCTTCGTGTAGATCTCATACAAGTCATTCAAACCCTCTCTATCGTCGTTCAGAAGTTCGGAAAGACGGTCATCATAAAGGAGATTAACGTCGATGAAGCGACATGCTGTTGAAGCATAGATGAACAAGTTGCCAGACTTTTGCACGAGGGCCTGAATTTTATCGCTACCAGGCCAGTCTTCCAGTTCCTCGCACTATCTCTCTCGAATCTCGTTCAACCTGTGCTCAAGGAAGACAGAAACATCATGTTCTGAAGCATTATCCTCATGTAAGTTGACTTGGAGTCGTATTGCTGGTGCAATCCGCTTAAAGCCAATCACTCCAGGCCGACTAGAAATAAAAATTCGCAACGGGATATCCTTAAGATCCTTCAATTGACTGAACAGCTCCAGAATCTCCTCGACAGGGTGTTTGTTGGGCTACTCTTCACTGTCACACTCCTCCAAGGCATCAATGACAAACAC
Organism: Talaromyces sp. DC2; assembly: GCA_039119965.1. NCBI lineage: Eukaryota > Fungi > Ascomycota > Eurotiomycetes > Eurotiales > Trichocomaceae > Talaromyces > Talaromyces sp. DC2. The sequence continues at coordinate 200,574 of JBCLNQ010000049.1, forward strand.
GATCGGAGATCGGGGTAATGCCGATTTCCTGAGTGGATCAATGATCAGTTGAGACCATTGATCCGTGGGATCTTTAGTACTGATTTCAGGATTTTCATCCAACGCTTCGACAATATATGGCTTGACGACCGGTTGCAGCCTCGTGAGCTGAGCCGCAAGGGTTGTGAATAATGACCGGGTATGTCGACGATCTTCACTGTCTTTAGAGAAGAAGAAACTCCCTCCAAGTCGATGTTGTTTGTAAAGTTCGGAGGCGACTGTCTTAGTGACCGTTGATTTACCGGTGCCAGGATATCGTGGAGAAGCTTAGTTCGAGTATTTTCAAGACAGAAGTCGTGCTTGTTACTATTGGAGTCAAAAGCCGCACTAGTTACGTTGACGTCTCTTAGGTTTTCCAGTACGCGTTCCTGCTTCTCGATATCTTGGCCCTGCCTAATAACCTGAGAAGAATAATGAGCGATGTGTAGAAGGAACAGCTTCAGTGTGCCTTACTTTAATGTTCTCTTGAGCTGTTTGTAGCATACCTAAGGCCTTTTCAGTGTTTTCACTGATCTTGGATACGCCATCATGGACCCTGTTCAGAGTATCCCTATCAAGAGTGTCCAAAGTAACGTTGATGTCATTTTCAGCATTTTTCAAACTCGTCAACATGCCCGTCCAGTCATCTGTATATTTAAACTCTTTAATTGGCCAGTATGTTTTATTAGCCAATCACATATAGAAAACTTTTCTTACAATCGCCAAAGATGTAGCCGTGCCCAACGGGAGGGGTGGTGCGCAGGCTGGCACGATTAAAAGAGTATTTGGCCATTAAGCGTTTTGGGTATATAAGTTTAAAAAACACCCAAAATGACGATCGACAGCACTGAAAAGCAACCCAAAAATTTATGTTAGTACTCAATTTTCAATACCTTACTCTTGATGACAAATATTAGAATAAGTACACTCGCATATTAATATGTCTAGATAAATGAACTCTTTGCATCTCAGGCTTGTATCTCAACCTAATCGAATTTGCACCTAAGCACAATTTGTCGCTGAATATATTATCTAAGACTTTATACACTAGAAGGTGATAATAACAATGCTTAACTTCTAATCAGAATAGAGAGGGGGGAATACATGTAGGAAGCTATAGGCTCTCTGATTAAGGAGAAAGATAAACCAAGTGGATATTTACTAGTTTAAGCTTTTAGATAGGTTTATATTATAAAACTTATGTTATATGCTATATTTACATTAATAATCTAAATAATTAAGTATTGTAGTGGAAAAGATGACAACCACATCGTGGTGGGCGAGTGTGAGACGCAGCGAGGTGCATACAGAATCGTCGTCTCAGTAGATATGGAACCGGGCACATGCCCATAAAAATCACATAAAATGAAGCTGACAACCTGATCAACTTGTTCAAGAACTGCATGCATATTTTTCTCTGATGAAACCTATCTAAAGCCTCCTGGTATATAAGGAGATCCGGCAGGTAAGAACTGCCTTCCGGCCACCATGTGGTGGCTTTACCACCACAATAGCTGGGCCTATTAAGATATTATTAAACAGTAATTAATTAATGAAAAGTTTTAAAAAGTATAATTTTAACTAGATATAAAAACAAACTGTGAATTTTTATGTGTTGTAGAGATATTCAGAGCAGAGATGGATCGAATATTACTTATAGTGGATATTTACAATAGCATGCTATCAACATGTTACGAGATAATGGCGAGCGTGGTGCCAATTGATAGTAGCCATCAGAATAATAGAGTCACCTCCAAGAACCCTTTATCCTTAACATTTGAACACAAATTTAAAGAATAAATCTACAATTGACTGCTGAGATAAGCTGCGGCGGCACCCCGCACGGACCAGCAGCGATAAGTGAAGCCATCGCGATAAAAAAAAGTTTCCCGCGCCTATCGGTGCGAACTCTTCCTTGAATTGGATGAAGCAATGAAAAGAAAAGTCGAGAAGCAGCTGGCTACTGGTATGGTATCTGCCTGATTTCTTCTTCTTTTTGAGTTTTTGCGTGTGTGACTGCTAACAAGGGACTTGAGGAGTAGCTCCTCGCTCGGCGGTCAGTGCTGTTGCCGCACGGCGAGCTCGACAGCAGCAGCAACAGGAACAAGAACGGAATGAGTCTACGTCGACAGGGATAGATAAGGAGCCTCCGGCTAAGAAGATGCGATCATTGAATGTGCAGGAGCTATTGCAGCCAGATTCTTCGAGGCAATCTCGGGCAAAGACAGAGGTCCAAGACCAAGCTCCCAATCCAAGCAATGGCGATTCTACGAGTGAAGCTTTCGACCAAGGTCAAGTCATAGAGGAAGACGTCGGTGTTATTGGCGACCCAGAAAACACCATTGACGATGTCGGTCAAGACGGAGAGGAGTATGTGAACAAAAAACCTCATGTTGAGCTCCAGCATCACTGACACACACACTCGCCTTGCAGATTTGAGACGCCGTCGCAACTAGAAAACTTTACGCTCTCAAAACACCGACTCGCCAAAAAGGATGTCGTTTATAGCGACGAGGACATGCTGTGTGTGCGCATCAAGGAAAAGACGGTACGAACATCAAATACTGATGGGAATTGAAATTGAACTAATGATACACAGACTCTCGTCCTCATAGGCATCTACGATATATGGGTCAAAAGAGGCGTGGTCAGCATAATGGGCGCAAAGCTACATCCATCCCCTCACGTCTACCGAGTGTATGCACCCTCGACACATTCGCTCCCCGTGATTAAATGCGTCAGCAGCGTGGAGGGATATGCAGAGATCGAGCTGCAGTCGTGCTCAAGTAACTTGGATCGGCTCAAGGAAATCTCGCCTTTGTATAATCGCATTTGGAATAGCGGTGAAACACCGGGAGACAAGTCGACTTTTAAGGGATCCTGCCAGAGGACATTTTCTATTGTGAGTTTTTTTCTTTCTTTTCTCTTTTCTTTCCCCCGACTAATAACAGCACAGCTCTATACATCATCCGACGACCCTCTGAGACGACCTCTTCGACCCCTTCACCTGGATAAAAAGTGGAGCTCGACTATAAAATCCCTTTCTCAGCGAGGCCACGGGTTAAAAGCCCTGATTTGTGGTCCAAAAGGAGCCGGGAAATCGACCTTTGGACGCTATCTATTAAACCACCTTTTAAGCCCAGCACCCCAGACTGACAAAGGTCCCGGCAGTCCGGATGGAGTTGCTTACCTCGATCTCGACCCCGGGCAACCAGAATTCGCCCCAATGGGAAATATATATCTTGCTCATCTGCGAGAACCATTCTTTGGGCCGCCCTTTTCGCATTCCGCATTAGAAAATTCTCGACATGGCACGATGATTCGATGCCACCATATCGGGGCGACGTCCCCAAAAGAAGACTCGGATCACTACGCTCTAGCTACCATGAATCTCCTCGACCAATACCGAGCACTACTGGCAACATACCCACAATGCCCCCTGATTATAAACTTTCCAGGCTGGATTTTTGGCCTGGGTCTTGAAGTTGTGACATGGTTGATCCGCTCCATGGGGTTGTCAGACGTTATATATATGAGCGAGAAGGGCCCTGACGAGGTAGTGCAGTCTTTGATGTATGCTTCGTCAGAGGCTAATGTAGCTTTGACCACGCTGCCTTCACAACCAATTGATTTTGTGTCACGGTCGAGTGCCCAGTTTCGCTCCATGCAGATGCAGTCGTACTTTCATGCCTCGCAGCCAAACGGGTTACAAAACCCGGTGTGGTCGAGTGCCCCCCTAGCGTACCACAAGCCTGTGTGTGTTTCTTACGCTGGTGAAAATCAGGGAATACGGGGCATCATGGTACTTGGGAGCCGACACGACCCTGCAGTGTTAAAAGACATAGTCGACGGATCTATCGTTTCTGTTGTGGCGATAGAAGACGCGAGTGCTATTAACAGCGAACAAGAAACCAGGAATATTGAGAAGCAAATGAAGGAAGACGACGATGATTCAGTTGATATGCAGGATGCAGACCATCGAAATCCTCCTCAGCGCCCGAAAGAAACACTAGACACCCATATTATCCGCTGCGAGCACACCTCTCTCCCATACCTATTCTGCGGCGCAGGCAGCTGCACCCCTCTCAACCCTAAAGCCTCGCGCTCCCTTGGCCTCGCCCTCGTCCGCGCAGTTAATACTGCCACACACCACCTCGAACTCACCACCCCAATCCCGAGCGCACGCATTCGCGAAGCTCTCGACCTGGGACACTGCCTTGTGCTGGTCCGCGGTATGCTGGACAGCCCGGACTGGGCACTGTGCGAAGAATGGCATGCGGCTCGCAACGCCGAACAGGACTATCTTTCATCGCTGTCGCTTGCCAAAAAGCGTGGTGGCCAAGAGGAGCCACCAGTAACAGAGCAGGTGAGACAGCGGCTGCGTGGCCGTGTCAAGCGCGCGAGTCGAGCGCCTTGGATGAGCGTGATAAACGTTGTGGAAGATAATACGGGCGGTCCGCGACAGGCGCAGGATAGGTCGGTGCAGCAGACAGAGGGGATTTGGAAGTTGAGGAAGAAAGCGTATATTGGGAGTGATAGTGAACCTGAGTGGTGATCCTCTTGATGTAGTTGAAAAATGCTATTATACCCGGCCGGACTCTAGTCAAAAAAACAAGCTACATGTAGAATTTTTATATTCAGCTCTCTCTAAAAATAGACAAGAGGGATAAATGTACGGTCCTGCCGTCGAATAGCCCGTAATTTCTAACGTGCTTTTTCAAGAAATCATTTCGTTTCCTCCCATTGCACGCCCACCCACTCCTCTCTCCACCCAACCTGGCTCCCCTCAGACGTGCCACAATCAGCCGCACAAACACCCAGAATAATCGTGCCCCATTCCATACCAGCATCATCTTTACCCAGACCAATGCCTTCTCGACCATCCTCCAACACGGCAATGGCGTGCGGAACAAGCTGCAGCTCAAAGACTCGCTCACTGCCGCACGACTCACAGCGCGGGAATCTCGCGCGCGTTGTCGTCGTCGTCTGCTGAGAAGAAAAGAGTTTGGAGACGGCATCCGTGTCAGAGTAGAGAAGCGGTGTGCCGCGGAATTCATACCGCAAAACTTGCTCGGGATTGTGGCCCAGCCGGGTCGAGAAGCGGAGGAAGGATTTGTCAATGGAAGACTCAAAGGTATCCTTGGTATCGGCCGCTGCTCCTCCTCCCTTCGACGAGTCCTCCGTTTCCATGTCTTGGATGGTCGTGTTGGTTGGTATTGTCGGAGTAGAGGGGCGCGACAGGGTTTCGTATTCAGCGTCTAGGTGGTACTCTGTATAAGGCAAAGGAAACTCCGACTGCGCTGGCCATGGCAAAACCGGCCCAGCAGCAGCAACAGGACGCTCTGGTGCCGGGCTCGAGACTCGCACTTTTGACGCAAATGTTTCGGATAAGTTGTTGACTGGGTTCTGCGGCGGTTTTGCGGCGAGGGTTGACGCCGAAGGTAGTGGTGCGAACGGGTTGTTTTGTGAAGAGGTGGAAGAAGAGGTCGAGAATGGGTTTGCGTTTGACGTCAGGCCCGACGAGCCAGAACCAAATAAAGCAGAGCCTAGATCTGGCTTTGCTGTCGTTGTAGTTGTCTTGGGAGGTTCGGTTTGCGAGTTTTCCTTCTGTTGTTGTTTTGAGGGTTGGACTTTGAACTTTTTAATACCCCGCAACGCCCTAATGCTGCCAGGTTTGCGATTGCAAGTCTTTTTTGGACAGCCAAAGAGATATAGACGCCGTTCTTCTTCGGGGAAAATTTCAGGGAGATCGCCGTTCAATTGGAGCAGTAGGAGCATCGGGTTGTTGCAGACCTTGCACTTGGCCAGGTCGCCAGGAGGGGGGTGACTATCATCTAACCAAGTCTGCACGAATAGATTGATGTTAGAACTAGCAGAAGCACGCAGAAAATAAAACACAAAACTTACTGGCCAACCGCCAAGATGGCTAATTGTGTCGTCTGTTTCCTCTGTCGAGGCGTAGCCCAGCAATACTCCGGTCTCAGTGTAGTCCCCCGCATCCTCGAGGCCAGACGAGTCGCTGTCGTATGGGTCCATAGCTCGTGGGAAGAGAGGCCCTTCGCTTGAGAGTAGAGTATTGGCTTGATTTATGTAGCAAATCTGCACAGTGACCAGTTTGTGTCAATTGCGCAGATGCGACTTGCTAAATTAAAAAAATAAAAAATAAAAAAGATAAAAGTTGCGGATCGTCAACGAGGGGAGCGCTAGCCAGGCCCCACTCGGTCGATAAGGGCTTGGCCGGACTCAACCTCGTCCTCTATCTTCGTCGTCCTCTTTATTGATCACTCATCTCTCAATAATAATTGTAACCATCTCTTTCAAGCTTTGCAAAGTGTACAGTCTTCGTAGCGTTACTAACAGCTTTTCTTCTCGTGTGCTGGTCATGCTCACCTAATACGCCTTCATGATTGAATCTCGGAATTCGAGTCCCTTCTCGCATAAGTTATCTTTTTTATCAACATATCAGTCAAAATGCATCAACTTTTGAACGCACTGTTTCTTATATGGACCGCTTTTGGAGTGGATGCATACAGCCAAATCCCACTTCAGTCCAAGACAGAAACTGAGCCTCGTCAAGTTGCAATCATAGGTAAGCCGCCGGTTGATCCGCGCTGATGGGAGTGATGGATGTTCAATGGTTTCCAGGGGCTGGCTCTGCTGGAGCATCGACTGCCTATTATCTCCGCCAGTTTGCAGACGATTCAGACATTCCCTTGAATATCACCGTGTTTGAGCGCAGCCATTATGTTGGGGGCCGGTCAACGACGGTCAATGTCTTCAACAACCCCAAGTATCCAGTAGAGCTAGGCGCTTCGATCTTTGTGTCTGTCAACTACAACCTGATGGAAGCTGCCAAGAAATTCGACCTTCAGATCTCCAGCACATCGCGAGACCGACCAAAGCAGAGCCTGGCAATGCTTGGCATATGGGACGGGGAACGCTTCGTCTACACGCAAAGCCATTCGATGACATGGTGGGACACGGCCAAATTGCTGTGGAAATATGGACTGGCGCCAATACGAACGCAGCGGCTTACAAAGCAGGTTGTCGGAAAGTTTTTGAATCTGTACAAATATCCATACTTTCCATTCTCGTCTCTGTCTTCTGCTGTGGTTGACCTGGAGCTTCACAAAGCCACAGCTGTTACCGGGGCACAATTCCTCGAGGCAAACGGGATATCAGGTTCTTTTCCGCGCGAGATTATCCAGGCAAGTACCAGGGTCAACTATGGACAGAATCTCGGCTTGATCCATGGTCTAGAGACTATGGTATGCATGGCCACAGATGGAGCCGTCGCAGTCGAGAACGGCAACTGGCGTATCTTCTATGGAATGCTGGGTGCTTCTGGAGCCAAGGTCGCCCTGAACACCACGGTGACATCCATCGACCGCAAGGAAGATGACACCCTGAGCATATCATATGAGGGAAAAGACGGTATCTTGTCAAACAGTGTCTTTGATGATGTCGTGATTGCGGCACCATACCATGCCAGTGGAATTAATGTATCCCCGTCCCTCGGGCAGTCCCCCGACAAGATTCCATATGTGCGATTGTATGTGACCTTATTTGCATCGCACCATCAGATTTCTCGAAAATATTTCAATCTATCAGACCAAAACGAAGTTCCAGAAATGATCCTGACCACACTCCCGGAAAACCTAGACTTGGGTTCGCAGGAAGATGGTGTCGGTCCAACGGGATTCTGGAGTATCAGCCTATTACGAGTGGTCAACGCCCCAGCAGAAGACCTTGACCACCCACATCACTACGTCTACAAGGTATTCTCCCCAGAGAGACTATCGGCAGAATTCATGGCATCCATACTAGGACTCGATGTCCCTGCAACGGGCAAGAATGCAACAATTGGCGACCTTCCCAGTCACGATGTCTCTTGGTTCCACGAGAAAACCTGGGACTCTTACCCATACGAATACCCTCGCCAGACATTCGAGGACGTCAAGTTGGAGCGTAACATATGGTACACTGGCGGCATCGAGAGTTTTATATCTACTATGGAAACTAGCTCTCTCATGGGAATGAACGTTGCTGGGCTCATCTCGAATGAATGGCACGAACAGACAGGGCGGCAGATGAGCTGGGGCGGGTGGTTCGAGCGACGGAATACTGAATTATAGTTTTCTGTTCAAAGTTCATTCATGGATGCATCAAGATTAATAGGAATATTAATTATAACTTCGAATAATACAGGCGAAACTAGCGGTTAGCGTACTGGTATAGATTAAACAGCGTGGCTCACGATAACAACACACTACACACAGGTACACTGTCATAGTATATTACGCAACGATTTTCTTCTCTATCACAACTCATAAATAAATAAATTAAATAAATTCGTCTGCGTCGTGCAAACGAAGCAAACGAATGGCTTATCGCGCTGAGATAAGCATGGCGGCAGCATGTGATTGGCAAGGCTGATCGCAGCGCCGCACGTCATTGGCTCCCGCCCCTATGATGCGATTGTCATGCGCTTCACTCTTGCTTGACACGACACCAGCAGCCCACGACTTGCCTCCTTGTGTGTCCTGCACCGGACTTGTTTTACTGTGCCTGTACCTATCACCTCCCCCATTGCACATACGGCCGACCATGGCTTGCCTGCGTGTGACTGCAGCTCATGGCTGATCCGCTCGCTGCGATCCCGGAACAACTCCTTCAGAATCTCTCTTTTCTCGTCTTGTAGGACAACTGCTGGTGGGTATTCCCTGTTTTTCACCTTGCATTTTTGGGCTTTGCAACTTCTTGGTGTTTTTGGACTCTTCTACAAGCACTTGGGACGGTTTAGATGCTGAGTTGAAGCTCCAGTGCCTGGTTAGGCTCCACAAGGCAACCAAACCCCGTCGTCTTGCGATATCACCGCCTTCACCGACTCACCCTGCCATTAAATAGCATTAGCCGAAAACGATAATCGACTCTCATTACTCGGCTGTGTCGAAGGAGCAATACAACAGCATGGCGTCCCGAGAAGACGCCGGGAAGGCCCGGTCGACGAACCGCAAGTTCTCGCTTTCCAAGTCGCTGCATCGTCTACCCTCACAAAGCGTGCCCGATCGACTCAAGAACAACAACGATGACGAAGATGATCAGGAAGATGTGATGGCCCCACCAAAAAGCCTCCGGGCCCAGGACTTGCCCTACATGAACCGGTCGATTTTCTCCATGATCGCCGCCGCTGGGTCCAGGTCAAGCTTTCACTCTCGGTTTGATGATTCGAGCGATAGTGATGGAGGCGAAGCCACAAAGCCAGTCAGAGTCGACTCGTTGCAGAAGCAGGCTGCTAGATACAAACAAACCCGCAATGATCAAGGCTCCTCCTTATCGCAGCCTATCCCGGAGGAGTCTGAGCAGCAAACACAGTCTCCGAGCGGCGAAGGAAAGATACATAGAACAAGCTCAAGCAAAAGTCTGCCTCGATCAATAGCTAGCCAGAAATCTAGCAAAGGAAAGCAGCCTTCTGATAATAGTACTGGGTCAGGCATAGACGAACACAAGAACCCTCTTCCCTCCTCCCAAGAAACAGAAAGCACAACACCCCGCTCCGCTCCAGTGTTGAGTCGTATGATTGAAGCTCAAACTCGGTTCGACACGTCGGCCTTGTCCAGCGAAGAGCATGCGCAACTTGAGAAAGAAGAGTGCGGCCAAAGCAGTGAACTGGAGAAATCGACAAATCTTTTGTCCATTCGACTCAAGGAAATCTTTAAATTTGAGAGCCCCGAACGTGTTATCGGTGAGTATCCATGCTGGCTGATGCAAAGCATCGCTCTCCAAGGATACATGTACGTCACCGAGAAACATATCTGCTTCTACGCCTACCTCCCTAAAAAGTCAAACACGGCTATCAAGTCTGGCTATCTCAGCAAACGCGGGCGTAAAAACCCAAAGTACAACCGCTACTGGTTTTCCCTAAAAGGCGACGTGCTCTCATACTTCGCCGATCCCTCCAACCTGTATTTTCCCAGCGGTCACGTTGACCTACGCTATGGTATCAGCGCCTCGCTTTCGGAGAATCCAAAGGATAAAGAAGGCCGAGATTTTACGGTTACTACTGATCACCGGTCCTACAATTTCAGAGCAGACAGTGCTGTGAGCGCGAAGGAGTGGGTGAAGGCGTTGCAGAAAGTAATTTTCCGCTCCCAAAACGAAGGCGGCAGAGTCAAGATCTCTCTCCCATTGGAGAATGTTATAGACATAGAGCAGAGTCCCATGATGGATCTGGCAGAGACATTCAAAATCAGGGTCGTGGATATCTACGAAACCTATGCTATAGACGAGGTATGCTTTTATCCCCTCAAAAATCTTTTTGGAAGTTCCTAACAAGAACAGCACTTCTTTTCGTTTTTTAATTACGGCCAAGATGCATTCAACGTGCTGAAAGGTTTGATCAACGGCACTGCCAAAGACGATACGGAAAACCCCCTAGCACTGAATGATATAACTGAAGGACAAGCCCGCCAGAGGTCGAGCTCGGGAACCTCTGACTTTGTCAAATCAAGAGCAGGCAGTGAATCGCGTCGGAAGAGTGGAATTCCCGATGTGACTACTCAAGAACAAAACAATGACTCCGAATCATTCGTCCAATCCGTTGGCCAAGGAACAGAGTCATCTCTCAGCCTGCAGTCCCATTCAGATACTGTCGTGACCGCTAGTCAGATTCTAAACCGAAGCGACGTTTTCCAGTCGCCTACAATTAACAGGCTACATCGGGCCCCATCTGCTCCCGGCGATGCATCAAGAAAAGAAAAAGAGGGCAAGTTATCTCCACGGCATGGTTTCGACGGGCCTGCCAGCAAACAAGGCCGACCTCTTGGGCTCAAAACGGGTGAATTAGAACACAAGGGAGACAACGAAAGCGAACTCTACAGCTCCTCGGCTCCCTCAATACATGAGATTGTCAAGGCAGGCGCTTATCCGCTTCAACGGGCAGCTGGATTTGCCGAATATCTCAGAAGCCGATCTCGACAAATGAGTAGCCTTTTAGCCACCGAATCCATGGGGTACATCGAAAAAGTTTCGGGCATGTGGGCCGGCGCAGGAAAACACTATATCGATGGGGATAACGCTACCACAGACCGATACATTGATGGCGAAGACGCGGAGACGAATGCCTCTTACGGTGACCGATTTCGCGCTCATTTCGCGCTTCCAGCCAGTGAAAAGCTTCAAGCGACGTATTATGGCTATCTCCACCGCGTTCTGCCTCTTTATGGGAAGATTTATATCGGCAATAGTAAAATTTGCTTCCGGAGCCTCCTTCCTGGAACCAGGACAAAAATGATCTTGCCTATCAAAGATATCGAGAACGTGGAGAAAGAAAAGGGGTTTCGATTCGGTTATCAGGGCCTCGTCCTTATCATCCGCGGTCACGAGGAACTATTTTTCGAATTCAATGCTGCGGATTCTCGAGATGACTGTGCCGTGACGCTACATCATCGGCTCGAATCAGTCCGATTCCTGGAACAACCCAGTATTCTCTTACAAAAAGATGTGGATGAGGCGGACGCTGCGAAAACAGAACAGCAGTTATTGCGAGATGCAAGAAACGGCCCGTCACCTGAAAACTCGCTCGAAGTCCATCCAATCTTTGACGATCCACGGGCGTCGATAATCAATTTCAAACCCACAGAATCACTACGGATTACTTGCCTGACCATTGGCTCTCGGGGCGATGTTCAGCCGTACATTGCTCTCTGCAAGGGCTTGCTCGAGGAAGGACACAAGCCAAGAATTGCAACCCACGCAGAGTTTGAGCCATGGGTGCGCAAACATGGTATTGATTTCGCCCCAGTCGAGGGTGACCCGGCAGAATTGATGAGGATATGTGTCGAAAATGGCATGTTTACTTACTCATTCCTAAGAGAGGCATCGCTCAAGTTTCGCGGGTGGATTGACGAGCTGTTGTCTTCAGCGTGGGCTGCTTGCCAAGGAAGTGATGTTCTCATCGAGTCTCCCAGCGCCATGGCCGGAATACATATAGCGGAAGCGCTTCGAATTCCCTATTTTCGCGGATTCACGATGCCATGGTCTCGTACACGGGCTTATCCGCATGCTTTTGCTGTTCCAGAGCACAAGATGGGCGGGGCATATAATTACATCAGCTATGTCATGTTTGACAATGTCTTTTGGCGGGCTATTTCAGGACAAGTGAACCGTTGGCGGAAGAACGAATTGGGACTCCGCAGCACCAATCTCGACAAGATGCAGCCAAACAAGGTCCCTTTTCTCTACAACTACTCGCCTTCTGTGGTTCCTCCGCCACTGGACTACCCGGATTGGATTAGGGTTACCGGTTACTGGTTTCTGAACGAGGCGTCAGGCTGGACTCCGCCTACAGAGCTTACTCAATTTATCAACCAGGCCCGAGCAGACGACAAGAAGATAGTCTACATCGGCTTCGGGTCAATTGTGGTTTCCGACCCAGCTGCGCTGACGCGTACGGTTGTTGAATCGGTGCAAAAAGCCGACGTTCGCTGCATCTTGTCCAAGGGCTGGTCTGACCGACTTGGGGACCCGAAGAGCGCTCGTGTCGAAGTTCCTCTTCCGCCTGAGATTCACCAGATTCAATCCGCGCCGCACGACTGGCTATTCTCGCAAATCGATGCAGCGGTTCATCATGGAGGCGCGGGCACTACAGGGGCCAGTCTTCGGGCTGGAGTGCCGACTATTGTCAAACCGTTCTTTGGTGATCAATTCTTCTTTGGGTCTCGTGTCGAGGATCTTGGTATTGGAATCTGCATGAAGAAGCTCAACGTCAGTGTCTTCTCCAGGGCTCTCTGGGAAGCTACCCATAGCGAACGAATGATTGTAAAGGCCAAGCGGCTTGGCGAGCAAATTCGAAAGGTATTTCCTTCTTCTCTGCCAATACAGTACGATGACTAACTTGTAAAAAAAATAGGAAAATGGAGTTTCCAACGCCATCCAGGCAATGTATCGCGACCTTGAATACGCAACCACTCTCACCCGGCAACGTGCAGCGGTGTCGTCGACGCCATACACGCCTACAGGCGGCGACGAGCAGCAAGGGCTCGACGGAGAAACCGAAGAAATCGACGAGGCCTGGACTTTTGTTGACGACGACACGGATTTTGAGCAATTTAAGAGGGGGCAAGACGTGCCCCGTGATGACCTTTTTTAACTGCCTTTTTTTTTTTTTTTTTTTGTTTTTTCACGCTCTACTTACACTGGGACTTCTGCTACGAATGATGAATGACCGATGCAAACGTCTGGCTGGCATGTGACTGCGCTATACATGGGAATTACTTATGATGCATGACTTACATATTAATATTTCTTTCTGAACAGCGGCCCAATTGATGTTGCTCTTTTATTTACTTTCTTTCGTGTTGATCCTGTGTTATTCACTTGATTCTTGACAATTCTGTTGTCTATGTTTATAGTATAGCCTGACTACATGATCAAATTTCATACTACTATTCTAATAGTTCTAATAGTATCCTAATTCAAACGTTACCAATCGGCTTAGCAAGGCGCTCCGATGTCGTCGGCCTAGCAGAGCGAGCTTGCCTGCGCTAAGCCCGATGCAGAATGCGCGGGGTCTGGTCGGCCAGCGGGGCAGATTTTTTTTTGTGTGTTGTTACTGTCGTGCTTCTTCGTGAAAGCTGCGAGGAGGATGTTTTTTGTAGGATAATAATAAATATCCAGACAATTAAATAGATGCACAGTCCTGATTCCCGTGTCTGACCGCCGTTTCTCCGTAACTCAGTGGCCAACAAGAGGGGGGCAAACACTGGACAGCTCGAGCTTGGCCTGTCGGACTCCGAAGAAGAGCTCAAGTCGTTATGGCGCGTAATTAACGATTTCACGTATCAAACGGGCGTTTTCCCTAGTAAAATCATACTACACTGTGGTGGGCGTACGGTAAATACACATGTAGAAACCTTGTTGGTTGATCGTTACCGCCGGAAATCGATTATTTTATCGCCTTCCGGTCTTTTCTCCCTCCCTTCTTCTTCTTTTAATCTTCCTCTATTTAACCAGGAGCTTCGCCGCTTTCTTTTTTTTTTTGCTTTTGAATTAATTTCCATCAATTTTTTTTGCTGTCAACCACTCCCATCATCCCAATGGCTGCCTACGCTCTGTCCAACTCCCACAAGGAGGTGAGCTTGTCCTGACGCATGCGGAAGTCATCGGCGACTGACAAAGTTTTTCTAGTTGATGGAAAGAAACCTCACGGACCTAGACCCGGAAGTTGCTGAGATCATTGTACGTTTTTTCTTCCAGTTGTTTATGTTTCGTGAGACTCATGTATATTCAATAGCAAAAAGAGATTCAACGCCAAAAGGAGTCAGTCCTCCTGATCGCCTCTGAAAATGTCACTTCGCGCGCCGTCTACGATGCGCTGGGCACCCCAATGTCCAACAAATACTCCGAGGGTTACCCCGGTGCTCGCTACTACGGTGGTAACCAGCACATCGATGCCATCGAATTGACCTGCCAGGCCCGTGCCTTGAAGGCCTTTAATCTCGACTCGGACAAGTGGGGTGTCAATGTGCAGTCGCTGTCTGGCAGCCCTGCCAACCTGCAGGTCTACCAAGCTCTCATGAGGCCCCATGAGCGCCTGATGGGGTTGGATCTTCCTCACGGTGGCCACTTGAGTCACGGCTACCAGACTCCCCAGCGCAAGTACGTCGAAAAACATTTTCTTACAGGATATGATTATGGTGTATGGATCTAATTGTATCGCAGGATCTCTGCTGTTTCCACCTACTTTGAGACTTTCCCCTACCGCGTCAACCCCGACACCGGCATCATTGACTACGACACTCTCGCTGCCAATGCCCTGCTCTACCGCCCCAAGATTCTTGTCGCTGGTACCTCGGCCTACTGCCGTTTGATTGACTATGCTCGCATGCGCCAGATTGCCGACTCGGTCGGTGCTTATCTGATGGTCGACATGGCTCACATCTCCGGTTTGATCGCTGCCGGTGTCATCCCTTCTCCCTTTGAGTACGCCGACATTGTCACCACGACCACCCACAAATCCCTGCGCGGTCCCCGTGGTGCCATGATCTTCTTCCGCAAGGGAGTCCGCAGCACCGACCCCAAGACTGGCAAGGAGACTTTGTATGACCTCGAGAACCCCATTAACTTTTCGGTCTTCCCCGGCCACCAGGGTGGTCCTCACAACCACACCATTACTGCTCTTGCCGTCGCCCTCAAGCAGGCCAACACCCCCGAGTTCCGTCAATACCAGGAGCAGGTGGTCAAGAACGCCAAGGCTCTCGAAGTCACTTTCAAAGAATTGGGTTATACCCTGGTTTCGGGCGGAACCGACAGCCACATGGTCCTGCTTGACTTGCGTCCCCAGTCTCTCGACGGTGCTCGCCTTGAGGCCGTCATGGAGCAGATGAACCTGGCCTGCAACAAGAACGCCGTTCCCGGCGACAAGTCGGCCCTCAGCCCCGGTGGTATGCGTGTTGGTACCCCGGCCATGACTACCCGAGGCTTCAGCGAAGAGGACTTTAAGCGCGTTGCTCGCTACATCGACCAGGCTGTCAAGCTTGCCAAGAACATCCAGAGCCAACTGCCCAAAGAGGCCAACAAGCTCAAGGATTTCAAGGCCAAGGTGGCCTCTGACACTATCCCTGAGATCTCCGACTTGCGCAAGGAAATCGCTGCCTGGGCCAGCACCTACCCTCTCCCTGTTTAAATCCGAAATCAACAATAAATTTTTGACGTGCATTTATGAGAGGAAGAAAAAAAAGTTCAACCTTGGTGGTTTATGTTCTATGACTACGCTTGAAAAACGACACGAAGATATTATATTACGTCAAATTAGAAAACGGTGTTTTGAATGGGAAGAAAAAATGTGTCTTCAACCTTGACTGAGCTTTTGGTTGTTATATTATTTTATTGTTCTTTTCTTATGTATAGGTGCTTTTTTTTGCCCCGGGACAACCAACCCGTTTCAACAGGGTTCAAAACTTCAACGTTTTATGCATCGGGCGCAACGGTTTGTTTTTTTGTTGTTTCACGGTGTCACGGTTGGGTTCATGTTGCAGATTACCTCAGTCTATGATAGTCGCAAATATTCTTTTTCAATACCGTGTTTAGCAGAAGCTTATAGCTTTGTGGTCGTAGCTTGGTGGTAACCTCGTAGAGATGGGTCATGTCTCATCTAGGCATGGTATTACTGTCTGTAGAGCTGGTCTCTTCAGCAAATCAAGCTGCTGTATCCATCATATCAACCTCTTTCCCTGTATTATCTGTCGATGATGCCGCTGCGGCCCTGCGCCCAAACTCCGCAACCACCGATTTCAACCGCGCAATACGCTCCTCTAGCTCCTCAATTTCTTGCTCTTGCTCAGTCACCGATCTTTCAACGTCTGGCATTTTCTCGACGACGGCGCGCGCCTTTTGGATTCGGATTTTGATTGCGCTGGCAGCGGTAGGCAGGTTTTTGGCTTCGAGGGGCGGGAGGACGCCGCCTGCTGCTGCAGTGCCGAGTAATGAGGAGGCGTCACTGGATTGGTGCTGGATTGTCTGTGTGGAGGATGTGGCGGTGGATTGTTGCGAAGGTTTTGGCTGTTGTTGCTGTTGCTGCTGCTGCTGCTGCTGCTGCTGTTGCTTCAGATCTCCTCCGCCCGAGCCAGGTCCAGCTCCACCATCCCCAGTAGGAGCTGTTTGGCTATTATTATTGTTGCTGTTGCTATTCGGGGAAGACGTAGAAATCAGTCGCAGCAGCAACACATGCAGCGGCGGCAAGAAATCAAACGTCTGCGGCGTCGGAAACGTTGCATGCGGAGAGCTCGGCTCTGTCGTCGGGTTTGCGTCGGGTGTGGACGAGACTTTGCGCTGCGATGCGGCAGAAACCGGAGACTTGGAGGCCATGTTTGAGGTACAGCTGTATTGTGGGTGGGTTTCTTGGAAGAAAAGGAGGAGAATGAGGGAAGAAAAGGTGGGTTAGGAGAGGGAGAAGAGAGGAGGATGCAAGGTAGGAAAAAAGTTGTAGTTGTGGTGGTTGTTCATTGATCGCGATCGGATAGGATGCTTTGGTTCGGGGGGGTTTTTTTTGTTTCAGTCCATCCTCATAATCAGTAGCAGCAGTCAGACCAGATCAGATCAGTTTGTGCTTTGTCCTAGATCAGCCGGCCAGCATTGCCAGTGCCGGGACAATGAATCACAAGCTGTAACTCGGCAGTAGTTGAGTCTGACGTCGGCGTCGCGATGGCAGATGCGGACCACTTCCCAAACGGGCTTCGGTCTGAGTGCCCCTCGCTCGCCCCTCTACGTCAGTTCTTTTTTTCTTCCTCTTCTTCTTTGACTTTCTCTGCTATTATTTTCTGTATCTGCATAGACATTCTTCGTGATCTTTTCTATGAAAAGAGCGGCACGGTCAATTGATAGATATTACTACGTTGCTACTGGAATATACTCCGCGAATTCAGCAACCGCTATGGCCAAGGTCAACCACAAAGTCGCCTTGAGTATGTCTTGTCCTAAACGCCTTTACTATTCACCACAAAACTAACTGTTACAGTCGTCATTGACGGCTGGGGTATCGCTGGACCCAACTCCCCCCCAGAGGGCGATGCAATCGCCGCCGCCGACACCCCGGTGATGTCGTCCTTTGCCGACGCCAACGCCAAAGTCGCGCAGGGATACACAGAGCTGGACGCCTCGTCTCTCGCCGTCGGCCTGCCCGAGGGCCTGATGGGCAACAGCGAGGTCGGCCACCTGAACATCGGCGCAGGCCGCGTCGTCTGGCAGGACAGCGTGCGCATCGACCAGACGCTCAAGAACGGCAAGCTGAACGAGATCGACAGCATCACAACTTCCTTCAAGCGCGCCCGGGACGGCAATGGCCGTCTGCATCTGCTCGGTCTGGTTTCCGATGGTGGCGTGCACTCGCAGAACAAACACTTGTACGGCCTGCTCCGCGTCGCCAAGGAGATTGGCGTGCCCAAGGTCATCATCCACTTCTTTGGCGATGGCCGCGACACCGACCCCAAGAGCAGCGCAAAATACATGCAGGAGCTGTTGGATCAGACCAAGGAGATTGGCATTGGCGAGCTCGGAACCGTCGTGGGCCGCTACTATGCCATGGACCGCGACAAGCGCTGGGACCGCGTTGAGGTCGCCATGAAGGGCATTGTTGTTGGAGAGGGCGAGGAGAGCACTGACCCTGTCAAGGCCATCAACGAGCGCTACGAAAAGGGCGAGACAGACGAGTTCTTGAAGCCCATCATTTTCGGCGGCAAGGAGAACCGTGTACAGGGTAGGTAAAACTCGAGCAATCAACAGGAAACAACAGGGAAAAAAAAAAGAAAGCTAATAATGATATAGACGGAGACACGCTCTTCTTCTTCAACTACCGTTCTGATCGAGTCCGTGAAATCACCCAGCTGCTCGGTGACTACGACCGCTCCCCCAAGCCAGACTTCCCTTACCCCAAGGACATCCACATCACCACCATGACCCAGTACAAGACGGATTACACTTTCCCCATTGCCTTCCCGCCTCAACACATGGGCAACGTCCTTGCGGAATGGCTCGGAAAGCAAGGAGTCAAGCAAAGCCACATCGCCGAAACCGAAAAGTACGCCCACGTTACCTTTTTCTTCAACGGCGGTGTCGAGAAGCAGTTCCCCGGCGAAGAGCGGGATATGATCCCTTCGCCGCGAGTCGCCACGTACGATCTTGAACCGAAAATGAGCGCTGCGGCCGTTGGCGAAAAGGTCGCCGAGCGTATCCACGAGGGCAAATTCGAGTTTGTCATGAACAATTTTGCGCCGCCGGATATGGTTGGACACACTGGTGTTTACAAGGCTGCTATCGAGGGTGTGGCTGAGACCGACAAGGCCATTGGCCGTATTTTTGAGGCGTGCAAGCAGGACGGATACATTCTTTTTGTCACGGCCGACCATGGGTAAGCCCGCCCCAATATTTTGTTGCTTTACAAAACTGACAAAAAGTCGTAGAAACGCCGAGGAAATGCTCAACGAAGAGGGCAAGCCCAAGACCTCCCACACCACGAACAAGGTCCCATTCGTCATGGCCAATGCCCCCGAAGGCTGGAGCCTGAAGAAAGACGATGGCGTGCTTGGCGACGTTGCTCCCACTATCCTGGAAGCCATGGGTATTGAGCAGCCCAAGGAGATGAGCTGCCGCAGTCTCCTCGTCAAGTCATAGATATATGGCCAGTAATAAATGGGGGAAGCTTCGCATGTATAGGAAATAGAAATTGATCGTAAATGAACAGACTTTTGAGACGACTTTTTGAATATGACTTTTGTATTTTTTTTTAATCCATTCATAGTATTATTCGTTATGTACCATGAAGAAATATCAGAATTTTTGGAGGAAGTCCCTCTTCGGGTATTATCATAATCTAACCAAATCGAAAAAGAGTCGTCATTAATTGCGCCAGTTCATGTCGATTCTCGATTGTCAGTCGGTTTAAGCACCGGCAGACGCGGCGGCGGCTTGTTGTTGGGCTTGCGATTGCAGCTGGATAATCTGGGACATAACACATCAGCAATATTCACTATGAAAAAGTCTAATGACGTCCTACCTCGGTTCTCTTTTTGTCGCTCTGGGTGTTGATATCCTGGATCTGTGTCTCTATTCGTTTTCTGTGGTAAGCGTTAGCTGCTGCGCCACGTCTTCGTCATGGCTTTCTTTAATGAAACGGACATTTCTTTTTCGATAAACTCTAAGCGGCTTTTTACCGCCAGGGTGGCTTCTGACTTTTCCTGCTTCAGCAGAACTGGACCGACAAGCTTGTAGATGTTTGCGTCGTCGTCGAGCGAGGCAAATTCCTATGCAAGAAAACTTAGCATTTCAAAAAAAAAAAAAAAAAAAAGGAAGAAGAAGAAAAGAAAAAGAACATAATTGCGCAGTTCCATAAACATACCGCCTGCACGCTCTTGTTTTCCTGTTGCTGCGACTCGAGCTTCTGTCGCGCCTCGACGATCCCCTCCAGGTCTGCAGTACTTAGATGCTGGACGGATTTGAAAAAAAAGGGTAATTGGCTCACCTGTCTGGAGCTTCTGGTAGTCCTCGGACAGAGTCTGCAGTTTTTTCTGGGCCTCCTCCATTGTTATCGCGAGAGGGGAATGTGAATATCTGTGTGTTGCAGGATTGAAGTCTTGAAGGTTGCTTGGCCGCTAGCGGGGCAGACACAGAAGGCGGTTGACCCGGCGGCAAGAACTGCACTCACGGCATAAACAAAACATCGAAGCACCTCTTCGCAAACCTCGGTCCTACGCGTTATCGCCAACTTGCTACATATACGCTCCTCTTTTACATTATCTAGGACTCTTCAGCCTACACACACACAAAATATACATTCTAAACCAGTCTCCAGAATCTCGACCGACCCAGGCGGCCATCACTCCGAGTCGGCAACCCCACACCTCATCCCCATCGTCATCCTTCCACCAACGTTCACGAGCGTACTTTAGATAAGCAGCTCTCCTGGAATATAGCCAGGATGAGCAACACAGATTTCCTGGGCCGAGCGATCGACACGGTAAAAAAGGCCATCGAACACGACAATGCCGGCGAATATGAAAAGGCTTATCAGATATACTACTCCGCATTGGAGCTGTTCATGCTCGCGCTCAAGTGGGAGAAGAACCCAAAGTCCAAGGATATGATCCGCTCCAAGGCGGGCGAGTACATGGACCGCGCCGAGAAGCTCAAGAACCATTTGGCGAATAGCGATAATACGAAGAAACCAAGCGCTGTCGGCGCGAATGGGAAAGTGGCAAATGGGAGTGGGAAGGGGTGCGTTTTTTCTTTCTTTCTCTTGGAGTGCAACTCTTGGTATTCTTTACTGACTCATTTTATTGATTGATAGTGACAAGAACGACGACGAAAGTGAAGATGCAGAAGCAAAGAAACTGCGAGGAGCCTTGCAGGGTGCCATCTTATCGGAGAAGCCTAATATTCGATGGGAGGACGTCGCAGGCCTGGAAAATGCAAAGGAGGCTCTCAAAGAGGCCGTAATATTGCCAATCAAGTTCCCGCATCTATTCACCGGCAAGCGACAACCGTGGAAGGGTATATTGATGTACGGGCCCCCCGGTACCGGCAAGTCGTACCTTGCAAAAGCAGTGGCTACGGAAGCAAACAGCACATTTTTCAGCGTCAGTAGCAGTGATTTGGTGTCGAAGTGGATGGGAGAAAGTGAACGGTCAGCACATATACATATTTTGCTTGGGAGGAGATTCTGACAATGCGTAGACTTGTGAAGCAATTATTCAACATGGCCAGAGAGAACAAACCCGCTATTATTTTCATTGACGAAGTCGACGCTTTATGTGGCCCCCGTGGAGAGGGCGAGTCGGAAGCGTCTCGAAGAATCAAGACCGAGCTGCTGGTTCAGATGGACGGCGTCGGCAAGGACTCGAAGGGGGTCTTGATTTTGGGAGCAACAAACATTCCATGGCAATTAGATGCGGCCATCCGACGACGATTCCAGCGAAGAATCCACATCAGCTTACCCGACATCAACGCGCGCATGAAAATGTTCATGCTTGCAGTGGGCTCTACGCCATGTAGCCTGACACAAGCAGACTACCGGCACTTGGCTGAAATCAGTGCAGACTACTCTGGCAGTGATATCAGCATAGCAGTGCAAGACGCACTAATGCAGCCGATTCGAAAGATTCAAACGGCGACACATTACAAAAAGGTATGGCTTGGACCTTTTGACCTTTTGACCCCCATGGAGTATTATGATGAAACATGTGGCTGACCCGGTCGGTTTAGGTTGTGGTGGACGGCGAAGAAAAGCTAACCCCTTGCTCGCCCGGTGATAGCGGTGCAACGGAAATGTCATGGATGGACATCGAGTCTGAAAAGCTTCTTGAGCCACCACTGGTTCTAAAGGACTTTATCAAGGCTATCCACACCTCTCGTCCGACTGTCAGCAGGGAAGATCTCGAGAGGAATTCCGAATGGACCGAGCAGTTTGGCAGTGAAGGATCATAACCGCATGCTCATAATAAGTGTCAACAGTAGAACATTGAACATTGAAAGCAGGGCTTCGAATTTTCTTTAATTTTTTTTGGTCCCCTTCTATTTTAAATGATTAGATACGAGCCACCATGATTTGCTTATTTCTTTCTCGGCCACGGTCCCAAAACGATGCGTGCTATGCTGCTTGTATTTAGTTATTTTTGGACTTGGCGTTTTTATGTATTTTGATTTTTCTTCTTCTTCTGATCATTGAGATGAAGGGCTGGGTTCTTGTTAAACACATTGTAGGTAAAGGTATATACAAAGTCAAACATACTCTTTGATTATTTTGCCGGCTTATTTTGGTTCAGTATTTTTCAATGGTATCTGTTTTGTTCTGTTTGTGACCTTTTCAAAATAGTAAACTGTTATAGGTTGGTATAGCGGCTATCTTCAAATGCAGACTATGACCTTTGGAATTGAGACCCGTGTCTTGCCCGCTGGAGGTGACATCTGGAGTAATAATTCTTTGATTCCACTCGTTTAGAGTAGAATTTAATGAGTCTTTTTTTTTTATTTCTTTCCTTTTTTTAGCCGTGCTTATAGGTATCGCAGTTATCACTTCTGAAATTGAAGAGTTTTTGTCCAGGTTGTTGGAACAGGTAGGATGTATCAATTGATCCCAAAACTAAAGGGTTTGTATAACCGATTGGGATACGGTATCGTCATATTAAGTCAGTGTATCTAGCCTACCTAGTCGTAAAGAGTAATTAGGATGCTCGAAGTAATGTCGGCCTCGGTATACGGCGTTACGGTTATGTATGAAATGCTCTAGTCTGACTATTAGCGTGTGTATACTCTAAATTATTATTATATCTGGCTGATCAATCTGCCATCTTCTGTGATTCATTTTACGCCCTTAAGGAGAGGCAGGATGAATCAGCTAGGCTTCTAGCCACGTCTTTTCAATTATACCGTTACATGTGTGGCTTTTTTACATCCATACAACCATCCGGTGGCATTTACTTCGTAATTAATCACTATACCACAAGAAGTAAGTAAGAAGCACTATCACGCAATGCGGAACTACGAAATAAATCCGTATTATTGATACAGTATACTCCGTAGATTACTTAGGATTGGTCAGAGCCGGCCCCTTTCCGTTCAGCCTCATAAAAACTAAAAACAAAGGGTCCTAATAAACTAATGGCGCTATTCCCATTTCTACTTTAAACTGGTCAGCATCAAATGGCGTACCAGGCTGCCAATGATAGCTTGCGGCCTAGTTGGCGATGGGAGAGATGCTGGTTTCTGATTGGTTGGTTTATACGACCCTAATGCAATTGGTTTTTATTTTAAGTTCGCTTGTTGAACTTAACTACGTACTCTACACTGAAAGATGGACGTCTTTTTATACTCCAACATTACGACCCCCATTTACTCAGAAAAGCACTGCCTCGACAAAACTGGACAAGAAATGAACCGGAGAATGGCATCAAATAACTACATAGCCTCGCTAGGAACTTATTGCGCACGCGACCAACTGCTATGTTGGGTGGCCAGGGGCCAAAAACGAGGCTCGGCATGTTATTTGCAGTACGTACTACATAACACCCCATTTAGGCACTATTGCTCCGTACTAAACAGAGCTAAGCTTTCCGGAGCACGCCTGATTGTTCGGACAATACGGAGTACTCTGTTCATAATAATAATAATTGAACTAGGGGAATTAACTTAAGCTAAGTTAGAGAAAGCTTCGGCGTAAACGATGTAACACTCAGCTCAGCGAACCAGCAATGTTGGTGGTACGTACAGAGTACTCCATAGTTACTATAATAATACCTGTAATTGCTATAGTTAGAAAAAGAAAGGCAAATAATAAAATAAGAAGTCCTCGCTGTAGATCTTCTTCTTTATAGGTTTTTGTACATACTCACTGTGCAGGTTCCCTATTCCCTCAAAATGTTCTCGCGGCCCAGCTTCACGCCCCTGCGCGTGGTTGCCCTCTGTCTTGCTATCACCAACTCTATTGCCGACACCCAGGGACCCTGCGACATCTACGCCTCTGGTGACACGCCCTGCGTTGCTGCCCACAGCACCACTCGAGCCCTGTACGGCGCCTTCACGGGCTCTCTCTACGAAGTCACGCGTGGTTCCGACAACACCACCGTCGATGTCACGCCGCTCTCCGCCGGTGGTGTTGCCAATGCCACCATCCAAGACTCGTTCTGTGCTGGCACAACCTGTCTGATATCCACCATCTACGACCAGTCCGGCTCTGGAAACCATCTCACCCGGGCTCCCCCCGGCGGTGCTTTCAGCGGCCCAGAAGCCGATGGCTATGACTATCTGTCCGCTGCTGATGGTGCCCCAGTCACATTAAACGGGAAGAAGGCATACGGAGTCTTCATCTCGCCGTTCACGGGCTACCGTATAGACAAGCCTAATGCCACAGCCACCGGTGACGACGCCGAGGGCATGTATGCTGTCCTGGACGGCACTCACTACAACGACCAGTGCTGTTTTGATTACGGCAATGCCGAGACTGGAGACCACGACACTGGCGCCGGCCACATGGAGGCCATCTACTATGGTGACCACAACCTGTCCGGGTGGGGATCTGGTGATGGACCCTGGCTCATGGCTGATCTCGAGGATGGCCTGTTCTCTGGCTACGACCCTACCAACAGCCCCAACGACCCTTCTATTTCTTTCCGCTTCGTCACCACCATTCTCAAGGGAGGCCCTAACCAGTGGGCACTCCGTGGTGGTGATTCCACGACTGGCAATTTGACCACCTACTACAGCGGCATTCGCCCATCTGGCGGCTATTCCCCCATGACCAAGGAAGGCGCCATTGTCCTCGGCATTGGAGGCGACAACAGTGACAGAGCCCAGGGCACGTTCTACGAGGGCGTCATGACCATCGGCTACCCATCCAACGATACCGAGGATGCCGTACAGGCCAACATCGTCGCTGCCAAATACGCGACTACATCGCTCACCACCGGCCCAGCCCTGCCCGTCGACACCAACTCGACCATCTCCCTGCGCGCCACCACAGAATGCTGCACCACAAAATACATTTCCCATGACGGCGACAACGTGCACACCGCCGTTGTCACCTCGTCCAGCAGCGACAGCGACAAGCAAGCAGCCAGCTGGACCGTCCGTACAGGTCTTGCCAACAGCGACTGCTTCTCGTTTGAGTCTGTCGACACGCCCGGAAGCTTCATCCGCCACTCTAACTACGAGCTCAAGGTCAACGAGAACGATAACAGTAAAGGCTTCAGCGAGGACGCTACTTTCTGTCCGCAGGCTAGTTTCAACTCCGCAGGTAACAATTCAATCCGATCCTGGAGCTACCCTACGCGCTACTGGCGTCATTACAATGGAGAGGGCTATATCGCGAGCAACGGTGGTCCCCTTGACTGGGACGCTGTTACATCGTTTACCGATGATGTGAGCTGGGCGATCACCGCCGGTTTTGCTTAACCCTTTAAACAGAGGCTCAATCTGTAATTATATAGAGTTGTATAAAAAGCATCTGCTACGCTCTTGTATGTATATAGAGATAATCGATTGATAGTTTGATGCATCATTTTCAAAACGTCTCTTTAGTGAGGACTTTCAATGCATTGTAAAGTTATATACATATCATCACTATTGCTGCTTCATTGATATCGTCAGACAGCGCAAGAATAAAAGAATAAGAACGCGTCCCAATAAACCAGAAAAGCAAAAACAAAACCAACACTTGGGAATCTTTACGCAAAGAATCGAATCAACATGAAATAGTCCCAACGCCAATGCTGTGTGTCCTGAACAATATCCAACCAAAAGACTTTCTACCAAAGTAGCAACTTTCACCTCCATTTCGCTGACCGTTGACTGTCTCGCCTTCGCAACAGTTCTGTCTTGGCGCGTTGAAGGCCCTCGCCGATTTTTCGCGTCTTGCACCACTCTTGGCTCATGCGCTGCATTCTGACGGTTGCCACGACCAAAAGACCCGCCGTTTTGAATTTACGGCGTGCGTCATGCAGTCTACTTGACTCGGGAGCTTTGATGCCCATTTGGGCAATCATGTGGAAATCAGCCTCGTTACTGGTGACTGGTTAGCACATTTCATTTCTGGGATTTGATAGAAAAAGGCGTCATACCAGGCAATTCGAACCCGCTCGCCGAGCTCCATCAGTCCTTTACTCCATGCAAGATCCCTACGGAACTTTTCTTCTCGCTTGAGCCTGGCTTTGAGCCAGACAATTTCCTTTCCGAGACCACGAAGTTCCTTTTCATGTCGGCCCTTTTGGTCTGGGTTAGCAGCCATGTCATCTTGGATTTGCTGGCAGCGGTCCTTCAACATATCGATTTTCTGACTGGCCTTGTGAGCCTCCTTGATAGCAGAAGCCCGCTCTTCACGAATCCTTTGCAGGGTCGCCTTGAGATCGCTAATCCGAGCATCTCGATCAGAAAGCTTCAGCGCTAGTGTCTCTGCCTCTATTGTCGATGACCTCAATAGTTCATGAAGATCTCTACGCTCTTCATCCTGGCCGCCTCCGCGCTCCAACTCCCGGTTTTTAATCTTGAGGTCGTTGTTATGTTTTTGTGCCTCTGCCAACTTCTTGCGTAATGATCGTAGTTCCTCTTGTAGTTTACCGGATGGCGACTTTTCGGGGGATCGGAGGTCGAGCTTTTTCATTTGAGCTTCATGAAGCTCTTGTTCCAGTTCTGAGATTCTGGTCCTTTGCTCACGCGCCGACTTTCTGTAGTCTGTTTCACGTTCAGCCAGGGCCTTTTCTCGTTTGCGGGACTCGTCAAGGTTCTGGCGAAGTATCGAAATTTCGGCCCTGACAGTAGTGGCATCTGGATTGGCTGGCTGCTGTTGCTCCAGCGAATTTTCAAGCTCAGACAATCTCTTTTCCAGGTTTTGAACTTTGCTTCTTGCCAGGGTCAGCTCTCGATCTCGTGTACCGGATTGTGCATGCAGTTTATCTTGTAACTGAGCTATTTCGGTTGCGAGTCTGTTTTCCTCAGCGGTCGACCGTTCGATTTCTGCATTCAGTTCGTTTTCGAGCGAGTCTCGTGTTTCTCTCAACGATTTCTTTTCATCATTGAGTCGCTGCAGTTCATTTTCAAGGCGAAGCTTGGCCTTTCGAAGTTCGATCTTCTCCTGGTCAAAGTGCTTGTCTCCAGCAGTCTTACTTCCGATACGGTCAATTTCTTTCTGGAGCATATCACGTTCAGCTTCGATTTCCGTGGTCGAGGTGCGAAGATTGTGCAGCTCAACATTTGCGTTTGCCAGCTGATCTCGGAGCGCTTGTCGTTCGGTGAGAACCTTTTGCAAACTTTCCTGGTCAGAAACACCCCTGAGAGCACGTCCTTTGGAATACTCCTTCTCTTCTCGCAAGCTTGCTTGAAGGATTGTGACTTCATCTTCCAAAGCTTTCACCTTTTCCTTCAAGGTCTCCTCTTCCCGTCGGCTTACTCGGAGCTCTTCCCGAATTGTGAGCAGCTCGTTTCGTTGGTCGCTTATAATTTGCCTCTTCGTAGCAATGTCTTCATCCATATCCTTGACTTGGCGGCTAAGGACAGCTTCTTCTTGCAAGTGTCGGTTGTTCTCGGTATCGAAAATCTCCTGTAGCTTTGCTTCACGGCCAGAAGACGTGAGCTCAACATCCTGGAGCTGCTGAATCACGCGTTGATGTCCTACAGCTTGCTCTTCCAGCCTTTCTTTCTGCGACTCGAGAGTTCGCCTTGCGCTCTCCCATCGATCATGCTCAAGTGCAAATTCACCTTCCTTGTCTTCAATCTCCTGGTGTAAAGAATCGATCTCTTCTTGTAAGCGCGCCACCTCCTCTTTGTGTTGAGCTCGAAGGTCATGGTTGTTGTCGAGACCGCGCTGTTTCTCATCTTCGATTTCTTCCTCAAGCCGGCGAATTAAAGACTGTGCGTTGGCTAGCTCTCTCTGAAGCCCAGCTGATTCATCCGTCAGGGCATTGTGGCGGGTCTGAAGGAGCTGCTTTTCCTCTACTTTGCTGTCGAGATCGTCAAGAACTTCTCTGAGTCTATTCAATGCCTCATCACGTTCCGTTTGGCACTGCTCACTCAACTGCTGTGCATTCTCATTTTGTTCACGAACAGCAGCATGCTCCCGCTGGATCTCCTGCAGCTGGTCTTCCAAAATTTCCTCGCGACGTTCTTTGGCGGCATAATCCTCCTTGAGCTCATCACGTTCCTGGCGTAGTTGACGGACCTCTTCTTCAAGTTCTGCAGCCTTTTCTTCAATTTGACGATTGAGGCCTTTTGTAGAAAACGACTTGTTTGCCATTTCGTCCTGGAGCTCCTTGAGGTTTTCCTCTGCCTTTTCCTTTTCTTGGATGGCTAGTTGTTGGCTTTGATTGGCTTCTCGTGCATCCGCCTTGGCTTGGTCCAAATCACTTTGAAGTTCTTCCAGGCGTCGCTTGGTGCGCTCCAACTCAGTCTCTAGCTCGCCAACAGCGTCACTGTCCTTGTTCTCTGCGTCTTTGAGATTATCGATGATGTCATCTTTTTCGTCGATGATACGTTCCTTTTCTCGCAGAGTTGCCTCGAGATCCTCAATTTCGTCTCGCAGTCTATCAGCTTCATCTGATTCTCTCTCTTTGACGGTTCGTAATTCCTCTTGGAGATTCGTCACTTGCGTCTCTCGGGTTGCAATCTCTTCGCGCATCCAATCCATCTCACGTTGCAGGCTCTCGTCCGCTTGTCTCCGTTTAGCCTTCTCGCGCAACTCTTGTAATTGAAGTCGATATGATTCTAAATCGCGTTCTGCCGAGTGGAGATTCTTTTTATATCGACTTATTTCCCGCTGCATGGTGACTTTCATCACTTTGAGCTCAGTGTTTTCCTTCAACGCTGCTTGGTTATTCTCTGGGCCTGCACGATCTAAGAGTTCTTGCATATAGTGGATTTTCAGTTTCAAGCCAAAGTTTTCTTTGTCGAGTTTATCGATTGCCTAGACAAAGGATTGTTAGAACAGTTTAGTCAAAACGTGGTCCCAATTAGGATAGCCTACACTTTCTTGCTCTTTTAGCGATAACACATTTGGGTCGTTACCCAATACTCCCCCAGCGTCGCCCCTTCGCGATAAATGTGGCAATGGCGTGCTCTGTGCGCTACTGCTGGCGACCTGGGGCAGAGGTGTAATGTCATCAATAGCCAATGAACCAGTCGCACCTTCTTCGGACATATAAGTCATATCTACTCGAGGAAGTCCCGGGGTATTCATGTTGCTTCGGCTGAAGTATGCTGGACTCTTGGCAGCACTGCCTCTTACAGCCGACATGTTTCGAAGATAGTTGTTTCGCGTGACGCTTCGCATCATGGGCGTGAACTCGCCTTTTGGCGGCGCTGCAGACGGCAGGTTTTTCCGATCGTTCAGTGCATTGCGCGGTCCTCGGGCACCTGAGCCTGATACTCGAGGCGTGTTCAAGCTGACCTTGTTGGAAGCGCGCCGTCCATTCTCAATGCTCTTGATGATGTCGTCATCTTTCGACGGTGTTTGAAACGAATTTTCCACCGAGTCCAAGGCAGACAGATTGCCACGATAGGCGCTTCGTAGACCGTTTGTCAGATACGTAGCATTGGCGTCGATCTCGGTGCGCGGTGTGTCAATATACGGCAGCGGCATCGTTTAACCAGTGAATTCCCCGTTGGGGAAGAAATATTCGAACGAAAAACAATGCAGGTAAGACTCAAATATAGACAACCAACATAGCGATAAGCAAAATTTGTTTGTTCCTGGAGGAGGTTCTGCGCCAGACGGAGAAGAGGCGTGTTTCGCGGGCGTGTTGATGCAAGAGCGAGCATATCGATTGCTGCGCGCGTCTTTCCGTTCCGCCATGTTGATGTTTAGCCCGATGCGGCCTAGCGCACTGTCGATCCAGCGTTTTGGCTGTATCTGCCCGGCCCGGAACATCTCTAGCTCCGGCCGATTTTCATATGCAGTCACCGACTTGAAGGTCAAGGTGGCAAGGCTCGACACCGAGCATTGGCATCATGGCGCCAATGTCAGAGGAGGACCTCGAATGGTTCAAGTCAACCTTTCGTCCGATCCCCCGTCCGAAACTTCCCGACGATGCGATCGAATATTCATTACACTTGATCTCGTCAAGCCCCACCCCCGCGTCGGCAGATGCGGTTGCCCTCGCACGCGCGCGACTTCAAGAGGTTCAGAAAACTGCTTCGGAGCTGGTCAAGGATCTTTTGAAAAATTACATCTGGCAGCGTGAAGCTTTCGGGCTTCAAATCACCAAGGAAGATGGTATGTCAGTCCTTAAAACCGGCCGAGATTTTATTTCCATCTTGCTAATAATGGACAGGCAAGACATTTCTTCAAGGGCGAACAAGCTTTGGCGACTCCATCGAAGACGAATGGGTTATTGTTTATATACTGCGAGAGTTGACCAAGAAATACAAAGAGTTGTGGGTTCGAGTTTTTGACAGTGATGGCGAGTTTCTGCTCATCGAAGCTGCCGCAAATCTACCGTCTTGGCTGGAACCAGAGGTAGCAGACAATAGGGTTAGTTGCGTCTACAATTCAGTTTCTCACATGAAAATCGGGCTTACGTTTTTCAGGTTTGGGTGAATGACGGTCGCTTGATTATCATCAAGCCGAAACGGGAACGAGCGACGGGGAAGATTTCGCTTGACGATGCAATCAAAATTATCATCCAGGAACCCGGGCGGCTAATGCACTCCTCCCTCATTGAAGAAGAAGCCTTTTATCGTTTACGAAAGTATCCCAAACAGATCAGCGAAAACCTACATCGCGCGCAAGTGACAATTCCGCGGAAAGTCGCGTATCTTCTTCACCAAAAGCCCGCCTACATCTCCTCAGTAGTCGAAGCATTTTATATCCGCGATCCGATTGCCCTGCGATCTTTGAGATCCAAAGGGACGGGAAATTTATTGTTTCCACCCAATGATCTTGTTACTGTCAGTGTTCAGTTTACGAGGGTGGGATATGCTCAACTCAGGAGTCAGGACTTTCCTGCTCCTGCGGAATGGACAAAAAAACTTCCCACCAAAACGGAAAGCGACGCGTACACCAAAGCCGAAACCGGAATGAAGTTGTCATGTGGCTTTGAAATGCTTTTAAGCGACCCCCAGAATCAAGATAAGCCGTCAGTGCGAGAAATAAAGCTCTTACTTGAAGATATCGATACTGGAGACGAATCCCTTCCTACAGACGAGGAGATTAAACATGAGTGGAACCACCAGCAAGATGACGAGAAATGGATGGATATCAGCTATGAAGATCTTGATAGCGAGTTGAAGGGAAAAGCAGCAGGCGGAGGCTCGAAACCGGGAGCTTTTGGCGATCAGAGTGCTCAAGAAAACCTTCAAAGGATTGTTGCACAATTTGAAGAGTTTCTTAATGATGAATCTGCAGGTTTCGAAGGGGTGGACCTCTATGGTTCGGACACAGACGACGACGAAGATGATGAATTGAGTAGTGATGGTGAGGACCAAGATCCGTCTTTTGATGAGGAAGAGTTTTCGAAAATGATGAAAGAAATGATGGGAATGCCTTCCGGTTTTGGGTCCAAGGCCCAGCCCAAATCAGCGGGGTCTAGCGGAAAGGTCGAAGAGATCTCCTCGGACGATGAAAGCAAGGAAATCAAAGAACTATCTCGACAAATGGAGGCGGAGCTTAGGCCAACTGGAATCCTGGATCTCAATACTCAAAGAAGAGCCAAAGGTTCGAAATCCGTGAAAGGAAAAGGGAAGCAGCCGCAAAGTGAGGAAGTCGATGCTGGATCCGACGACGAAAATCCCATCAATGTGAATCTCGCCAGAAACCTTCTTGAGAGTTTACAAAGCCAGGGTGGTATGCCTGGCCCTGGCAGTAATATTCTTAGTATGATGGGTATGAAAGTGCCCCGGGATGATCGAAAATGATCTCGTCATGACGACTCGAAAACAAGACAACGTTTCTTGATGTCAAACTATGGATGATCTCATTTAGCTCTTATGACCTCTGCGGAGGATCCAAAGATGGCGGACAGAGCACGGCCATTCGCCGCTCACTGGATGAAAGAGTATTGCTCTTGAAAGCCCTAGATAAGGCTCATGTCAGCTGTCATATTTGAAGTCTCCTTTATATGGACTGCATTTGCGCTGGCAATACACATCAAGATTTCGAAAAAAATTTTGACATTTTGCAGCTCTTGCTATCCATCACCTCGAGCAGACCCATAGGAACGATTTGAATTCGGTAAACGGCAGATATATTCAGCCACGGAAGAATTTTGCATAACCCATACGAATAATGCTCAGTCTTTGCATCTAAAAAATCCAACAAGATGACAAGAAAAACGGAGCTGAAGATGTCTCTTTGTTTGATTTGCTGTTATATCTCTAGTTCACTAATTACCTGTGGCCATAATTTGTTGGTTTTAATAGCAGCAGTCAAGCATGATACATCAAACGATATCTTGAAAGTTATAATTAATAGACATGTCACATTTATTACGATATAAGGCAGATGACCGACTAGCCGACTAAGGTTTAGCCCGAGGGGTCTTATCGCTCTTATCGGCCGCTCGTCCCCGCGTTTGGCTCGTTCTCATCTTCAACCTCAGCAACTCCTAGCTAATAGTTCTTTGATCCCGGGGCTCCCCTGCTGGCAGTTTTCTTTATACAGCACGGCTCTGTAGTTGGTGCCCATATTTGGTGTTTGCCAGGCAGAGACTTCTTTCGGTTCGATTTCCCCTTTCAGCCTTCCGAAATCTGGAGAGTCTCTGTCTACTAGTCCATGAGTTCTGTAGTATTGCTTTGAGAAACAGGCTTAGGGATCTTTCGATACAGTGGTCATATTGCTCTTACGCTAAGTGACTTTGGAGATCAGTCAACCCTGTCCGGTTCTTCACTGAAACAGAAGTATACCCGGTTGCCTTTGAACATCCGGCCAAGATATATATTGACCTTGGCTTTTTTTTTACAATGGCATCTCCAGCACAATGCTTTTATTGTTTCGAGACGCTCGCCTCATCATATGACAACAAGGAACCACCCAGTCTCGCTGCTATAGAGGAATCATGGTGGCAATTCAATCAAGCCAAAAGCGACAAAGCGTGGGTGTCTTGATCTTTCATATGGCCACACATCTGATTTTCGACTTTACAGTGCTCTTTTAGAAGAGAACGATGATTTGGAGAATAATAATGAAGGGCCACCCAACATCAAGTTGCCTTCTATATCCCGTCTCCAGGAACAAGGCACTTCGTCGGATTCCTCGAGTGTTTCGACCACACCATCCACACTCTCAAGCCATTCTTCCCACTCTGTACTGTCAAATACGACTACTGTGACAATACCAGGAGAGTCCCCAGGCTACCAGCGAAGCAAGGCCTCAAACCAACTATACCCACTTTTCGTCACATGGGACTTGATTTCAAGGCACGGCCATAAGTCTCTTCGTGGCTGCATTGGCACATTTGAAGCGCAAGAGCTTTCCGAAGGCTTGAAAAATTATGCTCTAATTTCGTAAGTTTCCAACAACGTGGGAAAAAACAGGGGAAACCGAAGTTGCTAAACTTTGTAGGGCTTTGGAAGATATTCGCTTCTCGCCTATCCCCTCTTCGCAGCTACCATCGCTGTCCTGCTCCTTGACTCTTCTCAGTGATTTCGAGCCCTGTAAAGATGCTATGGACTGGGATCTGGGCGTACACGGACTGCGAATCTCCTTTATCTACCGAAACCGACGATATGGTGCCACCTACTTGCCCGACGTCGCCGTCGAACAAGGCTGGACCAAAGAGGAAACAGTCGAGAGCTTGATGCGCAAAGCTGGCTGGGATAGCAGCGTTGCACGAAGACTGCTCAAGGGGAGCAGCGGGAACCCGTGGGACGAGGTGTCCGATTTCAAAGCAACTCGTTATCAGGGCCTCAAGGCATCTGCGACCTACGGCGAGTGGCAAGAATGGAGGCAATGGGTCCAGGCCGACAAGTCGAGACTAGAGTTACTTCAGTTGTGATCTATTTTATTTGATTGATATTTGTCCCGTTTTCATGAGTATGTAGCCAGTTTTAATGGGTACAACAAAGGTTTTCTGTTTTTTTAATCTCTTTATAGGAATATTTGAACAATGTAGAATATTTAAAACTAGAATATTAGGCCTTAGCGAAATTGACGCTGGAAATGACTGCTATCGAATGCGAGGGCGTCATTTTCAACCCGTCCTTATATTTCAACTTTCGCCTCAAGGTCGCCTCCTTCATCACAACGTCACTGTCACAATAAATATTCTTGGCCTCCGCTTAGACAATTTATTCCATGAGAAACAATTATGCAACCCAGGAATATTCTACCACCTCAAAATGAAAGACCGCCGGCCCATTATTTGGCCAGTGTCGATCATCATTTTCGTGCTTGCGACCATTACTGTAGCACTTTATGCGATCTCCGCGCTCTTCATGGTCCGGAAATTCATACTGGGCGATTATTTGATGGTAATAGCATGGGTGGGTTACGATCCTGCTTGAATAAATGAGAAATATATGTTGATTGTGTTTTCTTTGATAGGGTCTTGATTGCGGCTTTCTGGCTTCACTCTTCTTCGCACTGGCAAAGGGTTTTGGGCTCCATGAGCATGATATCAACCCAGTGCATATGGTTCCCATCAATAAGTCACTGTACGCTTTTCACATCCTATATGTAAGTCCCTCAACAAGACTGATATTGGAAGTAATGATATACTGAGTGTCTATCAACTGTACCGTCCAGAATTTGACCCCAATATTTACCAAAAGCTCCATTTTGCTGTTCTACTTCTCACTTACAAAGAGAAAGAAAATATTGCTCCGAGCAAATTATGCTCTTCTTTTCATCGTGGTCGTGGTGGGCTTTGCTTTGACGATAGACCAGGTCTTTCAGTGCCATCCCATATCTGCAGTCTTTGAGATAGAAAAACTAACCAAGGA
This sequence comes from Talaromyces sp. DC2, assembly GCA_039119965.1. Classification (NCBI taxonomy): domain Eukaryota; kingdom Fungi; phylum Ascomycota; class Eurotiomycetes; order Eurotiales; family Trichocomaceae; genus Talaromyces; species Talaromyces sp. DC2. The sequence goes on from JBCLNQ010000049.1 coordinate 235,500, forward strand.
AACTTGCAATAATATCTTTATCACGGCTATATCGACGGCACCTTACAACATCGCTACCGATATAGCGCTTCTTGTTATCCCAATTCCTCTTTTGACTCGAATCCGTCTCCCATACAGAGAGAGATTGATATTGGTGGCCATCTTTGGAACTGGTTTCTTGGTGATAGTGGCAGATATCATCCGAATCGCGTTTCTTCAACATACCGCCAGGGAGCAACTGAAAGATCTTCATTCGTATTACACTGCAGACATCTTGAACTACGATCACACCTGTCAGCTGGTCCTTCCAACCTGTTCATATTTACTCTAAGTGAGGACTAATCATGAAACAGGGTATAGCGCATATTCAAATATGTGGTCTGTTATCGAAGTAAACGCAACAATGATCTGCGCTTGTATACCAAGCCTGAAACCTCTTGCAGGTCGATTTATACCGTTCATTATTGTCAAACCCCGTAAAGACAGCGAAAAAAACGCCCACATGGGGAGGAGGAAGAGTAGGAGGAGAAGGGCATGTAGAGACGCCTGGTGAGATGATGCAAATCCTAACCAGGGAAGAAGAGCTCGAGCTGGAGGTGCAAAGAACAGGCAAGAAGGAAAAGTATCCACGCAATATAAGATTGCTCAATCTCTTGAATCTAAGACCGCGAAACATGCTCGTACTGAATTCCAAGCGATCATTTCCTCCGAACTGCCTGGTTACTACGCTCTTCTTTGCCTGGGGTACAGCATTTGGATTTGTCAATATCCTTGATGTGCTGTTTGGACAGGCGCGTTTTGGTCCATGGAAATCAACTGCCTTCCAGAGCGCATATTTCCTTGGTTATGTTCCTATCCCACTTCTGGTAGGCCGTCCCATATTGAAAAGAGTAGGCTTTAGCGCCGCATTCATTTCAGGTCTTTACATCTATGCTTTGGGGACTCTGCTTTTCTGGCCCGCTGCTGTTCTAGTATCATTTCCGATGTCGTTTATATCAAACCTGATTATCGGTTCTGGCCTTGGTATATTGGAGCTTACAGCCAATCTGTTCATATCAATATGTGGCCCCCTGGAGTATGCTGAGTCCCGGTTGCTCGCCGCACAAGGGTTTCAAGGCATTGGAAGTCTGATATCCCGATTGATAGCCGGCAAGGTTTTGCTGCCAGATGCGAACAAGATTGACGAAGTGATCAATGTGCAGTGGGTGTTCCTCGGGATTGCCCTTCTAGATGCGCTGCTCGCTGTTTGCTTCTATTACCTGCCAGTGCCTGAGGCTCCAGACAAGGATCTCGACAGACTGGCTCAGCAGCGTCCGGCCAACTATACCAGGGTGCTTGGATTCCCCGTGACTTACGTGACGATTGTGTTGGGCGTGTCGTCGCAATTCTTCCAAGAGTTGGCCCAACAAACGCATATCGTCGGTTACCACGATTTTATGAAAAAAGTTATGCCAAAGTGAGTAAATAATTAAGTTTCAGCTTTCCCTCATTTTCCTGGGCTAGACCTTTTTTTCTCTCTCTTTTTCCTTTCAATGCCAAAGCACCAAACTCTCCTCCGATGTTGATTACGGTTCCGTTGGTACTGCAATATGGACTGTTGCGCGCTTTTTTGCGGCCTACATTCAATTGAAAGGATTCAAGCCTCGATGGACTCTTCTCATTTGCTTTGTTCTCAGTATCGTTGTTGGTATTATCTGCCTGACAACAACTGGTGCGGCTTCAATCACCGCGGCTGTTCTGTCATGGGGCGTGTTTGCTCCAACCTTCCCCATTATCTACGCAATCTCAATGCGTGGAATGGGTGTCCATACCAAAACCGCATCTTCCTTTATGGCTTCTTCTCTTTTAGGTGGATCCCTTGCCTACTTTGTTCGATACGGTGTTACGTTGACCCTCGGCGAACCGAATTCGTATATGCTTGTTGTCGTGTTCATGGCTGTTGGGATGGTTTTTCCTCTGTATTTGAATCTGGTGCCAGCTGCCAGGAGGCAGGTTGATCCGATCAAGGACGAATACCTGATGGAGGAATAGTCTACGGCCAATCTTAACATATATGACTATTATGCGAGTTAACTTGTCACTTTAACTTGATTGTAAGCATTTGAAAGAAAATAAGCAAGGACAAGTTCCATAGCCAGGTCCCAGAAAAAGGTGTGAACAAGAATTACAAAGAAGCATGCCTCTGAAAAGACGAGCCTATGAGGAGACATGCATGTATTTGACAATATCAGCCACAGAGGTCACAGACATCCAGATGGTGTTTGCTTAGAAAAGATATGCGCATAATACAATAAAAAAAAGTAAGAAAACAAAAAGAAAGACTCTGATAAGTTCATTTCCTCATGGTTGCCTGTTCATGTTCATGAAAAAACAAAATCAAGCTCAACGCCTGTTGCCACCGGCTGTTTTACTCCATAGACCAGTCACGACCTCTTTGACTTTGCGCTCTTGCTCACGGATCTGCTCGTCGGTTTGGCCGATGGCGTTGCTACGGCTGTCAATTACCATTGCGTCGCCATCCGGCTGCTGAGCAGAGTGTTTGGCTTCGTCGTATACTTCGTTGCCATCCACCCGTTCTGGGCGAGGGTTGACGCTGGTCACGCCATCCATCATCAGGCTGCCTCCTTCACGGAGCTTGTTGATGGCACGGACCGTGTCAATGGCCTTGTGAAGAGTGCGTCGGGCATTGAAATTCTTCTTAACGGTGGGCAGGAGATCCTCGCCTTGTTTCAGCGATGGGTCGTTGTTAATCCACTCGTGCTGAAGAGCTTCGTGAGCAGTGATTCGCGACTGCGGGTCGATTGTTAAGCAGCGGTTGATAAACTGGCGAGCACTGAGGGAAACGCTTCGCCAGTGCTCAAGGGGTGTGAAAGAATAGTCTGCAACGAGGATGGCCTGCATTTCCTCGAGATTAGATTCGCGGTCAAACGGTGTGTAGCCACAGAGAAGGAAATAAGTAATGACTCCAATGGCCCATATATCTCTGTTCCAGCATCAGCACACCAGCTCTAAAAACAAATTTTTCTACCATCAACATGCGACTTACACGGGCTTGCCATGGCCTGTCTTCTTGAAAATCTCAGGTGCCATATAACCCGGTGTCCCACATGTTGTCGTTAGCACGTGAAATTGCTCTTCGTCCATGATCCTAGACAGTCCAAAGTCCGCAATCATGAGATCTGCGTTATCCTCCGGCGTGCGAAACAACAAGTTTTCTGGTTTCAGATCACGATGCACAATCCCATGGTCGTGCAAGTATGCAACAGCCGAGAGGGTCGCCCGGATAAGGTCTGCTGCGTCGGCTTCATAATAGCTTCCTTTGCGACAGATTCGATCGAATAGCTCTCCTCCGAGAGCCAACTCGGTAACAAGATACACTACAATGAGAGAAAAAAAACCAGCCGTTAGTTGATGGAAACTTGTCTCGCGCGGTATCCACCAAAAAAACTCATCTCAACGCACAATTGTTCATGGTCTCGAAGTAATCGACCAATGTAAGGATGTTCTGGTGTCCCATTGAAACACGTTTAAGCACAGCGATCTCATTTCGAACCTTGTTTTTCAACGAATTCCATATTAGCCGGGTCGCTCACACAATACCGTACACAGCAAATGCTCGTGGAAGGATTACCATATGCTCTCGGCCAGTCATTAGCCGTTTATTGATCACTTTGGCAGCAAAGTACCGCCCGGTATCGATGTGTACGCATTCTTTGACAACCGAGTAGGAGCCCGCTCCCAAGGTCTTCCCAGTCTTGTACCGGCAAGGCTGGATCTGAGGTCGCTGGCTCTGGGACGCCATTCGATCAGGTGGTTTCTTTTTATTTCCCGAATTGAAGATGGATTGGAGTCTGTTTCTTCAATACGTCGGGTTGATGTACCGTTGGAGTTTCGTGTTTGTGGGGGAAAGAGAAGGAAAGATGATCGGAATTTGTTACGAGAAGGTGTGGAGAGGAGGGGAACGGGCTAAGAACGAAGGCCGTGGGGTTCGGAAACCATGCAGCCTTGCAAGGCTAGCTCGGTCAGCGATTTATTGATTTTCTTTTATATAGTTTTTAACGAAATACAGCAAGACTGTTAGTCTAGGTGGACAGTATATTCAATAATTGCTTTTCTCTGGATAATTTGACACGTCATATGCATCGAGTGCTGACCGTATGCGGTGCGGGGGTTTTTTCACTGTTTCACATGTTCAAATGTTTCATCGCGCTTAGATAATGATTGATACCGATCGAGTCTCTAATCACAAAACCACATGGACCGGCTACGAGTGGAATAGGTATTGCTGTATCTGTATGAAATGTCATTTTAGATCGTAATCGAGGGGCCGTGGATATATGGGACAAATAATGCCCCATGCACGTCCGGTGGTGTTCGGTATATACATAAATCATACGTTTCGGAACTCTCGCTCATCCAAAAACGCCAGCTGTGAACCCCAATCCCAATCCCCGCCTCAAAAAAAAAGAAATATTATGGAGAGACAGTGTTTGTATAGTTGAAGAATGTCATCATATCTGGTTCAAGACATCCTCTGCCACTCCCTCTAGCAGCTTGAGATCATGAAACTTAGCCACGCTGGACATGACACGTAGTTTCTTGACCATCTCATCGCGATTCAGAGTTGCCGTCCACTCACCACTGCAGGAACAATGCTCCATCAGTGCGCTAACTTTGAGCTTGCTGCACTTGGAGCACTTCAGATCCTGAGCCTGCCAAGCGACCACCATGCCGTGGATCTCGCCGATGAGTTTTTCTTCTTGCGCGAGTCGATCGTATTCGGTCTGACAGAAAGAGCATTTCCAAGGTTTAAGAGCTCCTTTCCCACCATCAACACTGGCATCTGGGAGGACATCTTCATCTCGGCACAAGTCCAGGTCACGGATCAAGCAGCATCCACTGCATGTCAGCTCGGCCAGCTTAAGGCTGGCACTAGGGTTTTCGAAACGCCCCTCCTTGCTGAATTCACGGACCTCAAATAATGCAAGGAGCTCACGGCGAAGTAGACGTGTCTCCAGGGTAGTGGTCTTGGACAGACTAAGAATTTGCATCAACGACTTCACCAACTCCAATACTGGATTGCGATTTTCCTCGTTCGGGTCAGCGATTGCTCCAGGGAGAATAGGAAAAATATAGTCGGATGCAAGCTCGGGATGAAGAAGTTCATCACGTTGGCGGCGAATGAGCCCCGCAATTTGCTTTTTCAATGGCTTCGAAAACTTGTCCGTAAGAATTGTCGTTGCCTCGTCGTCTGCTGCCTTTACTTGTTTGGGTATCTGCGTGAGTCGAGGTGTAGAAGAATCTTCCACTTCGTCTCCCCTTTTGAGCGCATGCATTAGTTCGATATATTCAACGACCCAGTCGTGGAAGACACTCTGCATGGTCGTAGGCAGAAAGCGGCTCATCTGCCAATGCATGATAGTTTCTAGCTGCTGAGCTTCTGCCGCCACGACTTCTAGACATCCTTTGCCACCATAGTTGAATTCGTCGTACCATACCAGAAAGTCCCAGTATTCTTTGAGTTCAAGGTCGATAAAGTGAAAGACTGGGTTTGCTCGAATAGACTTGAGGATATACTTGCTGTAAGCAAATGCATTTCCAACTTCCGTCTTCGTGGTCTGGAGTAGTAGTCGTGTCGGGCTAGCAAAGATGACATTCGAGCCAACACGGCGGAAATCTCCCATTAATTGTTGAAACGATTTCTTCGACATAACTCGAACATAGTGGTGCAATGACCGATCGTAAAGTTGTGAGCTGGGACTTTCCACCCAGCGAATCAGATGCTGAACCATGATATCAGCCATGGTATTGCCTCCACAAGCCTCTGTCCACCATTGTTTGACCATTTCACGTAAAACAAATACACCAGCCGAAGCAAATGCTTTTTCAGAGTAAAGTACTCCACTACCATCACCAGAATCATTTCCAGATGCAAGAAGACTGTCGCTGCCCTCGAGTTCGTTGATGATAGATGAAGTAAGAATCGTATTTATCGCGAGGTTTCGTACTTCAAGTTCAATTGAGACAGTCGCATATGTTCCTGGCATATTGATGGACGGCATCTCAACTGTTTCGAGGGCGCCCAAGACATCGTCCTTCTCGTAGCCAGCATGATCCGGTCGCGGTCCAGCTGACCACCAGAGAACCACATTGTTCTGCTGAAGCCGCCTTGCGTAGGCGATATCAATCAAGTATCGAGGGTCATCGCTTTCAAGGTTGCAAATGGGAACATCTCCATAGCGTGCGAGACTGGTAATATGCTGAACCCATGAGCCCAAGTAGAGATAGTGGGTGACCAAACGCTTTGCAATGAAAGATTGCCATCCTAGCGGCGGCATGTCCATATCAGATATTTCGGGTTTGACCGCTAGAATCGGATATTCTTTCAAGATTGGGATTTCGTGACTTAGTTTTCGCTTTTGCTGGGATTGGATCACGAATACAACTGGCTTGTTTTCGTCTTTGCGCAGCTTCTTCACCAAATCACCGACTTCCAACATAGCCTTTCGCTGAGTAGTAACTTGGACGGTTCTGAAGTGTATTTTTTCTTGGTAATCAAAAGCGGTTGTCGAGGCTTCGCCTTCCATCTCGAGCTTGCGCGCAAGAAGCTCAGAATAAATCTTGTCAACGTTTGGAAGACCTTGCATATCACGATTTCGGTTGAGAATAACAATGTTGGCCTCGTTACTGGTTGTCGAGAAAAGAGCAAACACCTGACGGTCACCTGACGTAACGTGGTATAGATAATAGTATGACAGCATTGAGTCCTCTAGGTAAGGTTTCTCGGTAGAAGTGTGTAGCAGAGATGATAAATCGAAGCCATGATCTAATCCTTCGCCGAGAACACCACGCTGGCTTTCATCAAAGGTGCAAGTGCTGCCCAGATTCATTACAGCACGAGCAGCGAGAGGAACATTTCGTTCATAGACACCTTCCACGCTTGGGTGGTTCAGCAATGAATTGATCTTGTCGGATTCGGTCAGGAAAGTGTCCTCCGGTAAACTAAGCTTGAAAAGGTGAACTGAAGGGTGTCCGTTTGGCAGTGTGTAGTTAACCTTTTCCACTTCACAGTCCGCCAGCTCGATATCTGGTAAAGAGTCGCCTTTCAAGTTAACGAAGAGCTGGCGTTTAACCTTCACCGTGAGAGCGTGAACTTTGCGGTCAATCAGCACAAACGCTCGCACCTCCCCAGGCATATCTGTCTCTCGAAGTTGCAAGACCTCCCATTTACTGATGAACAGTAGCTCTGCCTGATTTCGGAAGAATTGGCTTAGCGAGTCAGCTGCATAAGTCGATCTTTCTCCAAAAAGCTGTCTTCGTCTTATTCGTGCCTGCTTTTGTATCTTCCACTTTTGTTTTTGATACTTGATGAAACCTTCGTAATCCTCAGATATCGATGGCATCCTTGCCGGCAAAGCGGCGTACGGATCAAGGGCCGTTGTCGAAGGCCCTTCGGGAAGTTTTCTTTTCTGTGCCATTTTGCTAGAGGGTGACAGATTTCTGTTCTGAGTAGATTGAGTGGCGTCCTCGATATCAGTGGAGTGAGGAACACGGTGATCCAAGATATTAGTAGACATTTCAGAAAGAGGGGTTTTCTGGAACATGTCCGTCATCTTCTTCTGCTTAAACTTGTCGTCTCTCGTCGCGATACGGCGTTGAAGCCAGTCAGGGTGCTGCACCCTAGGAACTGGATTATCAAGCTTTTGCAAGGCCGCCGGAATAGTAATTAATTTTTGAATCACAGAGCCCAAACGTTCAAGATAGTAGTCCCAATCAATAATAGTTCGCGGGTCCATGTCACCAGGGTCATCCTTGAGCCACTTGCGCAAGAAGAAGCGTTTGACACTTTCTTCCGCAGAGAAAATGGTAACAGGAATTGCTCGTTCCGTAACTGGGGCATTTCTCGGCTTTGCTGAAATAATGTAGCGACAGTTGAGTCCTTTATCTTTGATCATTTGCTCTCCAAGAAATTCAGCTAGTCGTTTAGCTGTTGTGATGGATGTAGATTTTTGCGACCCATATTCCTCTATAGTCTTTGACATGCTCCTGTTCTCGCAAATCAAGTCAATGAGCTCCTCGTCAGCCAGTGTAGTACCGTGCTCATATAAAACGTCGAGCCATCGGTTAGCCACCCGAGCGGTCGACCCATATGTTTCTGATAGGTCTTTTCCATCCAAGAAGAATTTGAAAATCTGGGTTTGAAATATCTTAATGAGTTTGAGTTCACCACGGCGCTTGACCTCAAAACCCTTTAATTCAGCAAGAGAACCGTCGTCATTGAAGACTGCGTAACGCTTTTTCAAATTCTTATCCTCTTCTTTCGATGCTGGTAGTATCATCGCTTTGTATGGACCGTCCACTTCGAAGAAAATCGAGTTGTCACTTGATGTTTCGTATTTGAATGTGGCAGGATCAATCAGCGTCTGGTATTGGTGGTTCGTGAAACGGCCGTGAACGAGATGGTTGAGCATGACACAGGGATACGACATGGTCAGTTTTTTGCCGTTTTTCAAAGTGAATGCAAAATTCTCTGGAAAGGTAGCTGGAAGCATACACCAGATACCGTCGGTATCAAGCTCCAGTGGTCGGCCGATGCGTTCTACAAGCTCTCGTGCCATTTGAATGATATGAGCCCCCGTTAAACATGTCACTCCAGCCATTTCCATAGAGTACCATCTAGATCCTTTGCGCATGACATAGCCGTAGAAACTGTTCAGAATGACTTTATGTGCGAGTTGAAGAGAGTCAAATAGGACAATCATCTTCTTGGCTTCTTCAACCTCAGCAGCTGGAGCGCCAGAAGACTTCAGAGAGTCCGTCTTGCCCTTCCATACTTTTTGCTTTCCCTTGAAATCATATCGCCGGTCACGAAAGTCCCGAACGGTATTGACGTAAAATGGGTTCTCTCGTTGACAAATGATGGCTTCTCTTTCTATCGTCTTGCTGTCATGTATTTTGTGATAGATTTTCTTGCTGTATTCTTGGAGGCGCTTTTTAATGATGCCAGCTTGCTCATCTATGCTGAGTTCTGTGAATGGACGCATCGGGGAGTTCTTAGATTTGCCAGGAAACCTCTCGTTCTCAACAGCACGCCGAATCATGTTGTACTCGTCACGCTTGGCCGGAAGAAACTCGCCACGCCACGCCCAAGGCAGACGTCGGTCGCAGGTCTTACCTGGTCGGTTGAAGTCACACGCTGCACAATCTGATTCTTGTTTCATAGAATCAGGTTGCAGTCGATTCGTTGTCATGATGTTTGGATACATTGAAGCAACGTCAAGATGGTAAATTAGCGGTCGTTCCATACGATTTGGCGTGTTCTTCAAATTCGTGAGGCGCTCGACAATCTGAGCTTTAACCTCATCATAATTTGAAACATCATCCAAGGATTTCTTTTCTTCCACCACAATACTGAATTTCAACGCAGCATCTAAGTCATTAAGTAGCTCATCGATAGCGGTACCGTCGACAGCGAAATTGACTGGTATGTCGCTGCGAAACACCCCGGCTTCTATACTCTCGACATGACCACCCACATACGTCTCCGAGTCAAGAAGGTGGCCTTCGTAGAAAGCTTCTGTCGGGTCCTTGTGTTTGTTGGGGAGGATGATTTTGCCCTTGTATGCTTGCACCATCAAGAGCATTTCACATAGCGTTCCAGTACCTTTTCGAAGAACGTCGTCCGGATTCAAGGGAATGATGGTGCAGAGAGAGAAAATAAAGGGGTGGATGTATTTCATATAGAGATAATACGTCGCAACGGCATCGGACACCGAATATTCTGCCAAGGTTTGCGGGCGTTCACTGGCATACCTAGTCATGAGCTCTGGATCCAATTCGTCTGGGTCATACCCCAGTTTTGCAACTGTGACAGCCTTCAGACCTCTGCTACCTTGAGGAAGATAACTGTCTCGATTGACCCAGGCGAAACAATCCATGTGAACACAGTGGTCGCTTTGATAAATGTCTTCACTGTTCTTCTTGAATCCGATTTCGGTGTACATATCGATACCAAGAACGCTCGCACGCGCTTCAACGAAAGGCCAATCGAAAAAGTCACCGTTGTATGTTGCTATGACTGTTGGTTTCGCTTCCTTGACATGACTGAAGAAACGCTCCAGGACATGGCGCTCGTCAGGTTCGTTGAAAATTAGAAAGGGTCCTTTATACTCTGGCTTGGGCGTGTATTCAAAATCGTTGATATCTTCAGACACTATCTCTCGATTGGTGATAAGAAATCCATTACCGTCGATCATATAAGAAATCATCATGATTTGATCGATGACGGCATCTGGAAATTTTAAAGGGAGCTTCGTCGTTTCAATATCGAATGCGAGAACGACAGGGTCGGCACGTTGGAGTCGCTCTTCGATGCATGTCATTTTGGTTACTCCATGCTTCATTTCCACATTGTACCATTTCCCAATTCGTATATCTGTCTAGCATTAGCGAAGAACCCCCTGGTTTTCTGGCGGAAGAAAGCGCACCTTTGTCGATGGCCACTCTGACATGATAGGGCACATCATATTCTCTAATATCAATAATAAAATCGCTCGCATTCATAGTGTTATTAGGTCGTACATTGTCATTAAGTTCGTCATCGAAGAGATCGAAGCCAGCAGATGTTCTAGGAATACGGGTGAGTTCATGGCAGTCAAAAACAGAGAAACAGATCATACCTGGCCATCTCAGCATACGTATCCATAGTGGTTACATTTTTCTTGTTCTTCTCCGCAATCGGCATGAGCATTTTACGGGCCTCAAGTAAGTTGCTAACATTTGCAAAACCGAGTTGAAGAAACATTCGGCGATTCCCCAGCAGATGATTTGGCATCCCTAGATCTTCCTTGACAACCCGGTGCACCGTCTTCACAACGTCCTCCAATACCCTCTTGCACCATTCCTCGACTTCTGCTTCTCGGCCTCCCTTGACGGCAATGAGAAAATAAGGGTCGTATTCGACTGTGGCCTTGAAGCTGTTGCCATCGTCTTCCAAAAAGTAAAAGTCGACGCCGGCGCGACCTCCCGCGATATTTGGATCTTCGACAGATGTACTATGCATGTTGATCAGCCAGCCAGCTCTCTTCTGGCTGGCTTCGTACCGAGAGAAACCCATCGTCTCATCGATGGCATTCGCTCGCCGAATCGCTTCGAACTTTTCATCTTGGGAGGTCGCTTCTGTGGATCGAAGGGACGTGAATTCTACTGTCTTTGCTCGCTTCGGGTTGAAAGACGCCGCGCTCGATCGATATTTGTTGCCATACTTGCTGGGTTTGCGCGAAGGCATGGTGCTGCAGCCCACCGCCGAATAGTACGTATGCTTGGTGAGAGAAGAAGCACTTAAAACATGCGTACAAGGCTGATTATTCAGTGATTTCAGAATCAGGTAATTGGCGCCTATCAATGCACCATCTGCGCAGTCGAGAGAGCGAAAAGCACGCAGGCGATTGAAACAATGCAGAGCGCAATTTGCATGCCGAGTATAGAATCGATGCTGGACGCGTCCGCGTTTTCCACTAAACGCGTTAACAGGACGGCGACTCGCGCTAAACCGCTTTCGCAACGGCTCAATGTTTGCTCGGGAACTCGAAGCGGAAAATTCCAGATCCGAAGAGAGCTTGGACTGCATGACGTGGGGAGACAAGCCATTGATATTAGTATTGTCCTTGCATCAACGCTCAATTGGTTCATATCTATTTTCTTTCTTCCTCTATACTTGTCACCCGACAGATCATTGGCAAGTGAGCAAGCCGCCCTCGGCTCCGAACGGACACCCATGGCAGAAGACACCCGGGACGGAGACTCGACGTCGTCCTCACACTCGAACAATAAACCGAAGCATGATTTCCCCAAATCCCAAGTCGGAAAGCTGTGGGATGCATTTGGGAATCCCGAGGAACCGATCAACGTCATGCCTGGCGCGACATTTGACCCCAGCCGGCAGAAACCAAAAGAGTTGACAATATCCGAATCGCTCAGCTCGATTTCTATGAAAGACTTCTCTACTTTCCACAAAAAGCCTTGCGCGCGAGATTCGTTAATGATAGGCATGGGTGCTGGATTTGGTATTGGAGGCATCCGGGGTATAGTTGGAGGTAAATTCCTTGTGCACCTTCTGTTTGTGCAGATCTATGAGGCTTACTTTATTTTCTCTCCTTTACAGGACTAAGAGCTATCTGGCCTGCCTGTAACTGGGCAGTTGGAACGTTTGCAATTGCCTCCCTCGTTTCCTTTGAGCTCTGTCAACGACAACGGGTGAACGAGATGCAGGGAATGGCGGAAGCCGTGAAGCTCATGCACGATCTCAAAGTCAAGAAAGAAAAGGAGTCCGAACAATTAAAGGCAGCTCGTGAAGCTGAGCAGGAAGCGGAGCGTAAACGGAAAAGTTGGACGAATCCTTCCAACTACAAGTTTTGGTGAAAGTCATATTCGGCATCACACGGAGTTCAGGTGTCAACGCCTTGGGTGGTGTTCCTTTTTTGTAATTAATGTCATTTGATGATGATAAAGCATCTTGTAAAATAGCTAGCCATTTCTTCCAAGCATGCTCCGATCTGTACAAAAATGTGTTTCAGATATTGACGCCGCATGTCGCGGGAAAAAAAAAATAAAATAACGCCACAAATGCAATGTATAGTGATAACAAGTCCTCCCAATCTGCTTTCACCCAAGATCAAATTTCACTCTCTTCTGTACTATTCCAGTGGCTTTGTTCTGTGTGTTGTCCTGGATCATACCTTCGCGACGTTCCCGGCGTTTTTCTCTTGCTTCTCTTGCCTCTCGATGTTTCCATTCTGCGACTTGCTTTTGTCTTTGGCGAGAACGTGCCCACGCCATTGCCGGGGTAGGCCGAAATCCAACACCATTAATACCATAGCCATCATCGTTAGGATCAGTAGGGTTGTGGCCTGTGATCTCGCAATCACTCCATGTGAGAGAATCACTTTCAGCAGGTGGAGGCGATTTTCTCCGCACCCTTGTCGACGCTGGAACAGGCCTCGTCTTTTTGCGAGGCGGTTTTGCTTCTGGTTGTGCTATCGACTTGGGTAGTTGGTCAGAAGGCTTCTGCTCGTCTGTTTCTTGTGTGCTGTTGCTGTTATCGCATGTCGTCCTGCCTTGGTGATCGCAGTCTGACGTGGGCGGCCATTGCGGTGGTTCTACCACCGCAGCTAAAGGATGCCCTTCCTCGCCAGCAGGCCCTTGGATCTGCACTGCTGTGTTGGCGCGACTAATCTCCGGTTTGAGACTTGTTTCTCGAATTGCGAGCTCCTTGAGGCGACTGGCAACGACGGTGCGGGGACTGTATCGCCCTATATCCTCTGCCTCGATCAAACGGGCTTCTTGCAGGCTCGCGACTGACAAGGAAGAAGTCGGAGATAACGGGGGACTGCTTGTTTCTGTGTCCAGCGAGGCATCATCTCTCTTGCGCTTTGGGGAACGATGCAGCCCTGTCCCCATCATCATCATATCGGCTACAGTGGGGAATTAAGTATTCGAAGCAGGTCCCGCGCGCACGCATGACACTCTCGAGGGAAGCTTTTGGAAGAGAAGTAATTTATTGACATGCACCGGACGAAATGCGCCAAGTCGCGCGCATGGTTGTCAATTTACTGCTGTTAGGTTCTTTTGCTTCGAAATAATAACACAACTGTTGCGAGGTTGAAGGTTATCGCTTACTGATGGCTGAATGCGGCACCGAACTAATTACTAGTTCCAAATGTCGCCTCCAGTACCGAATAGTCTCTGTTTCGTACAGGAAGGCGACGGCGGGTGCCACGGTGTTTCATTTTTTTTTCAAAAAAAAAAGAATATACAATTGTATTTCTACAATAAAATGAAAAACCCGAAGCACATGGAACTATTTTAAGCACATCTGAGCACGAAACAACAAAGCAAAAAGCGCCAAAGATCCAAAAGTAACGCCATCCGCACATGACAATCTCCTTTTTCATCAGGATAGATCGAGTTAAGCCTTGGACTTCTTCTTCGATGAGCCCACCTCGCTGTCGCGCTTCCTCTTCTTCTTCTCCTTATCGTCCTTGTCCTTGGACTCTTTCTTCTCTTTCTTTTCCTTTTTCTCCTTCTTCTCCTTCTTTTCTTTCTTGTCCTTCTTTTCCTTCTTTTTCTCCTTCTTCTCAGTTTTCTCCTCGTCCTCCATTTCCACGTCGCTGTCTTCACCGGCATCGACATCCATGTCGGCGAGGATAGAGTCCATTGCAGATTTCTGTATATAAAGTTAGTCGTGTGCAAAAGAATAGAAAAAGAGGCAAACTTACCATGGCAATTTCATTCTTAGTGGGTGGTGCGCCGGATGCGTAGAACTCCAAGCGCTCCTCAACTTGCTTCTTAAGGGCTTCTCCAAACTTTGTCGACGGGGCCTCAGAAAAGTTGTCAATTCTAGAGGCAATCGAGCACTTGTTGGCAAGGAATCGAGAGATTCTTCCCTTGTTCTTCGGTCCAGCTCTTCCAATGAAAGATGAGTGGTAGAGCAATCCGTACTTGGGCGTATTTCCCTTCGTCTTCAGTGCCCTAAAGAGCGCTTTCTCGGCACCGAGAATTTGAACAGTAGAGGCAGGGTACTTGGAGAGGTTCGTCAAGCTTCCAGCGTGGGAAATAAGGCGAGCGCCAACAATTTCACCAATCAGAGCAGCCAAGTTAGGAGCCACAACGCTCATCTTCGAGACCAAGTATGAGTGCAGGGACTTGCGGTAGTTGGACAAGCTGACAACACGCTGGGCAAAAGAGATAACATTCTCCATGTCACTCTCAGAGATTTCTTGACCCATACTATGCTTGGCAGCCTCAATGACACTCCGGGCAACACCCTCATCGTCTTCCACGAGGGCAGCAAGGTCATGCAAACGGTCCTCCGTCAGCGACTTCTTGTCCTGGACAAAAAGTGCCACCTGCGCGTAGCGATGGTTGTCCGAGACGATCTTGATAAGCTCAGGGAAGTGCCATGAGTACCATTCGCGCACTCTCATGGAAAATGTGTTGATGGCCTTGTCCAGCTGATCGAGGATGGCAATCGCTTGGATGATATGGTTGTCATCACGCTGAACTGAAAACTTGACTTTGGCGCGAGAGTAGGCGTGGCCCAGACCCAGTTGGGCAGTGTCCAGGTCTCCTTCGCGGAGCTGTTTCAAAAGCTTTGTCGCGTGTAGTCGAACTCCTCGGAGCATGTCTTGCACAACTTCACTGGTGTCTCCAGTCTCGCATTCAACGGAAGGGAATGCAGCCTTGATGCTCGTTGCGAGAACCTTGTCATACACGCCCAGGCTAACCTTCTTCTTCTTGCCTGCCTTCGGGAGGTTAAGTTCGAGGAAAGAGATGAGAGTTTCGGATGCAACTCCCTCCGAGATGTCATTTATTTCGCTCAGGGCCTGCTTGTTGTTCCTGTTTTTCGAACTGTCAGAATCAAAGATGCGAAAGGATCAAAATTAGCGCGTACTCGAATGGCAAGAAGCTGACGAGATCAACCATTTTTCCGAATTTCGCCAGGTCGACGACACCTTCCTGGACCTCCTTCAGGCGGTTTCCAACGGTGTCAGCCTGGTGGACGACCTTGAACAGCGAGTAGCCCATTGGGGCTTCGAAGAGCAGATAGTCGGCCATGGCTGCTAGGAACTTGGACCACCGACAGAAAAATAAAAATAAAAAACAACCCTGGACGAGCAAATTAGCCCGTACAGCACAATCACCAACTGAGGCAACGAGGCGACTGTGGAATTGGCGATGCTGTGTAGAACAGGAGCATTAATTAGAGACCTGAAAAGGCAGAGCTCGATTTTTTTTTCCTCTCTGGACAGCCGCCGCGCTAGTGCGAATCTGCAATGTGGGCGGGAACTTTTTTGGCAAAATTAAGCTCACCGCGTTTGGGCGGGAAGCACCAGCCGACAGAGCGAGCGAGCATGACCACGCCATAGTCTCTATTCTCCCCTGAGATTCTTTTCCCCTGCGACACGTTCAGAAACGGCTGCCAATACTCGTCGCAGCAATGTCTGCAACTCAGTTACTCAATCCCAAAGCCGAGTCCCGAGTAAGAACTATATGATGCCCCTCCGCTAGCGCACACTGACAAAAGTTGTAGCGGAGAGGAGAGGCGCTCAAGGTGAACATCAGCGCCGGAGAAGGCCTGCAAGATGTGCTCAAGTCGAACCTTGGTCCCTCGGGGACAATCAAGATGTAAGGGCTCGCGGGAAAACTGTGACATGGACCAGGCTGACTCGAAGACTTTTCTTAGGCTTGTTGATGGCGCTGGAGGGGTATGTCGTTGCCACAGAAAATACTGGATGGGACAGACATTGATATCTCAATAGATTAAGCTCACCAAGGATGGAAATGTGCTTTTGAAAGAGATGGTAAGTGTGGTTTTAACGTTGCTGCCATTTTATTTGCTAATCATCTTTTCCAGCAAATTCAAAACCCTACTGCCGTAAGACACATCCTACGCGAACCACATTCGAGAGACTAATTTCCAAAAGGTCATGATTGCACGAGCCGCTACCGCACAAGACGACATCACGGGCGATGGAACAACATCGGTTGTGCTTATGGTAGGAGAACTACTCAAGCAGGCGAACAGGCACATCTCTGAGGGTCTTCACCCCAGAGTTCTGACGGACGGCTTTGAAATTGCCAAGAATGAGACCATCAACGTATGAGTCTTCCTTCAAAATTCGTAAGACTATTAACTGACGATGATAATTTAGTTTCTGAACAGCTTCAAGCTGGAGCGGGAAATCGACAGGGAATTGTTGTTGTCCGTTGCTCGTACATCTCTCTCTACGAAATTGAACAAAGCCCTTGCCGAAAGCCTCACTCCATCCATCGTCGATGCAGTTCTTGCCATTCACCGCCCCCCAGGGAAGCCTGATCTTCATATGATAGAGATTATGAAGATGCAACATCGAAATGCCTCCGACACTCAGTTGATTCGAGGTCTAGCTTTGGACCACGGAGCACGACACCCAGATATGCCTAAACGAGTGGAAAATGCCTTCATCTTGACTTTGAATGTCAGTTTGGAGTATGAGAAATCCGAGATCAACTCTGGATTCTATTACTCGAGTGCCGAACAAAGAGACAAGCTGGTGGAAAGTGAACGTCGATTCATCGATGCCAAGCTTCAAAAAATCGTGGATTTGAAGAAGGAAGTTTGCGGCAATGATCCTAAGAAGGGATTTGTGGTCATCAACCAGAAAGGCATTGATCCTTTGAGTCTGGACGTTCTCGTGAAGAACGGCATCCTGGCTCTTCGCCGTGCTAAGCGACGGAACATGGAGCGACTTCAGCTTGTGTGTGGTGGCACTGCTCAAAATAGTGTCGAAGACCTAACTCCCGATGCCCTTGGCTGGGCAGGTCTGGTCTACGAACACCAGCTTGGAGAAGAGAAATACACCTTTGTTGAGGAAGTCAAGGACCCTAAATCGGTGACTATCCTCATCAAAGGCCCCAACCAACACACCATTGCACAATTGACAGACGCCGTCCGAGATGGTCTGCGATCTGTGTACAACACAATTGTTGACAACTGTGTGGTGCCCGGCGCAGGCTCTTTCCAAGTTGCCGCCGCTACTCACTTGTTATCAAATGAGTTCTCAAAAACTGTCAAGGGTAAAACCAGGTTTGGTGTCGAAGCCTTTGCAGCTGCTCTAGCTGTGATCCCGAAGACTCTTGCTGCCAACTCTGGCCATGATATTCAGGACTCGCTTGCCAAGATACAAGATGAGGTGAACCAAGGTAATGTGGCTGGGTTGGATCTTGCCACTGGTGAACCCATGGACCCGATCCAGCAAGGTGTTTTTGACTCTTACCGCGTGCTGCGGAATTGCATCTCTTCAAGCACCGGCATTGCTTCCAACTTGCTGCTATGTGACGAATTATTGAAGGCCAGGCAAATGGGCAGATCAGGTGGTCCTGCAGGGATAGAGGAATAATGTGGGAAAGCCTCGCAAGTTTGGATTTACTTGTTCGATGGACATTCTGATCATTAAACAAAAGCGCAGAAAATTAATTCATCTACAGTATGAAATTTTTAGATAGGAAGCGGAGAATTCTGTATATTTTTATCCCTTGACATCAATTATAATGAATCAGAGCTCCGCAACAATTTCCGTTCATTAACGTATTATGTTCCTGAGCTTAATTTATGGCGTCGGTTCTATATACAATGTCGACCATGTTAGCTGTTGGTATCTGAACCTTGTAAACAAGCTCTATAAATGGTTATGTAATATTTCGGGTATCTCAAGAACTAGAAGCATAAATAAAATACACAACCCAATACAGGGTTACAAGAAAAGGGGTTATCTCCGCTGCCATCACGTAAAAGCGCCATGAATGCAAAACTCTGCTGCCTATCGAAGGGATAAGAGTCGCCACTTCCGTCCACGAATCGTTGGCAGTAGCCTAGTCAGTATCGTTTTTTTGTAGTTGCATGTATTCAGGAGCCCATTCGCCAATGAAGCCGTCTTCTCTTACGGGATCCCTGAGGGTGACATTGTGAATCTTGGCCCATTCGAGCACGTTGGATTTGCGAATGATGACTGCCTCTTGGTTGTCGCCGGTACTATCCCCCGTACTCGTCGTGCTTGGGGCCCTTTTCTGTCTCTTAGTGGCTGGCTCTGGCTCCACTACTCCCATTTCTTTCAATGTGGTGATCACGTCTTCGGCCAACATGCCTGTTGCCAAGCCGATTTCTCGAACTGTCATTCTTTCCCGAGGCGGTCTTTTCTTTGCTGCCTTGGCGACCATCTGCTTCTGATGAACAAAGTCGTCTGGGTCGCCTCCGGGAGGTCCCAAGAGGAAATAGCGTGCCATGCGTTCTGCCCAGAACCGCTTGTAACTCCGGTTTCCCATCTCACTGAGGGGCCGCTCAGGACCACCAATCAGTCCTCCCTCCCATTCCCATGCACTCAATTTGTAACTGACTCCCATAAGAAGTTTTCCTAGCTGCTTGTGTTGGTATGGTGGAAATATGAGGATGCAGGCCAGGTTGTTTGGGTCCCAAGAAAGCTTCTCCTTGGAAAAATATCCGAGAACGTAGTAATTCTGGGGGTCTTTCGGGTCCACAAACGTAAGGACATAATACAGGAATGACGTGACATCAAAAAAGACGGACTTGTGGTCGAGAAACAGTTTTGCAAAGAGCGACAGGTTCTGCGCAAACAGCTTCTGGTCTTCTCCGTCTATTTCCCACACTGCATATCCGCCATGTTCATATATTTTGGTGCCTGGAGGCGAGGCCTGGCAACTACACACGCGCGTATGCTTCGAATAGGCTGCAGCGTCACATGTATACCGGAAACACCACCGGCATACGTACAGTACATCGGTCTGTTTGCTCACGAGTTCCTCCGGGTAAATCGAGTGGTACCAGGTCTGAAACGATATATCCCCCAAAACGACGCGTTTGACGCCACGGTCAGCAGGTTTTTTTGTGATGGTTGAAGGGTCCGGTCGAGGCATTGCCTGTGGGGGAGGATTATAAGATCGTGGCGTACTTTGTATCGCGTGAATCTCTCCCGCGTCGAGAGCGGCTTTGTAGGATAGAAATTGCAGCTGCCTAGCGGGTTGTCATCGCGTAGTTCCTGGGTCTGGTATGCAGCTCGAGGATATGAAATTAGTTCAGAACGGAGTCCAGCGCAGAGTTCGGCAGAAGGATCAATGATCTGCAAGACGAATGGAATCAGTAATGGAAGCAATGTCGAACACGCCGCCGTGGTGGAGGTTTCGGGCGAGCCCATGACGGGCCCGATGCGGAATAGCGGCATGCCAGCGAGCGGGGAATCAGCCAGCAACTAGAGTACGTCCTTGATGCTCTGTCTTATCGGGACTCGTAAACTTGGCTGCCTGCAACGCAGAACGACCTTGCTTTCGTTGATTTACAGTCGCAAATCCATCGTTGCCAGTCGATGGTACTTTTCGACTGATTATCATTATTTATCTTCAACCGTTATTTTATCATGCAGCCTTGTTCTTCGTGAGACCCCGTATCGCTATCGCCACCCGCAGCTATCAACTAGGCTCCCAAGCTACCAGTGCTCTCTTCTTCCATCATCAGCAGCAGTCTGCAACCATCACCTGGGCTCTTCAAAATGTTGAAACCGTTCCAGATCAGAGACTTGCACACTTACCCTGTGCAAGAGAACCTTTATGACTCTTCCACCGAGAGCGTTATTTCCAGCTCAAATGCTGACGACAAGCGGTACACACGCCATGGGATCATCCATTTATCAGCCCCGGAATACGATGAAATAGCTTTGAACCACCCAAGTGCCATGCTGACCTACTTGGATGATGATGACGGTGATATTATAACCGTGAGTAACCTTGCTCAGGCTAGTTTAATAGTGATACCTAATCGAGAAAAAAGGTGGGCTCATCCTTCGAACTCGATCAACGACTTGACGAACCAGTCGCACCTGCATCGCTGCCTCAGGAAAATGCACCGAAAATGCATTTGTTTGATATTCGCCGCTCCAGATCGGTAACCGAGTTATGGAAATCCGTCGAACGAAGGTCGACATCACGACCTCAGCTCCCTGAAAGGCACCGCAATTCAGTATCTTCAATCTCCACAGATAAACCAGGCCTCAGCCACAACGACGAATATGAAGTGGAACAGTCGGATTCCCGTGGGCAGTGGTTTAATGAGGATAACACGACCAGAAACCCAACATTGGAGTCGCCAAATAACGAAGAACCTCAGGCTCGGATGGAGCCGGAACCTTTTCTCTCAGCGTTTGAGGCCGAAATTGCCAGAATCCTCGAGGAGGGAAGTGCAGCTCAGCCAGCAAACGAGCAGGCTGATAATTCTTCCACACAAGCTCGCACGACCCAGCCCGACTCCGTGCCTCCTGCGTGGCCCCATGACTTGGTGGCCAGTATTTTACAAACTGTTGTTGGCAAGATGGACAACCTACGATCTGAACTAGGGTCAAAGGTGCCCGAAATTGAACGCCACCTGCGGAATGCACAAAATGCGATCCCTGAAGATGTTGCTTCCAGCGCACAAACAGCGTTGAATGCCATGCAGTCACAAGCCCAAAACTTAGCACAAATTTTGCAAGTTGCTTCTAATGCTTCAGGGCAAGCTGCAGAAAGAGTTCGTGAGGCTGAGCTTCGTTCTGCCGAGCAGATTATCGAAGGGTTAGGAGACATGGTTCAAGGTTTTGAGGACTTTGGAAAGACTCTTTTTGCTGCTTTTGAAGCTGAATTTGGTCGGCAAAACAACAGCACTCAAGCAGAAGCCACTGGTAATACTGGTTCTTCTCTAAATGAGAGCGTCCAGCAGCCGGTGGAGCCTTCAAATGTCACTCCTAGTCCCAACAACGCTCAGCCAGAGGCGACGACAACTCAAGAGCTGAGACAACAACCTCAAGCTACTACCGAGCCTAATTTTGATTCCCCTCGACGACCGTTACCTCCTCATCCAGCAACGTCATGGCCCTCAAGGAAGCCGGTTTCGAACGATCAAACTGCCGCCCGCGAGCCCACCCAACAGAATCATGTTCCAGACCGTACTTTGTTCTCAAGTTGGCCTAACCGTCCAGCTTTTGCACCATTGCCTTCTCCTCCTGTTCCGCTGCCAGCAGTATCAGCAGTATCTGCAGACGTTGCCGAGAACCAGCAAGTACAACCCGCGGCTATTTCTTCCTCGGCAGCCCCTGTAGATAGCGGAAGCTTGTCTGCCACGAATTCTCTATTCATTGGCAATGTTGGTTACCAAGTGACTGAAAAGGTTATTGGAGAGGTGTTTGCCTCGAAAGGCTGCGCTGCTCAAATTTACTTACCCAGAGACTCTTTCACTGGGAAACATGTCGGATTCGGCTACGCTCGTTTTGAGTCAAGTCAATCTGCAAAGGCCGCCATGGAAAGTCTACAGGGAATAGTCATCGATGGCCATTCGATCAATTTGGAATATAGTGACAATTCTCCCATTGATGCATTACCGGTCCAGCCCCATAGGCCGACAAGACCTGCGTTTACGGATGTCCCTGTCGGGCAGCAGCTCCGCCATCGTCAGTCATGGCACCCAAGTACTCATCGCCCCAGAGAGTCGCGGCCTGCGAGGGGTGCAAGCCGTGACAACCTTCCGAAAATCTTTAGCGGCAACTCTCGGAGCAGCTCGCTTCGCGATCGCCGAAGGGAACTCAACCAAACAATAAATATTGTTGAACGAAATGCACACTTTGACCATCCTGAAGAAAGTCCGGAATTTTCTGCTCGGTACCCTTCCCTCCTTCCTACTCGGAGCACGGATGAGCTCGCAGAAGCTGCACCTAAGCGATCCATGACATTCAGCCCCAACATGGACATGGCGCGGTTCCCGCCAGTCTCTCAGCTTGACGCTCACTTGCTAGCAAACCAGTATCGATCTGAACATCGTGAAGATAACAATGAAAGTCAAGCTGGATCAGAAGCTCCTCCACTTCCGCAGGTACACGGGGTAGAGTCTGCAGATCAACATACTTTTCAACATCCCATGCAGCAGCCTCGCCCTGAAGCTATCCTAGATACGGGTAGAGCACAATTACTAGGACGTAAAAGTGTAGGAAGTCATTCATTTCGTCATCGTCCCCATGAACATCCTTTGAGAACACGGCCGCGAAGTCTTCGCATTAGACGCACGGAGGAGCTTCCAGGAAGCTTTCCTATGGGCGATGCTCCTGCTCCTGAGCCCGAGACTCCGGATACATTGGACAAGGATATGCAGGCTGCTATTAGACACAGCATTATTGACAATTGCGTCGATACGTTGGTTAACCTAGGGTATGGAGATGGGCTTGACGGCGGGAAGCACAGACTCAAGATTTATGCTGAGGCGGTTGATGGTAAAATCTCGGAGGCTATTGACATGATTGAGGAGGAGAGAAGTGCCTATGAGCGACAGGGCTCTCAGTCTTGATTGTTCTTCTACTTCCCTAATGATACCATATCTTTCCTTTGTATTCTTCATAGTGTAGTAACGAGGGTTGAGTTTGTTACACTCGTTAAGACGGTATAAGTTTCTAAACCTTCAACCCGGCATTATTTATTTTCAATTGTAGGACAGTAGAACTTGCATTGTGTATTTGCATTTTTATTGTATACGACTTGTTAGTGTTGATAAGGATCTAAGCTTAAAATGGTTAGCGCAACGAGGCCCGTCATTCACCGACAGGAACGGGACAACGCCAAAGTCAATAACAATATTTTTTTTATCGTTCCGTATCAATACACCTCCTTTCTCGGCGCATTGTTGTTACCCTCGCAATGCAGACATGGCGGCGAGCATTCTCCACAAGTGTATGGCGAGCCGGTAGTCAACCCAGCCCGTTGGCAACTCGGGCCAGACTACGCTGTGCGGATCTCCTCGCCTTGTCAGAGAAAAAGGGAGGACGGAGCTCGTTCGAAAACGAACAAGTCCAAGTGAAGGGGCATGTTCGCTCTGTGAGGAAACAAAAACGCATAGCGTTTGCCGAGATTACAGATGGGTCGACAGCGCAATCGTTACAGGCGATTTTGAAGCCAGATCAGGCGGCCAAGTAGGTCTAACTTCATTGAGTAATTCAATACATTTATTTATGTATGAACTGACGTTTTGCGTCCTGTGGGGAAAAGTTTATCGACAGGCGCAGCAATTGAGGTGTCTGGGACGTGGAAAGCCTGTCCTCCTGGAAAGGAACAGACGCATGAACTGCAGGCCACGGCGGTTCGATTGGTGGGAGAAGCAGATCCAGAGGTTAGTTAGACTTGTGAACATTTGCTCAAGCTAGGATAAAATATATAACGGGTTTGACAGACATATCCTATTCAAAAAAAGTATCATTCACCCGACTTCCTCAGACACATTCCCCATCTTCGGTTGCGGACTCCTTTTCAATCGCTCCTGACGCGATTTCGCTCAGAGTGCATCTATCAGTTGGGACAGACATTTCGATCTCATCCCCATGGGCATTTTGTGCAGGTCCAGCCGCCGCTAATTACTTCTTCTGACTGTGAAGGTGCTGGTGAGACATTTACAGTTGTTCCGCAGTCGACATCTTCTGCGTCCGACAGGGATACGGATCATTTCTTTCGCAGTCCAAAATATTTGACTGTATCGTCGCAACTTCATTTAGAGGCGTATGCGGCTGAATTAGGCAGTGTATGGACACTGTCGCCGACTTTTCGCGCGGAGAAGAGCGATACTCCGCGCCACCTGAGCGAGTTTTATATGCTGGAGGCAGAGGTTAACTTTGCAAACAACGTCGACACGCTAACTGATTTGGTCGAATATTTGATTCGTGATTTGACACGCAGAGTCCACGACACTCCGGCCGGGCAAGAGATTCTGTCTGCGAAACGATCGGCGGAGTCTGGTGATGATTCTGCCGGGTCTGACGAAAACCTCTGCAAGCGTTGGGATGCGTTACTTTCCGAGTCTGCCTGGCCACGAGTCACATACACACACGTGATAGAAATGCTTGAAGATGCGGTGGCGAATCGCGGTGCTTCTTTTACTTTTCCGCCCGTGTGGTCAGATGGTCTTCAGCTTGAGCATGAGAAATACATTGTCGACCATCTTTTCGGCGGCGTGCCTGTTTTTGTGACGGACTACCCGAAGAAAGTGAAGCCGTTTTACATGGCACCTTCTGAAATCAGTGTCAGCTCTGATAAACCCACGGTGGCATGTTTTGATCTCCTGTTGCCCGAGATCAGTGAAGTCGTTGGGGGCTCTCTCCGTGAACACAGGCTACCCGAGCTAATCCAAAACATGCGCGAACACGGCCTTGTCAAGAGGACGCCCCTTAAAGAGCAAGCAGAAAACGTCACCGAGTCCAAATATCCGTCGCTATTGCCGGGTGAAGATCTTGGTCATCTACAGTGGTACGCAGACCTTCGTCGATGGGGAGGCGCACCGCATGGAGGGTTTGGCCTGGGATTCGATCGACTTATTGGTTATCTTGCAGGGGTGAGCAGCCTTCGAGATGTGGTTCCTTTTCCGAGGTATTTTGGCAGGGCTGATTGTTGAGGGTGTATATTATACTGTACTATATCGCTATTTATACTTGCTTGTTATATGTATACTACATGTACGAGGGCGCTGACTAATTTAACATTTTTATATTTCAACTATACCAAATAATATCAATTATTTATCGTCGAAACATCTCTGCATTTGTTCGTATATATCGAACAGTGGCTGCTATGGTGTGCGCAGATGTCAAACACCAGTTATTATAAATATAGAAGGGCATCTATTGATGCAGGCGCGATTCTTGAGCATGATGATTTAGTATGTCAATTATATCCATTAATATAGAGTTTTAAGGTATTTGTTGTTTTATATTTGCGATTAATCAAATGTCAAATGTATATCAATTGATATACATACAGGTTGAAAAAGGTCAGCTATTGGTCACCACAAAATTAATACAGAGGGAATTTACATTTGAATCATCCATCTTTCACACCATCAATTGAAGTAGCGCCTAGCCTCTGTTACTGTGTATAGAGTTCAGATGTTGTCAACATTTGAGGTTAACACATATAACATTAAAAAACCACAACGCAGGGCGTTGAACGGAGACCGAAATGTAATATCTCCTTGTAATCCCGATTAATGAAAACATACATCTCAAGTAAGTGACAGAATCGCAAGACAAGAAGCGTATGATAAGATAAGATTATTCATGCATTTTTGCACCAAGGAATACAACTACATCACTTATGAAGAAACTGTTTTCAGAACCATGTAAATATTTAAACTTTAACAGCATCCTTTGAACCGCAGAATTAAGGTTTCCGTGTTTCACTAAACGTGTGAGAATAATGTGAGATTCCTTCTAGCCTTGTTTGCTGACATCTCCATTAATTACTACATGTAATGGTGGGAACGGGTTTTTGAGACTCAACAACCGCCGCAATTCTGACTCGCGTATTATGGAAGTTTGTACGCTACTAGTACGTGGTCTTCCTTCTAGAATCACATGAAATAAGCATCGATGTTTAGAGTTTTCGTAAACATTTTTTCTTCCATAGAATTAAGAGATAGCCAGTTCCCGCTCGATCCGGATTTCCTGAGACCAAGAAAAAAAAAAGTGCAGCGCCGCAATAAAACTACCAAATCGGGAAGGCAGTTCGACGACAAGCTTGTGTGAGTCGTGACAATTTGGAATAACAATTAATACGACTAGCAGGGTAGCTGATATTACTGACTAGATAGCCCAACTTGGGTGGCTAGCCTAATTACCGAGCGGGACGGGAATCTCCGCTCGGCGATTATACAGTTATACACACTGCCACAGACACACTCTGTAAGCCGTAATTTATGCAGCTGTAATAATCCGTACCCTGATACCGAATGAAAAAAAAAATTACAATAAAAATAAACGAACGTTTGGATTCCGAAAGAAATGACGGAATTTACGGGGTCAGCCTGACATCCCGACTAATACTGATGGGTTGTAAATAGTTATGTTTCCCGCGTAAATACAACAAATCGGAGAGCCAATAGTCCGTGCTACTAATCAAGCTTATTCTCTTTTTAACAAAGTAAGCAGTAGGACCCCCCTAGCTCGTAACCTAGGGTCAAAGTTTAAGAAAACCGCCCCGGACTCGTACTCTATAATTTAGTAGTTAGACTAAAGTACGTAACTGGGTTGCCAACTACAGAGTAGTATCCGTAACGGCTTCTCCTAGGAGTAAGGTCCCCAACTCAAAATAATAATCAGCTAGGCGCGATTTATTCCCCAATGGGGCAATTCATCAGTCCAGCCTCGTATAGTTTTTTGGGGGGAATGATGTCTTACCAACTTGACAGCTGAGAGTGCGAGCGTGAGCGCACCAAGCGAGTGGTACTCAGCGCTGGCTGGACATCATCTCAGCTTTGTTTCTGCCGGGATTCGTTCTCTGCTCGCATACGCATCTTTTCGAGGTATGCATATGCAAGTTATGCATCGGAACGCGTTACGCTGGTTTGCTCGTTCCCCGTATAGCGACCCGCACGCACTGCAGTTTTGTGTGCACATATATATTGCAGCCTCGGATTTCGCTTCTGTCTGGACAATTATTGCTATTGTTGTTATTTTGCTACACCGAACTTTCCTTGTCACTTCCCTGATTAGTTGCCGAGGAGATGAAGGTCAATCAGCTATTATAGTGTTTGTTATATTGCATATGACTCGTAAATGTTGCACTGGGTCTCACTTCACACCGACATAATTAATTGATGATCTGGTTTTGCACCTACTGACGTACGGAGTATATGTACTATATGTGTACAGAGTACGGAGTATGCATTGAACCGTTTCTCCTCGGCATTGGCATATTAATGACAATAATACATAGGCGGATTAATTAGTTAGTTCGTTCATAATTTTAAATCGATTCCTCTGCGGGGCATGATGCCTTGCTGGGCGTGGCGACCCACGCCCTTTTTTTTTCAGCTTTGTGTTTGTTCTAATTGGCAGCGTCCTACATATCCTAATCACATCGGCCAAAACGGAGGCGCGATCATGATAGGCTCAAACTTCCTGGAAATGTTGGTCAGGCGCACCTTATTATATTATGGTCCCAGATCAACGACTCAACGTAAATGTCAGCTGGACTGGACCGTAAACGAGCAGGTTTTTGCGAATTAGGCTGCTACGTACAGAGTAGTTCAATACGTACTCCGTAATAATACGTGCTATGTAGTATGTACTAACAAATATGACATGTGCCGGCCGAGTCAGCCCTACGGGTTTCCTTATTGGTGCGTTCGAGCGGAAAATTGCTTAGTATATCCCAAACAGCCCAGCCCAACTGTCGGTACGTAATTGGTTTGATTTGTTTGCTGTTTTCTTGTTATCGCCTCTGTGTACAACTCAAAATCATTATTTTACAATGTGGTCTTCTGTAGGAAGGCGAATCCCTCGTCGGCGTTCTGTTCGCAATGACGTCGTGGATGTAACCTGAACCCACTGAAGTTTAACACTAAGCATAAATAATCAACTACAAACTACGGATACTACAAATTACAAAGAACTAAGACAGGAAGGCTTCCAGAGTATCTCTACGAACAAAAAAGAAGGAAGGAGGGGAGGTAGACCGGGCCCTCGTAAATCTGCGTCAGGCTTATCCCGCCCGGGCAAAACCTCCGAACCAAAACCAACGAGCTTGAAAGCTTTTTCTTTGTTTCACTTTTATGGTTTTTCTGACACAACCCTGGTTGGTTCCATGGTGCGATGCACTTGGAGACTAGTTACAAATGTAAGCCCCGCGAAGGGGTAGCCGGGGACTATGCAAAAGGTAGTAAATAGTACATCGGCTTGTCCCGCCGCCATACTTTGATTCATGATTCAGGCAGGAATCAGCTCAAGTTGAACGTTGGAAGTTGTTACCTGTACTCTGTACAGTGTACGGAGTATGGATACTTCGTATTCGTATTAATTGCAGACCAGAGTGCGCAGTCTGATCTACATAGTATCCGTACTCCTTACGAACAAAAGGGAATTGCAAGAGGGACGACGGCAAATATACGGGTTATCGGTGTATTCCATCATCAAATCCTAGAAGTTTGTTTTTGTTTTTTGTTTCAGTTTTGCATAACTGATCCGATCTCACCAATAAACCTCGCTAAATAAATAGACTGCGACCGAGCTTTTCCGAGCGATCAAGAAAAAGAAAAAACAAGGCTGATCTCACATCGCATGCATCAAATATATGTATGTAATATGTGCTAGGTTAACCGGGCTGGCTGCATGATCGCCGCATTGGCATAGAGATGGTGTGCTTTGGACATTGTGATTCGTCTTACCCGAGTTTTCTGTTACTGCAAGGAGTACGGAGTACAGGTGGTACAAAATACGTGTACAGAGTACGTACTCCATACACTCATTTAATGAGCATGGCCGCCACAACGTGGTCTGGTAGGACTTGGCACAACCAGACTGAACTGAAGCTGTCGCAGACTTGCGGCGTGTGCAGCGTGTATAGTAGTAAGCAAGCAGCGCGGTTCGTAAATTATAATTATCCTTGTACGTAATTTAATAATAGTAGTCGTAAATTTTTGCATAGGCAGATTCCGAGAAATCGGAGTCAAGCGCGATCAGGTGTCAGCACTAAAGCTGACCAACCGCCAACGGGCAACCCTTGCGCTGGGAGGATTCGATAGCCCGTCGGCGGCGTGGCTGATCATGCTTAAAAAACCTTACTACAGTTAAGCCTCTACGAGTGCATTATTACTCCTTACGGACAATTTGTTTCTTATTCCTTACTGCTTATCCGAACTCGACTTTTAGTTGCATGATTGTTGTTATGATTAATGTGGATATGCACCGCTTTTATATTCAATATATATTATTATATTCTTCACTGTATACCATGTATAAACTCAGAGTCCGCTCCAAGGTAAAATACTTTGTAAAGAAGTATAGATAGGCGAGTAGCTCCCCCTTTGGGAAAGTGGAGCCGGATCTCATCGTATGCACGGATCCTCGTTTATTTTGGCCCGCCAGCCAACCAGCGTGCCTGCACACGGCTTGGCATCGGACTTGTTGGTATTCAAACGGAAAGGGAACAGAGCTCGGCATTTCGTTAATCTCCGGTTTTCTCTAGAAAATTTTTTTATTGTTTTTGACATGTATTGTTCTAGTTATTTATCAAGTTGCGAGGCAGTTACAACTTGATAGTATGCCTCTATGTTGTAATACTCCGTACGTATGCTTAAAAACTAGACTGAGACAAGGCCTCCCAATGGGCAGTCCTTGGCAGTGCTCGTCGGAAGCCTGATTTGAAGCAAATCGGCGTCGATCATTCTTAACCTCGAATCAATGGTGTGCAGTTATGCGCAGGAATGACGCGGCCTGGCATTTTCCCCATGCATCTCAAGTACAGAGTAATTACTCCGTACGTAGGTTCGGTAGTTACCGTGTCGTACTACTTACTATACTCCTTCGAAAGTGGAAATTCTGGGACCGTTACTACTAAAAAACTACGGAGTACTACCAAATCTAATAATTGCGCTCGCTCCATAATTGAAAACGGCGGATGAGTTGCAGCGATAATAATTTAATTCTTAATAGTAATACAGTTGCGAGTTGCAACTTGCTTTGTCGATCGGAAAAGTGATCATCCTTCTCCATTGATCGGCTGTGCTACAGTGACATTCCTTTCGGATGTTCGCTT
The DNA here is from genome assembly GCA_039119965.1 of Talaromyces sp. DC2. Taxonomy (NCBI): domain Eukaryota; kingdom Fungi; phylum Ascomycota; class Eurotiomycetes; order Eurotiales; family Trichocomaceae; genus Talaromyces; species Talaromyces sp. DC2. The sequence goes on from JBCLNQ010000049.1 coordinate 265,617, forward strand.
ATAATTCTGTAAGCGAGCATTACAAAAAGGAGTACTTACGATTTTACGACTGGAAGAAGAATAATAACAACAAAAATAATGTCTTGTAAAAAGAAAAAATTTAGCCGACAATTCTAGATCTAGCCACCTGTCTCGAGTAAACGATTCCAGGCTTGATGGCTTGTCAATCTCCGACACAAACCACGGTTGGCACTTCGCGTTGTGGGTGCATGTGGCAAGCTCTCCGAAGAGAGAGATTCCTCTGCGGCGCAGATGCGTACGTAACACTTTCGAACACACATACCGCTGCCAAGCTAGACTGCATTCCTATGTGTCAACTTGCAATGCACACTAAAGGGTTGAGTAGACTCGCTTGTCACGAAGCTTAAATGCCAGCTTGCGTCATCGTGCTGGATGGAACAAGTATGGCGTGGCCAACAAAAAAACTCGGATAATCCGCTTATTACGGTTACATCCTGAACACTTCATACGGAAATACGCAACTTGCTGATACGATTTGCCTTGTGGAACGGTTTCAGGATGCGTAAAACCTTCCTATTCTTTTTTCAATTCTAGCATACGCGCATACAGACCACGTAGTGCACCGGGTCGGCATTCCTCAACGAGGTCTTAGTATTAGCCGGGCATGAGTTTAATCTGAAGTCTAACCGCTTGAGTCGCCCAATAACCGCTTCAAGTGTGTCCGTGTCCAATTATCCAAAGTCTAATCGCAACTGTATCCATAGTTCCGTCGGTAACCTGCGCATGTTTTTATTAAATGACCAACGCCACTGTTGCGCGGTGACACACTTACATTACTGAATCTGCTTGTATTTCCGGAATCCGGAAAGCCATTTTTCCCTCTGCGTATTCTATCTGGTTTAGCCTCCGCCCCAGCAACGATATAACTTTAAAAGCAAGCACTAAATTATGAGAATCATTTAGGCAATTCTAATTATAATTAAGCTACTCCGTACAGTTTATTTGCGCGCCTAACGGCTCACCCATTGGCTGGTATTAGCGACCATAGTTTATTTTCTAGTCAATAATCGTGGTACAACTATTTACGCAGTTACTCCAATAGTGCTGCGAAGCGAGTGATGGCAATAACGTGATCCAACTTAACTATTTAATATTACTACCGTACTCCGTAATGGATGTGCGATTTTGTTGTTACTACGGTACTACACGTAGTATTGTTATGCAGATCTTATCGCAAAATTCTACCCATTCCGGAAGGATGACGAGAAACCACAACACTTTCAGCTGGCCCGCCAAGACTTTTTAGCATTTACACAGCCTTAATTCTTAAACAACCTTTTTTTTGTCATTTTTGTCATTTCCGAATGAGGAATTACAGTTGCTACTATCGCACAATGCTTCCCAATTCAGCTCGGACCCGAGTTGGACGTCAAGTCTGTGCAAACTAATAATACATATGGGGATAATTATTTATGCATTGCAGTAAATTGATATCCGAGCACCCCGAGTCCGAGTCGTTTTATTAACCGTACGGTGGATATCGCTCGCTCAGATGAAGGGTGGGGGGGAATAATTAGTAGACACATCGGCTCATTTGACTTGTTACGTAGCAAAGCAGGCTGCAGCGCGCTCGTAAAAAATGCAGTGGGGACAATGGGGCTTGGCTTTTGCCCTTGGCTCTCGCATGGACCACCTAATCTGGCAGCGCGCAAAGGGGGGGGCAGCCCTCGTGTTGGATTAAGCTTAAGCTTCGTAAGTCTTGCGCTAAGACTTGTGTTGTGTGTTTGTGACTTGTGTGGTGTGCCCACAATACTTACATAATTACGGGCCCGTAACATAAGTTAACTTAACTTACCAGTTTTATTATTTTTTTTTTAAAGGAATAACACTATGAATATGCAAGGACGCCGAAACATGACCTAGTTAATACTACTACTACTCGTCGGTCGCCACTTTTATCGCAAGTCTTTGTTTGCGCGGCTGTTAATTACTACTTTATTTATTTTGTTCTTTGCCCTTGGGCCCGGACCGTAAACAGCGACACGGGATAGGCGTACGGAGCGCTCCAGCTATTTTAACTTTGTATTGGGTTGCAGGCAACAAAATAGAATAAAAATATTAAGTTGTCAAATTATACGAAAATTGGCAGGCCAAGCCATGGTGTTCTTGTTGTTGTTGTTGTTGTTGTTGTTGTTGTTGTTGGCTGCGTCGTGTTTCCTTGGCAGCTGAGCGAGCGTTTGGCTTTGATCCCGCCCCGGCCAACTATGTACGAACTATTCTGAGGCATGCATTCGGCGTAATTATAACAAACAACAAGGGATGATAGACTCGGAACAAAAGTGCTGATTACGATAATGATTAGTACTACGTACTAGTACGTACTAGTAAGCGCATCCTAGATCGTCGTTAATAATAGCACTATTGTTAAATGCTTAGTCTGGCAAGGGAGAAATCTTACCCTTCTTAAAGAAAGAAGGGAGGTCCTTTCTGACTCCGAAGATTATCTGACTAGATCGTAAATTTTTAGTACCAACAACCCTTTTTGGCCCTTGATAACCATACAACATCAACATGCATATTTCCTAAAAATAAATTTATGACAATGTTGGAAACAACATGGCGCAACTTATTCCATGTGTAGTTACTTGTACTAAGTACTGTAATTCGATTCTTAAAATAAAGTTGGCAAACGAAGTTGGTACACGCAATTGATTCCATTTATTATTCTTTAAACTTATTTTGTGCCGAGTCAACCAACGGTCGGACAAATAAAGATTGAGTCATGACCCAACCGAAAACGCTCGCCTGACCAGTTACTGTGTCTAGGACCCCGGCAAAGTGGAGGCTAGGGGGGAGGTGTTGTAACTTGTGTGCGAGTCTGAGTGAAGGAGGTCCACTTGAAGCGCAATTCTACTATTTCTCATTACTCTGCAAAGCTTACTCTGTACAATAATGTATGTACATGCATGCACTGATGGCCGATTCAGCATAGGTGTTCTGTCGGAACGGAGTTCTGGGTGTATACATCCCGCGTTACGATACGCTGTACGGGGTTACATACCGTACGCAGTACGTATGCGTACGGCGTCACAGTACAGACGAGGGATGGGTGGGTCGGCGGCGTAAAAGCTTGGGACCAGTTTTAACATCCGAGGGGGAACTCGGCTTGGCTTGGCTTGGCTTTTTGCGGCGCAGGCCCCACCTTACCTTCTCAAGGCGCCCGTCTTTTTTTTTTCTTAATTTTTTAATCATTTTCTGCTAATCTCGCATTTTAACTTCATTCTGTTTGCGCATGATCGTAATTAGCACATAACGTCGTGCACCCCTCCTCCACCCACCCCACTTGGGCCAAGCCAAGGGTCTTTCATTCCCAGGACTCGCAAGAAGGATTTTAAGGACGGGCCCCATTATTAGTAGTAGTAGTGTTAGTTGGTTGCTGCTAGTTGGTTTCCAAAGGCAAACAACGTGCGGCCCATGGGCTTAGGCGGCGGAGGCGAAAACTAGTTCGGCCAACAACTGACAAGGGAAATAAGAATAACGATAATAATGTACGAGGGCAACGCACTAGCCTTCTCTCCACCTGTTTCACTTTTTTGTTCTGACTCTTCGAATACGCTCGCCCTTTGGCCCCGGCGGTGACGTATCACAGGCGAGCATCCCCCGGGCGCGCCCTGCCCACATGGACGCATGGCGCCGATCCGATATCCGCCTGTCTTACTACTTTATTTTGGCTCTTTCCCGCCCTGCTTGTCCCTGCCTGGCTCCTTCTTTCCTCCTCTTCTCTCCTTCTTCCTCTTCACTTCCTCCTGCGCCCTCTGCCTACTGCCACCACTGTCGATACCTTTACTTCTTGGGCAGCAGAGATCATTAACAACACCACACCAATTACAACAGAAGAACATCAACCATCATAGCCAAGCCCATGGAGACTTACCACGGGCTCGTCCGCACTCCTGCGGACGCCATCATCCTCTTCGAAGCATGCCGTCTAGGCCTCCTGCCGCGCGTCCAGCGCCGTCTGTCAGAAAAAGAGCGCCAGGCCATCAAGTCTGGCTCCGTTTTCGTGTGGGATGAGCGAGAGGCCGGCATGCGCCGCTGGACCGACGGCAAATCGTGGAGCGCCAGCCGAGTCTCGGGCAGCTTTTTGACCTACCGTGAGATGGAGGGCAAGCGGGGCGGTGGTGTTTCCTCTTCGCGAGGAGGAAAGACTCCTGACAGCCGGGGAAACAGTGACGACGACCGAGATGGCAATGAAGAGGGCCAGGACGGCTACCGATACAAGCCAGATGGCCTGATGAAGCAGTCCTTCAGCATCACCACCTCGACCGGCCAACACCTTCACCTCATCAGCTACTATGCTCGCTCACATCCCACCGCTCCCAACCTGAATCAGCCGTCCAATGACCCGGCTCTGCGACACATTCGCCCTCAAAAGGGCCTCTACCCTGAGTCGACCGTCAATGACCAGCAGAACCTTCCTGTCGTTACTCGTGGCCCCATGGCCGGTGCTGTTACGCTGTCTCCGCATATGACCAACTTTCCTCGGACTGGCGCTACGCATCCTCAATCGTATGCTCCTATCTACAGTTGGCCGCCAACGCCTCTAGGAACTCCTCCAACAGCCACCATTCCATACAACGGCCCAGGGTATCTACCACCTCTAGCAGGTGCCCCTTACGGACAGCCACCACCACCACCGCCACCACATCCTCATGCTCCAGCCTCACATCAATTACCTACTCCAGCCGACCGACCGCCACATATGGAAACCACTTTACCACCTCCAGTGCCATCCGCCCCCGCGGCCGCGCTGAACATGCCACCATACTCGAATCGCTCTCCGCGAGCTGGTCCCTCCGCGCTTGAAGCATCACGGGTGCACTCGCCTAGCTACGCTGCCAAAGCCAACCCCTCAACGCAGATTGACCCTCGTCTCATGTCTCCTCAGTCACAGACCCACTCCGGTCATGGCAACGACAGCAGACCTTCGCTGCACCCATTGACGCCCAATGTCTCGCAACTACCCCTTCCTAACGGACGGGAAGCCCCTAGCTCAGGAACGACAGTTCCAAGCATCGGCGCATTGATGAGCGGGCCCGGTAGCTCACCCTACTCCAAGGCCAATGGAAGCCCCAGCAGCCTACGTGCTGAGGGTCCAAAGGACATTCCCAGCGAGAAAATCGGATTTGGCGGCGAGGATATGCGCGCATTGAGGCAATTGGATCGAGTCTTTACAGCTTAATCCGAAGTTTACTGTAATGGGCTTGATCTTTTTCTGTCATTTGTTTGCGCTTTTATTTTCATGGGCTTTATGTACACAGGAATGGCGTTTGACGGATAATTGCATGGGGGGTGGCTATCGTCAATTATTTTACAGGGGTTTGGGTTTATACAGGGCATACCGGATTACTGGACGGCTTTCTGAGGTTTTTGTGTTTGTACGATGCTTTTACTTGCTCCCTTGTTTTCAGATATGCATTTACGCGGCTAGCATGATTCCCTTGTTGCTATTTGAACTCTATTTTTCCGTTTCCTTGTTTTTCCTATGCAGGTGACATGATTAGACCCGGTCGCGATATTATTATGAGCAGGACTTAGTTCCAATTGTAATTTCTACCAAGTCAAATCAGATTCCTCGTAAATTGAGCAAGTATCGGCAGTACGCCTTGCGTGAAGGCGGCTTGAGCAAGGAGGTGCCAACATAATGAATCTCCACTATCGACTAACTAGGCCAGGCCTGTTAGCAATGGACACGGTCCGCCGCCGGTGCAACCAAAAAAAGCCAATACCGGGGAATGTTATTGCTGATAGCCATGCATTGCATGTGCATCCCTAGCTTGGCCCGCGCGGAACAGCATTTACGCTACGGTGGGTAACCTTTAATAGATTATTATTACTATTGCTATAATACTATTACTATCGCTGACATTGGCACAGAAGTTCCATACCGCCAAATCCATTATTATTTTTACAGAGTACGGATATGGAGAGAATATGCTGATCGGTGCTGTGTACATACTCAGCTGCAGACTGGAGATTCCGCTCGAATTTTTTTTTAGTTCAGGTGTTCAGCTGTTGCTGTTGCCATGTTCCCTTTTCGGGCATATGCGACGCGTAGATCTTCAATGTTGCTTAATCTTAGTGTCAGTCTTCAGCTTTAATTATTTTAATTTATGACTAGTCTAATACGTAGTTGGTATAACTTGGCTTGTCAATGCTTGGTAATGTATAATTACGTACTATGGAAAATAGAGCGAACGTTGGAAACTTGGCGCGGAGAAGCGGCGGTTCCAAGTCTGACTTGTTTATATATATTTTTATTTTTAAATCTTTATTTGTGTTTTTGGACCCTTGCAACAAAATACGAAAGTAAGGTTAGTATCCGTATCCGTAGTAGCTGTGCGGAACTTTTTCCTTTTTTCTATGCCGAGTGGTTGGGAAAGGGGGCCGAGAATTTCCTAATTAGGAAAATTGATTACCCCTGGGCGTGCAACCTTTATTAATATTCCGAACCGCCAACGAACGCCATAAACAATCATCATCCTAGCCACAGTAGAGTACGAGATAATTATATACTTCGTACGGATACGGATACGTGATATAGTTAGATCTACGGAATAATAGTTTATGTAGCATATATATACTCCGTACTCGTATATTATATACGTGTGTGTTTACGGTTGCACCAATCAATTGATAATTGCCCCCCTTTTGTTATTTATCACTGATTGAAACTGTGCCCCGCTGATTCGTAAGAGCGCGCAACTTAAAAGGGAATAATGGCATATATTTAACCTTGATTTGGGCTTGGGTCTTGGGTTTTGTTTCTTGCGCGCGCGTGGGTTGGTTTTCAGCTTAAAGTTAGCTCCCCAGATAAGGCAATTCATAAGTTTTAAATTTGAACTACGTACTAGAACTACTAGTACTACTTGTGTGTTAGTGCTACGTACTTGTTTGTGTCACTGTTTTTGTTGGTTGGCGCTAAACGTAAAATTAGCACAAATGCTGACGCGATGATCAGGGTTTGTTTTTCGCACTTCTTACCAACAACGGTTTGGATTACGTTACAGAGGAGTAGTAAACGAGAACGAGGACGAGAACAAGCTGAGGAATAGTCTTTGTCTTTGTAAGATACGAAGTACTACTAAGTACTCTGTATTACATACTACGTAAATAATAAGACCCTGCATTGTAATATAAACATAATGCAAGACATATGTGGCTGTGGTTAAATAAATAGACTTTCTATTTTTACTCCTTGGCACTTTTGCTTACTTGAATCTGCGATCACTAATAATATCCGTACTGGCAGAAGCCAGGCAGCACCAGTTGACAATCGTATATGTACGAAGCGTATACATGTGTCATAGTGTCGCAACTTGATTCAGATTTAGGTAGTCTCCCATATGCTTGGTTGCTCTTCCTTTACCTTTTAAGGTAACTCGTTCGACGCTTGGGTTTTTCTTGGCTTCAAGCCTAATTATGCCATATGCCCGGGGGCCACGGGCTAAAAACAAAGAACCCAACCAACAAAGAAGTGCATATTAATACTTGTTCTAGCACGAGCAGTAATTACTAATTAGGTAGTACGTACAGCGTATTTAGAATGTTACTACTCCGTACTTGGTAATACTTACTTATTTATTATAGGCTTCTTTGCGTTGCGTATCTTTGTCCGCGGATTTGCGATAACCTTATTATATTAATGCTGAATGTCTAACGCCGGTTATGTCCGTGGATTTGTTTCACAAGTTAAATAGTATCGTTGGTTTCCAAAAACAGGATCAACTTGCGCGTCGTTATACTTTGTTGTTGTTGTTGTTGTTGTTGTTGCTAACAATTGTTATTAATAATCCGACTCCAGTCATCTGTACACCGTACTTTTCCAACATCTTGTCAAAAGCCAGTTTAAACATATTTTAACCTTTGTCGCTTCTTGAGGGAAGTCTGGTTCTGGTGATTCTGATAAGTACTAGTATTTAGTTATATAGCTACTCAAAATGATAATACATTTGATATAGAATATCGAAATCCAAGAAATGAACCCAATACGTTGATTCTGTCTTCCAATTTGTTCCAATTCGAGTGTTCAGAATCGACAAGACTCGATATAAACTTCTAACTCCACAGCAGACAACGGAATTGGTTACTATATTTGTGAGGTAGAATATAATATGCGTCACATTCATCTCTTAGTCAATTCTCAACAGTATTAATTATTTACCTTGCAAAATTATGCTCATCTCCTAGTATTTCTCTGTGATTACTGACTGTGACTCTTGACAAGACCTATTCCACTCAATACAGGCAGTATTGCATGGGAATTAAGTTGTCCGTGGTGATTAAATCAAATATGATGATCTTCACGGCTACAAGTACTCTATTGTAGTAAGATCTAATATGGTGCCGCACCAGGAATGTCAGATTGCGGGGTAGAACTATCCCCTCGAGACTCGAGTGAACATACCATGACCTGTTCGGAAAGTCGAGTTGAATAGATGGACATATATAAATATCTACTTTTCTGATCAATTTATACTCAATATTCAACAATCATATTTCAAGTCATAATGTGGAAACCCGGAGATCCAGCCATGGGGGTGATTGATCCCGACTGGGTAAAGGTGTGCACAACAACACAATCTCGCTCAAAACCTACTAATAACCAGACAGTATTCAAAAGACAAACCGCTTCTGGAATTGACCGAGAGTTCGATACTGGCAGCGTCCAAGGCTCGAGTCAGTGGAGTCCAAAAACAAGACTCGCTGAGCTCCGCAGTCAACCCATTTCAGGACCCGGAAATCCTGCAAGAAGACCACGATATTCCTACACGCGACGGGACCACGCGAATCAGAGTCTATCGCCTCAAAACTGCTGTAGATAACCACCAGCGAGGACCACTGATTGTCATCTACCATGCAGGCGGATTCTGCCTGGGCAACTACACCATGGCCGATGCTGACGCCTCGCGATTCTGCCGACGCTTCGGCGCAACATGCGTCAGCGTCGACTACCGACTCGCTCCAGAGCACCAGTTCCCGGCTGCTGCGCACGACGCGTGGGACAGTTTCAAGTGGGTTGTCGCCAACTACGACGGCCCTCTTTTGACGGCAGATCCCGCCCAAGGTTTCCTCCTGAGTGGCATGTCTGCTGGGGGCACTCTTGCCGGGGTGGTTTCTCATCTGGCGCGAGATGAAAACATTGTCCCGCGACTGACCGGTGTGCACATGACGGTACCGGGCCTGATTCAGCGAGGCGCAATCCCCGAGAAGTGGCAAAACGAGCTTCTCTCGTTTGAACAGAACAAAAACGCTCCAATCCTAAACCTCGACGGGGTCGATCTGCTTGCGCGGTGCTACAACGCCGACATGTACAGCCCCTTGCACAATGTGCTGCTGAATCCGAACGGGCATGCTAATCTCCCACCTCACTTTATTCAGGTGGCGGGGCTTGACCCTGTCCGAGACACGGGCATCATTTACGAGCGAGAGCTGAGAGAGCAATACAAAATTCCGACTCGCATCACCGTCTATGTTGGTCAAGCCCATGCGTTTTGGACTTTTCTGCCCGAAATGCCTGCGTCGGTGAAATACAATGAGGATGTGGTGAATGGGGTCGAGTGGCTGTTGAGTCAGCCACAATAATGATGACAATAAATGAGGAAAAATAGTAAACATACGTACATCTAAGTTGCCAAATTGGTCAAGGGCGCATGGCAAGTCCAACTGGGGCAGTAGATACGTAGTGAGCAGGCTGGTTATCGCTTAGGCCGAACGTTGGTACCGGGTACGTTAACTGGTGGTACTTACGTACATATGGTTATTATTGATTACGCCTGTATATATGACGGCATTTACGCATATACTTCGTACTTATCTCGTACATTCCGCAATATAGTTAACCCGCCGTTGAGCTTAATCCGGAAAATGCGCGTGACGGACCCACCCGACGATCATCGTGGATACCGCCGACCAGGCTTGGTCCAATAAATGTTTAAGAAAAGCCAAGTTCTGCAATCTGCATGGGAAGTACTCTGTACGGAGTAATCCATTGCCAATGATCCATACAAAGTACGGAATAATTCAATGCGACATATAACTTGCGAGTAAGGTTATCCGTTAGTACAGTGGAGTTTCATCAGCTATTGTCACTAAAATGACATGGACCCACACCGAAGGTTGGTTATTTTTTACACATCGTATTTTTTTTTTTTTTTTACAGTTATCGCCCCCAGAAAACGAAAATACGCAGTTTCGGATTCCATGGACTCGTATAGTTACAGTGTATACACAGACCCATTTATATTTCCACAAACGGAATAGTCACCCCACAGTTCTTCCCGCGCCAGAAAACTGTAAAAAGATGCTTATTTTTCAGGGTTTTCCGTTTTCGCGAAATATGCCGAAATCAATAATAATGTCGGTCAGAGTACGGACTACGGATACGGAGTACGGAGAATCGGGACTTTCCGACTTAGAACTGGACATGTTGATTCAGCTCAAAAATAAACGACTTAATTAATAATTATTCTGTCCGAGACTAATACGAACAGGTGTGGCCTCTTTTTCAGCTGTTCCTGGTTTTCTTTTTTTTGGTTACGGACCAATAATAGCCGATATCCGTCCGACTTTTATATTCCGTCCGTTACAACTTACACTTCACACACCTCGATTCTTCTCGGCAAAGGAGAAATCGATGGTACCTCAGGCCTGTCAGCGAAACCAACATTATTTAATAATATTGATCAGCATTCAAAGTTGTACTCCGTATCCTACATAATAGTAACTTAACAGGGTTACACGGAATTATTAGTCAGAGGCTGCGTGATTGACAAATCACCTAGTCACTTTTTGCGTCGGTATATACGCCGGAAATAGCCGTGGGTTTTAAAGTTTCACCCAACATCAATTGATATCCAGAAAAAGAATAGACTCATGAGTATTTATGATCGACTGCTGGAAGTTGAAACATAGAATCGGCCCCTCTCCTTGGTGCTTTGTAATAGTTTCGTGCAATGGACGATTCTGAAATTGCTCTAACGTTGCACATTTATTTACGCCTACGGGATTACAGAGTGTTGGTTCTATGGGAGGCAGTGGGAAGTTAGATTTATCAACAATTGTAATACAGTTTGACAAGTGGTCCAGCGGTCCACCGGGGGGCCAAAAACGGCTCAGATGGTTGATTTCCATGAAACGCGAGGCTCGAGTACCGAGTACATATTTTGTAATCAGTTGCGAAGTTGGTAAGGTTATGACATTGTTGGGTCTAGTTAAAATGAAAAGTCTTCTCAAAAGGCTTTTGTATTGTCATTTTTTTGTTGCATGTAGGGTGTGGACTATACTGGAACATCAGTAGTATATATCAGTATTGATATAGCTTTACTAGTCATCAACCAGTCGTATATTTACGCAGTATGCGCAAATATTCCCAGGTAAGGAATATACTTGATATTAGTGAGCATTCTATACATATGTACCAGGCGCGGATTTGAATATCGTTAGTGAGCAAGCGCTCATGTTCTAGGTACTGAAAAAAACAAGTCTAGTCTCAAACCGCTAAACTCGAACATTCAAATTTAATAAAATCCCACGTGCAGGTATACACTTGTTTGCACATTCAGAGTAACAACTAACGCTCTTCTCTGTCATTTGAAACAATGCCAAGAGCAGCCCATGACAGATATAGAATTGTGTCGGAATAATATGAATACGAATACAATACTGGTGATATAGATACGAATGTTTTATTTACAATACATGATAGCGTTAAAACACAATTTGAAGAAAATCAACTCTGTGCTCTGTACGGTCGTGAAGGAAGACAATCTTATGCAGATACAGTACTAATCAACGGTTTGAACCTGTTAAACTGTATAAGGCCCTTCCCGTTGCCAGTTTTCATCTAGCATGGGATCTGTTAAGTGTCAGAACGTCAATTCGCACCCTTGAATCGATGACAATGTCCTTGATTTGACAAGCCCCGGCACATTGGCAAGTCCTGCTTCGTCGTATAGGCGCCGGAATGTGTTACCACATTCCGGCTGCACTGTCCAGACAGCACCAGATCCTTTATCGAGTATACAACACAGAGGCTACACTATTGGGAGAATAGTAACTCCCTCGTCAAATCATTGGGCAGAAGAACGGCCGACGGAGATATTGAAATGATAGAGGCCTGACTCTTGATAAGTATTCCTGGTGATATATCTCTTCCTGTTTTTCTATTCAGCACATTAAGCGAATGGATTTGTATTTTACGCCATATTGTCTTGTTGGCCTTTTTTTTTTTTTAACGTTCTTTGTCTTTTAGTATTGTTTCTATTACATCAACGTCACAGCTGATTTACGTTTTATTTCTCTCGAAGATAAAGAGGCCCATTGGTTGAAACTTACAGTATCAACTACAACACAAGTGGTTGTTATGTATGATAATGACAATCAAAGATTAAGAAGATATCATGAAGTGTCCTTCAGAAGGAACTATCTATATATAGCTAAAAGAAAAAAAGAACCCAAGTGCTCTGAGACTTTGAATCCTTCACCGGGAGGATATTAGTTATATAAGAGAGATCTTATGAGCCAGAATAACCTTCCGATAGCATATCTGCTGCAGTCGTCACTTCACTATTAGGGTCTAAAATTTTAATAGACTATAATAAATCTATAGCACGTCCCTCCTATGTACTCTTGTTTTTAATTGATTATTATGCTACTTCGAGAATGGCCCTAACGATCAAAGACACTATGCCGAAGTGTAGTGTGAAATGTGAGTCTTGCAAAATATCAACTACAGGTGCGGTCTACAGTAGTGATCGAGCTAGTTCGTACATGGTCCCATACAGATCCATGTCGAGCTCACGTACCTGCCAGTTGGGAAGTCAATAGACGACTAAGTAATTATAATACATTCGCATGTGGGTAAAGAGGGAGGCTCTATGATGTGTAGTAAGAAATCCGCACTCTCATTGATCAGAATATCTACTTCTTGATTGCAAAGGAATATTCACTCGGAGAATTACGTCCACCAGTTTCAGGGTAGTAGACAGGTTTATTCGTCTAACTAGTACACCCGTTCTAATAATCCCGACAATGAGGGTGTTTAGTAGCAAAAAAGCATGTCACGGCTTCAATCAAGGTGTATGTACAATCAAACACAAGGCTTTTTACGAGTAAACAGTCTCGTTTTTTCCATTCATTCTTTCTCTCCACCATCTTCGGCCGAATCGCTTTGTTTCCTCCAGTTTGCATCCTTCTAATGCATCAACGAAGCTATTCATCTGCTTCACAGTGCTGAGTCCAGGGTTATGAAGGAATATATGGAAAGGGCCGTTGGTTCCTAAACCCTTTATTGATACTGCTAGCCGACTTGCAGGATCTGTAGGCAGCGCATCTACGGCAAACATCTGGCTATTGTTCGGAGTTGGCGTTAGGAAAGCCTGAAATTCAACCTGAGAACTGATGATAATTCCTAGATCCAGCTTTCGCGAAATCCTAAACGCCCAATGGCTGTGGCTTATGAATAAATGAGATTGTTTATCACCACGGACATGTTTTAGAATAGGGCTTGAAAGGCACTTCCCAATACTTTCAAGTTTTTTCAGTTCAGCTTTGGCTCCACCAGCTCGAGCCGCTTTATCAATACAATGAAAATAGTATTTTCTGGTCGTCTCGTCGGTGGAATGTCTTAGTTCATTGTAGCTTCTCGGATTGTTAGGTCTGGAGACGTAATGAAACTTGAAAAGCTCCCAATAGCCTCTTGTCGATCAATAAGGTCGTTTCTCAAGCTTTTCCAAAGTGGTAGCGCTACATTAAAGTGTCGCCCAGCCCATTCAGCCTGCCCAGGGAGTCACTCGGTAAGATTATTTGTTGATAATGTATGTAGTATCAATGTCATCCACATTTCATTAATATTCAGCATTAGTTGTTTGTGGAGACTATCGATAGGCGCATCAATAGCCAAGCGAACGAAAGTCTATTGTATACCTTGGACAGAATCCCAAACGTTATAATGCAATGAAGGATATCGCTGTCGGTAACGTGGGTTGTTGTGGTGGATTAGTCGTTCAGAAAAGATACCGGCTTGACCGACATATAACCAGAACCGACGTGGATTCGTGTAATGCCAGAGGATATGAAGATAAATACCACATGCCTTTGAAGTCTCGAGGGAGCCTGCGAGAGATAGTAGACTAGTAAAATATTTGTTATTAACTTGCCTCTACTATAAGCAGAAAGGACACTCTTGCCTCCCCAGGTCAAAATTGCCTAGTTCACATATGGCTCTAAACCGGTCATCCAAGGTTTTTTCAAGAACATCCTTGAGACTTTGACCTTCTTCGCAATTGAGGAGGTCATGGTACCGGGGATATTTCTGTTTGATTTTCTCTATGAGGCTGACCAAAATCAGAGTGCGATCTACAGGCCCTCTTGGTGGAAGATCGGCAGAACTTCCCACAGGCCTTTCGAAAAGAGTTGGTATGCCACTTTCTTGATTGTCAGATGTCGATAATTCATTATCCCTAACTAGATCGTTTGATGAGTCTTCAAATGCTGGTTCACCTGCACTTCTCGAATGGGTTCGTGGAATACCCCAAGCTCGAGGATCTTCAACTCCAAAGAGTTGTCGATTGTATGACTTGACCACCAATGCCAATTTTTTGTCCATTTCCGGTTCATTGGTAGATGTAATTATCTCTTGGGGCGATGCAATTGCGATTGGCCTAGTGAGAGAGGCCTCTTCGATCACCTCCGCCTGAAGCTCTGATCCGTCCTCGCCTGCAGTATTCAAGCATACTCTATTCAGGTTTGAAGGTTGGCGAGGAATCCGATTCAACCACTAGTAAAATATCCTGACATAAAGAGAACAGTTGTCAATATCATCTTCAATACCAATGTGTGATTCTCTATACCGCGGCGGCGAAGACCAATCTGAGCCGCGGAACTCTAACATCAGTCGAGATATGACTGAATTCCGAAGTTCTTTTTCCTGTTCCGTCTCGTTTTCTACTCTGTCTGGAAAACTGCTCGTTGGGACTTGTAGCTTGAACACATTGACGAGAACCGGGATCAGTTCTGACAGTATCGAATGGTGAGTACGGAAGTACTCGGAATTTTCGTCTTTTAAGGCCAGTAGCGCAATATCTGAGGCATGCGAATAGCAGATTTTGTTGCCATCTTCATCCGAGAACTGTCCCATCCAGTCATTCCGGGTGGAAGTTTGATACTGGGATATTTAGGTTCAAATCACGACATATTTTTTACGAACAGCAGGTTAGAAGGCATGTAAAGCTCCAAGAACTCGAGTAATATTCAGGATAAGAGAATTGAGTAATTACAAAAACTTTTTGTGTGGGATGGCGGTGCCATATGGAGATGCCGGTCATATGACTGCATTTTCCTCGACATTACCGTCGTCGACACCACACAGGAATGGTCAAAAGTGCGAGAGCGACCCAACAGAAGTAGAAATGGTATGATGTACTACTCTGACAAGAATCAGTTGATATGAGGTGCTTGTCTAATGAGAAAATTGTGCAGACCCTAGACCAGTAGAATCGAATGACGTCCACGAGAGAATGTAGCATGTGGAGAGAAAAGAAACATAAGATTAAGCTGGAGATTGGGGACATACAAATATCAGCCAACATGTGAATTCTACCTAGAGTATTCGGAGGTTTCCCTGCAGTAACGAATGCTTGGATACAAAGGTCTAGCGCGTATAACGAGAGAAGGAGCATTGACAGAATGCTCAAGACACCCGACGACAGGTGATAACAGCGAAAAGAGAGCACAAAGCCGTGAGGTGGTTAATGGATATGGGTCATAAGAAAGAATTCACCTCCAAACGAATGATTACTGTGGGTAGTAAGTCGATACAAAGAAACAATGTAAAAGAGAACATAGATTCATCGTTGATCAAGGATTTGATATCCGATTCAGTGAAAGCCTCCTATAGCGCAAATAGCTAATTCCATTAACCAAGCAACAAGTCCACCTTGTTGCATTTGGATTGCAAGAATAAAAATTCGCCATTTGAGATCGAACAAGAGGTAAGTTGCTGAGTTGTGCGTATCTATGGATACTTTGAAGTAATACAAGAATGATACGCACAGAAACTGACCAAAAATCCTGCCTCATATGCGCATCATTACCAACATACTAACGGCACCCTGGTATTAGCTCAATAGTCGGCTGTTATATCTTTCTTTCTTTGAAAAATTCAGTTGGTTTTCAAGAAGCGAGAGCTGCTGAGAGAGTCGACGAATTTTACGGAGGTACCTTGTACCGCAAATGGTTTAGCGCTGGGCTGATTGAATTAGAGAACACGTTCAACACACATTCTCGACACATCTCGATCAATAATAGCCAGCATGTACGACTCAAACAGTGAGCCCAATAGAGATCGTGGCTCTTATCGATAAGGATAAACCCACATTCAAGGCGTGACATCAACTTCCTTCCACCCTTTCGCCTATCAATTGCATCTCCGTTTCTATTCGAAAGTTCAAGATGGCCAGCCAAATACGCGCTCAGCGCAAGTTTCCAAAATCCTCGAAACAGGTCAATTGGTTGGTCCGTCCCTCACGCGATGTCAACCTCGCTCCTAATAACAACAGGATTCCACGGAAGCCAGATGGATACGACTCGGCAAAATCACCTACACAGAACCTGTCTTTAAGGTCGATATAGGCTGCGGTACTAAAACTCCTAGGTTGACCATGACACGGAAGAATGATAAAAAAGCGCTTGTAACACCAACGATGAACAGGTGATTTCTGTTGAAAAATATATTGAAGGGGGAAAAAAAAATGAGAATCCCCCGAGCCGGACGAGCCGGCGACTTTTCGATTACAATGATATTGCTTCGCAGTCGAACGTGATAAACCAACTTCCCCAATCAGGGGATTGACGAAAACGAAATAAATTTAAAATTATAAATAATAATCCGTCGTCAGCTCAACCATCGCTCTGTACAAACGAAGTAACCTTTAATACTTGTAAGAGAGAGTAAGGTAGAAAGCGTGATTATACGATACGATATAGCTTTGATTTATAAGGATTGGGTATGATACATAAGATAGCTATTGTTACAATCGGCAAAAGCAGAAACTAATGGTGGCGTATTCTCAAATCTAAAGCATGGAGAAGGAAGTCTAGATACATCTGTCTGGTGCGGCTAAATAACAAAGAGCGGCACGTGCACGCTAAGCCCCAGCCCTAGCCGCCTTAGGCAGTCAAGGCCGCAGTGCGGCCTCAGGCGTCAACTTGTTGGCCTGCCGACCGTCACAGCTCGACTGCACCGGTATCCCAACACAAACCTCTATTAATAGCGCCTTTTTCATTCTATCACAAGCAATATATACCATACCCACTTAAGCGCCATCTAGACTTTCTTGACCATCGCTAAGAATGTCATCGTAGTCTTCCTCCGGAAGTGACTCAATAATTTCCTTTGTGCGAGGTCCGGTGTATTTACTAATTATATCAGGTTAACCAACTGCTGGCTTGCAGTCAACAAATAAAGAGGTCTTACGCTCTCGCTGCTAGCCACCACCAGGACAAGGAAAATATGGCAATAAAAGCAGCGACACATATAGCGTAGTTCCTGGGCTGTTAGTCAAGCTGCTGCAAAGATCGAACCATTTTGATTACTCACATATTGGCCGCGGTGACGGGCTTAGTAGGAGGGAAGAACAACACAGTGCTGATAAAAATCACCCACGAAACAGATATGATATTAATCGGCATGCCCCATCTTCCAAGCGTAAATGGCCCTTCGATGAACTTGACTCGATGTCTGTAAATTATATGGGCCAGAATAACAGAGATGTAAGAAACATCCAACGCTGGCGCAGTGACGTTGAAGATTGCCGTGGCCGTCTCGGTTGATCCGATTGCAATCAGGTTTAGAGCACTGCTAAATACCACGACGAACCAGACGGCATTGACTGGAGTGTGGGTATACTCGTTGACTTTTGCCAACAGTCTTGGGCCGTTTGTTAGTACGACTGCACAGCTGCTTTGCGCACATGATAAAGAGACTCTCACTTTGAAAATGGCAAAGCCTCGTCCCGCGCAAAAGCATATGCCATACGAGTATCTGCAAGCATTGCAGAACACCCAGTAAAGAATTGCACGAGGATCACGAAGAACCACATGATTGTACCACCAGTTCGACCACCGGCGTTGAGGAAAATCTGCGCGGCGGGCATTCCCGTCGGACTTTTTAGAATAGCATCCAGGTCGTTGATGCAGAAACACATTGAAATTGTTAGCATCCAGCCGAATACACCCGAGACAAGCACAGCGGATCTAATGGCAATGGGACCTTGGATGGCTGCATCGTGAGTTTCTTCTGACATACTTTTATGTGCGTGATGTGTTAGTAGATATATTAGATACTTTTTGGAGGAGATCGTACTGGGTTGTTCCATCATAGTCAGTCATTGTCCAGGCTACGGACAAGAAGCCGAGAAGAAAGGAAAAGGCCTTGGATCCCCATCCAGAACCATCGGTCACATGGGTAAAAACCCATTCGGCAGGTTGTTTCTCAGGGGTTAAAATTAGAATTGCGGTACAGATACCAATAGTTGCCAATACTATAGGATGTAAGTTTGCCTGGTTTGTAAACCGTAAATCTAGAGCTTACTGTTAATTGGAGCGAACCAAAAGACAATTCGATGCAAGTTTTTCGTGGTCAAGGAGCAAATAACCCCCATAATGCATAAGAGTCCGATTGACAGAAATACCGTCTGAGCTGCCGTTCTAGTGATGGAAATTAGACGAGATGCACTAAACGCAGGGGAAAAACTTACGGCGAGTAGGAATACTGTCCGTCTTGATAAGTCGAGTTCATACTTGCACAGGCCAGCAACATCTGGCTGACTGTATAAGTAACGCTTGACACACCCGCTGTCTGGCCAAGCAAGTTGCACCATCCCTGAATCCAAGCAAAAATGGCAACCTGATCATTTGGCACAACATGTTTTGTGACAAAATACATGCCCCCCGCAGTTGGATATGCCGATACTAGCTCTGCCACAGAACTGCCGATGCACATTGCCATGCACGAACCGATGAACCAGCACCACACGGCAGTAGCAGGGCCTCCGGCGGCTAGAGGAGACGAAAAAGTGGCCGGGACTGAACCCAGCACGCCGAGGATCGAAATGGCATACGATACAGTGGACCATTTTGAAAACTCGCGCCGTAACTCCTGCCAAAAGATGTATAAGTCTGTATCGATTCCAGGAAATTGATTTTTTGTTACCTGTTTATAACCGATCCGTGCTAGGAGCCGCTCATCATCATCACGAATAGTAGCCATATCTGGGGAAGGTGGCTGGACTGGCGTGCTATCAATGGCCGGGGTTTTCACTTGGTCGGTTGAAGGCGCACAACCAGTTCGAACCTGTTTACTTAATTTTAGACCCATGATTCGCTAAAGGCAAAAGGCAAGATAATGTACTAGTGAAAGTACAGTTGCATCGAGGGGCAAGCGCAGTCTGTTCATCGAGGGGAGAAGCTCACGTCGGTAGTAAAAGAAAAAGATGCCACAAATATAACACATAAGAATTTTTTTGTCTTAATTAAGGCACTACCGGTGGGGCTTTGATAACCGATGTCCTGTCAGTCAAAATGGCCAGATGCACCGCGAAGCAAGTAATGGGTTGCACAAGGCATAGCTTTTGCCATCGGAAAAGTCAGGGAGTCAGGGAGCATCCGGATCTTTCGCAAATGTGGGTAGGCATGCGGGTCGCCGTTAGAGCGTACATAACATACCTCTAAGGGAAAAAAAATAGTTGTTGTAATCAATATGCATGCGTCGCTCGAGTCCCAGTAATCTGGTCGAGAAACTGATGGCATCGGCGCGGCAATACCGTCGCGTCAATGGTGCTAACAGCAAAGATATTTCGTCATAGCGCTCACCAACCCCAGGAATACCCCCAGTACAGAGAGACCGAGGATGGGTGTCTTGTGCTTGGTGCTTGCTGTAATAAGACGAAGCCGAGAGTGATGGAAGTGCCGAAGGTGATAGGCGAGAGATAACGCTAAGGCACGGCCCGCTTCCGCCTTTCCGCCAGGTTTTTAATAAGAGTCTTAAGGCCGCTGCATTTGCGAGCATCCGTTCCGTCACTTGCTCGTTCGATTGGCTCTCGTTGACCGCCCTCAAGGGGTACAAGGATGTATGTACATATCAATCGGCGCAAACATATATTGCGTGCTTATTTTTATTGACGAGTTGTTACACTTGACCAGGCTAGATTATTTATTGTATTGCTAATTTACTCACCGACACCACTGTCGTTTTTTTGCTTCTTTTTTTCCACGTAAAAAGGTATTTCGTCAAGTTTCAAATTTCACATTGATGAAGGGTTGCTACTCTTGTCCTGAGTCTCAGCTCAGCTCATCGGAGGCTCAAAGTTGCCCGTCATTTAATACATGTACGCAGGTACTGGCGTGGCGTCTTTCTTGCCACGAACTGAATGAAAGCATGAGGACTCGGTGATTGTTGTCAACCGGTATATCAATTGATATTTAGTTCAAACTCCTCGATTATAACCTTCACTGTTTCTATTGACAGGTTCGGCATACACGTTGATGGACCTCATCAAAGAAGAAATATTAATTCACTTACCGAACAGGGTTTCGAGGAAATTGCCGCGTTATATGCATTTCAGCTCTACATGTGTCACGGCAAATATTCCTGGTGAACTTGAATGGTGGCCTATCAACCCCATTTTTTTGGCCCAATACAAACGGCTCAGCTATCATAGATGTCTCGCAAAGAGAAGAGTGGGTTTAACGACTGACTCTCTGAACAGATGACAATTATATCCATCTATTAGACTGAGTGTTTGCGGCAACTCTCAGTATGTTGACCTTTAATCAAAAACCACTGGCAGATTGGCCGGTTTTACATCCAGTGGTGGCTGTTGGCATGTCTGCCTCAGGCCAACCGCAGTCACGTGGAAGCGAACTAAGAACACCTTTTATAAGCGAGCCTCCTACAAATCCTGTAATTAATCTTCTAAGCTTTTCAATCCAGTTCTCAAGCCTCTGGTTGAGGTCATCCCAAGCTTCCTAATCCTTGGCCCTGGCATGCAATCTGTTGATCTTGTTCGACAGTGGCGGATGTGCTCAAAGGGGAAGGTTTTAATAGCATCGTTATATGGGCCATGATCTAAAACTAGAGTTGGAGCAAAAAACGAAAACTTTGCAGGCAACAGACATTAATCAGAGTTTCTTGCTGTAAGTCTTGAATATTTGTCGTGAACAGGTTGGTAGACGTGAGGCTGTCGCCACAGGGAACGAGCAACCGCAGATTTCCTCTCTCCAAATTATAGAGATAATTCAGTTAATAATTTAACATCGAGATTTCTGAAATAGAACCTCAACAGATCTGTGATTTAGGGTTCCTTTTGATAGTTAAATCATGTTCCTGTTTTCTACTTGCTGTATGTGGAAGGACTTTCGTGACTAGGCGATCGACAGACAAAGCTTAGGTCTGAAATTGTATGTGATAACGTACGACCTTGGTCTATATAATCAATTTCTGGGAGGAAAAATAAACAAATAAACAAAGAAATATAATAAAGAAAGATAGAGGGTCAAAATGATCTGCCAAGGGAGCAGCACGTGCCGCCAAGACATCGTCGGCGGGCGCGATCGCCCCGAGAGCACACTGGCCAACCAGAGCCCATTGGGTGGTCAATTCGACATTTTAGATGGGACGGCCAGCTCTTCCTTCAGCAAAGTATCTCCTCACAGAGCCAACCCGCCGTGGCAGAGCTCTCCAGCCGACAATTCAGCATCATCGTCAGCACGGCTAGCAGAAATTTACTTGCTGGGTGATGGAACAATTCTGATCGCCCGCCTTGTTTTTCCAGTTTTCCCCTGACGCACCTCCCCGCACTCGCTTCGATCTGTTCTCGCCGACCCCCCCTCTCCGCTGCAGATGAATCGCAATGGCTGATTATAGTACGTACTACGCCGCGGGCAACGCTGGTGCCCCTGGAGAAGATCCGAATCGGCAGCAACAGCAACAACCACCGCCTCCAGGACCGCCGACTTCCTTCGGTCATGCCGGAGGTTTTCAACAACCCGGAGCGCCTTATGGAGCACCACAGCCCTCACAATTCGGTGGACAACCTAACATGGGATATGCCCCAGGCATGGCCCCGGGGGCTCTAGAGGGCAATGCGATGGCTGGCTTAGCAACGCATATGGGGGGCTTGGGAATAACCTCGGATGCGGGGGCTCGCGGTCATAAGAAGAAGAATAGGCATGCTTACCACGAGATCGGAGCTCCAGCCGCCGGTGCTCCTGCAGCTCCAGGACTCAACGCGTTTCCTCCGCAGACCGAACCGGCAGCAGCACCTCAATTTCTGAATACTGGTTTGAACCAAGGAATTCCACAGCCCGCCGCTCCAGCTCCAGCTCCAGGTCTGGGCGTAGGTGCAGGCGGTCCGGGGGCAGTCCCAATGGGCCAACCAGTCAATCCTGCTATGGGAGCTGGCTACCAGCCGACAGGAGCAGGATCAGTTCCCACGCAAGGAAAAATTGACCCGGAGCAGATCCCAAGTGTTCCGAGGTCGCGAGACATTCCCTCGCAGTACTACTTTACACACACATACCCGACGATGGAACAACATGTACCACCGCCTGCTTCGATTCCGTTTATTGCTCATGACCAAGGAAACTCGTCTCCCAAGTTTGCCCGTCTGACACTGAACAACATCCCAGCAACATCGGACTTTTTGAACTCAACTGGGTTGCCCATGGGGCTGATATTGCAGCCATTGGCACGACTGGATGCTGGAGAACAGCCGGTACCACTCATTGACTTTGGCGACGTCGGTCCGCCCAGATGTCGCCGATGCAGAACTTATATCAACCCGTTCATGACCTTCCGGTCCGGGGGCAATAAATTCGTATGCAACATGTGCACCTTTCCAAATGATGTACCTGCCGAATACTTTGCACCCGTCGATCCATCTGGAGTCCGTGTCGACCGTACGCAGCGACCCGAGTTGATGATGGGAACGGTTGAATTCACAGTACCAAAGGAATATTGGGTGAAAGAACCAGTCGGATTGCAGCAGCTGTTCCTCATAGATGTCAGCCAAGAGTCCGTAAACCGAGGGTTCCTCCGAGGAGTATGCGAAGGTATCATCAATGCATTATATAGCAGTGATGAGGATGCGGCGGATACCGACGAGAGCGAGTCTAGAAGACTCCCAGAGGGCTCGAAGATTGGTATCGTTACATTTGATAAGGAAATTCACTTTTACAACCTCAGTGTAAGTGATTCAATGCTAGTTATTGAATATGTGCTCACCAGACATAGCATCTTCTCGACAAGGCTCAAATGCTGGTAATGACAGATCTGGAAGAACCGTTTCTCCCTTTAAGCGAGGGTCTCTTCGTGGACCCCTACGAGTCAAAGTATGTCAAGTTGAGCAAGTGATTTTGGTGGCTATTTACTGACTTTGCTTTTCAAGAACCGTCATCACTTCACTACTTCGACAACTACCAACGATATTCTCCCATATCAAAAACCCCGAGCCCGCTTTAATGCCTTCAATCAAGGCAGCATTGTCGGCATTACAAACGACTGGAGGAAAGATTATCTGCTCGCTTAGTACGCTGCCAACCTGGGGACCAGGGAAGTTGATTATGCGAGACAAGAACCAGGCTCCAGATGGTGAAACCAGGTTATTTGCAATTGAAAATGCGGAATGGAAGGCGTTGGCGACCAAGTTGTCTGAGAGCGGTGTTGGCATTGACTTTTTCGCTGCATCACCTGGCGGCGGGTTCATGGACTTGACAACTATTGGTAGGCATTTAATTTCTTTCTTTCTTTTTATTGTTTATTGCTGTCGTTCATGACTGACTAGTGTTTTAGGGTATACATCGGCAATCTCGGGCGGAGAGACGTTCTTCTACCCGAATTTCCACGCTCCTCGGGACTTGCTGAAGCTTTCCCAGGAGATATCTCATGCCGTCATACGCGAGACTGGATACCAGGCTTTGATGAAAGTGCGCTGCTCAAACGGCCTTCAGGTATCGTCATATCACGGCAATTTTTTACAACACACGTTTGGGGCAGATCTTGAAATTGGCACCATAGACGCCGACAAGGCCCTGGGAGTTATTTTCAGCCATGATGGAAAGCTCGATCCGAAGCTTGACGCTCACTTCCAAGCAGCCTTACTATACACCTCGGCAAGCGGTCAACGGCGCGTGAGATGTATTAACATTGTGGCGGCCGTGAATGAGGGCGGTCTCGAGACGATGAAATGCATCGATCAAGATGCCGTTGTTTCGATAATCGCCAAAGAGGGTATGTTTTTCATATTTTTTTCATATTATGTAATTTTTTTTTTTTACTATTTACTGACGATCGATGCAGCGGCGTCGAAAGCGGGAGACAAGAGTTTGAAGGATATCCGTGCTAGCATCACAGAAAAGACGGTGGACATCTTTTCCGGATACCGCAAGAACTTCTCGGGCTCGCATCCTCCAGGTCAACTGGTGCTGCCCGAGAATCTCAAAGAATTCTCCATGTACATGCTTGGCCTAATCAAGTCGAGGGCTTTCAAAGGTGAGTCTCTGTTTCTGCCTGATACGACTATGTCAGCTGCTTAAACCCGATTTAGGAGGCAGCGAGACTGCAGACCGACGTGTACATGATCTGCGCATGCTCCGGTCGATTGGATGCCAGGAGACGTCATTGTACCTGTACCCCCGAATCCTTCCGATTCATAACATGCGACCTGAAGATGGGTTTGCCAACGAACAGGGACAGCTGCAGGTTCCCCCTTCGTTACGAGCCACGTTTTCGCGGATTGAAGAAGGCGGAGCATACCTGATTGACAACGGGCAAGTGGTGTTGCTCTGGTTGCACAGCCAAGTATCCCCGAACCTGCTGGAAGACCTGTTTGGACCGGGCTTCACGTCGCTGCAATCATTAGACCCCAATACGTCATCGCTGCCGGTACTGGAGACACATCTCAACGCACAAGTGCGCAACCTGCTGCAGTTCCTGTCAACAGTGCGTGGATCCAAGGCAGTCACAATACAGCTGGCGCGCCAGGGCCTGGACGGAGCCGAATTCGAGTTTGCGCGATCATTGGTGGAGGACCGCAACAACGAGGCACAAAGCTACGTGGACTGGCTGGTGCATATTCACCGCCAGATCAATCTCGAACTGGCCGGGCATCGCAAAAAGGAAGAGGCATCCGGCGCAGGCGAGGGTGGACTGTCCAGTCTGGCCGGCATCCGAGCACCGTATTGGTAGATTCTTTTTTTTTTCTGCCAAGGTTCTTGTTTGTGTGTGTGTGGTAGATACGGTTGATACCTTTGTTATTTTATTTCTTAGTAATAAAGCCACAAAAGAACACTACACTACTCTCTCTTCAATCTTGTCTGCACTTTGCATCGTGTTCCTGCGTTATGCGAGTCTAGAATCGCTTGGACGCAGGTCCAGCAAGCCCAATGCCGGACCGATCCACGGAACCGATCCACCACATATCCGTGCGCTGTCTTTTTCTCTTTTGCGTTTGTGCGAAAAAAGAAAAATTTCTTCATTCAAAAAAAAAAAACTTAGAAAAAAAAGCCACAAGATCATATCATTGGACAAAATCCATGCGCGATTTTCTCAAAGACAGGAACAGCTCGCACTGACGTAAAAAGAAAACTGACAGGGAAAAGGACCTGTCGAATCGGCGCCGGCACGGCGATCTCCCTTGGGCCAGGCGAAAAACACGTGTGGAGCACGATGGCGCTAGGCTCTGATTAGGCATCACAATTAATTAATTTGAAAACCGAGTCAGATAGACGAGGGAAAAAAAAATCCATTAATATTGAGGGATAAACGGTTTTTGCTGTGTAAGTGGTGGGAACGAGCGGTGTGACCAGATATTATTGAATCGGAATGCCTCGGTGAGGAAACACTCAAACGAGTAAGGGAAAGAAGCAACCCTGCATCTCGCCACGGTGGATCCAGGCCTGATCCCGATGTCGAGTGAATGTGATTGATTATTATTGATGGCCAAAAAAAAAAAAACCAAAAAGTATGAGCAAACAACGAGCAGTATAGTCGTTATGAGAACAGTCATACAATATGAGCAAATACTATCAGACTGATTGGTGGCTTCACGAGTCACGACACCTGGCCGTCAATGGCTGTCTTGCATACCCACCGAGGCGGATGATGTGGCAGTTTTCAAAAGTTTCTGTCTCACTGACGAGTCAGATGGTTGTGGTACAATTTTCGAGGGGTTCTTTCGATTTGGATTCTTCACCGCGGTCTACGGAGTAGACGTGATTAATAAACTGTAGACAATGAGATGTAAGTTAGAGAGATACAGTACAAAGACGCTTCAGCCACGGCTTGGAAGAATAATACTGCCACGGCCAGGGAGTGGGAGAGCCTGTTTTGCGAGGGTTCATGGCGGTTTCAGCATGAAACACGTATCGCCACGCACAACTTTACGCAAGGCACCAGCGAATCAAAAAGCACAAAAAGCCCCACACGAAGTCTCCGACAGGCTGGGAGCAGCCACAGTGGGGCGTTCCAAAAAATAGCAGTTCAAGTACCGCGTAATGCTGTTCTCCGTATTGTATGTTGCTCCTTCCTGTTCCTGACAGCCGTTGATGTTCCTGAACAACACCATCAACAACAACACATCGGGTCTATCAAGAACATCACAATACCCAACCGAGCACAGCGCATCACAAAAATGGCAGCCAGCGTACCTCCGTTGTGTGCTGCCTGTGCTGACCGCCAACATGCAACGTCGGCGCCGACGTGTCGGAGCCCTGCCAGGCACGCACCAATCACGCAGGCCCAACAGCACCGGGTTCGATGAGACTAGAAGTCTAGCGCTGCGGATAAGCATCCATCAAGCTAGCGAGCCAGCCGGCGCGAAGGGGCGACATGGGGCCTTCTGTTCGTCAGCACGTTGTGAATTGGGCTGGCTCTAGTGCGTGTTCCAGGCCCGGCGCTCCAGAGCATCCGTCCCGATTCCGTATTCAAATGTATTCGGACGCTGCGGCGGCCTTACTACGTATACGAGAGCAGCAGCGCAATGCCACCCAATCCACACCCCCAGCCCACTGTCCACGCCAGACAAACGGCCTGTCAGGGCGGTCATTCCTGTTGGACAAGACAATGCCGTGGAGGCCTCCACCAAACGGGCTGAAGAGTTTGCCGTGGAATAATGAACCTCCCCCCCACCCACCTCTAACACAGAGGGTGTATATATAAGCCTGGCCAGGGCCTGTTCCTTTTCCACCTGTTTTGCGTTCCCAAGACTCTAAATCAGTCCATTCATTCTCTTGTACCATTCGGTCATTCCATCTCTTTGATAGAGATAGTCACTCCTTTCAGCCTCGACTTTATCAACAACAATCTTTCTTCAAACAATCCACCTTTTCTATCCTAACCGTCTGCAAAAATGATGTTCGCAAAGACTCTCGGGCTTATTGCTGCCCTCGGCGCCGTTGCAACTGCTGTCCCCTCGCACATTGGCCGTCGCCATCCCCATGCGCACAGCCATGGTCTCATCCACCGCCGTGACAACATCACCTCGGACGGCGTCATCATCACCAACAACATGGACCAGACTGTCTACCTCTGGTCCGTCGCCGACGTCTCCAGTGACATGACCACCCTGAACTCTGGCGACTCCTACTCCGAGACCTGGCGCTCCAACCCCAACGGTGGTGGTATCTCCATCAAGATGTCTTTCACTGAGCAGGCCGTCGATGTGCTCCAGTACGAGTACACCCTCGAGGACCCTACCATCTGGTGGGATCTTTCTTGCATCGACATGGGCACCAACTCGCAGTTCACCACCGTCGGCTTTGATGTCTCCTCTGACGACTCCTCCTGCCCTGCTGCCTCTTGCGCTGCTGGTGACACCGCCTGCGCTGACGCCTACCTCGTGCCATCTGACAACCAGGCCACACACGCCTGCAACGCCGACATCCTGATGACCCTCAACCTCGGCCCTGGTGCCAGCTCGTCCACGACTGCTTAAATCTTTGCCAGTGTGCGACGGACTGCTTGAGGCCCGAGGCTTGATGTCAGGGACCTGACTTTCACTTCTATGTTCTTCTATTCATTTGATGAGCTACGAGTCACGTCTATCCATAGACCAGCGACTAGCGACGTTTATTTTTGTGATTTAAACTTTTTTACCCCAGATATTTCGATCCAACCCCCCTTTGTTTGCGCATTGGATCAAGGCCAGACCCGGTTGCCATCGGAGATGCAATCGGGTTGGGTTCGAAATAGACGGAGAAAGATACCTGGATTGTTGTAGATAAACTTGCTTTCATATACCTTCATGTTGTACATTTGGAGCTGGACTAAAACTTGCTTTTTTTTTTTAATACTTCATTATTTCCTATAACGTAGATCTGGCTGTGAAATCCCACCCGTTTTCGCGTAAATATGACAAGGAGTAGTAGACTAGCAGTTCGAGGCTTAGCGAACGATGTCACACAGCCCCTGCGGCTTCAGTCTGCTGACCCTGGCATGACCCTAGCTAGGTCGATTTACTAAATCATTCTTTTATAATTAAGGTATTCTTGCTGTCGGCCTTGCATTGGTCGTACATACTACTGTCAATGTATACGCTTTTAGTCGACAGCGATGCTGCGATACTACTATTCTAAATCTCTAATCGATGACAAGCGTACAACAACACTAGCGAATAAAACGGTGCTGAGCCTGTTCAGCTGACAGCTTGACACCAAAAAAAACCTCCTATTCAACAAACCCAACACAACAACAATCCAACAAGTCTAAAATTTAGACACTATTTTAGGCTAAAAGTAGCTACCTTTTGCGAAGGACCGAGATGTGCTAAACTACTGCCAAAATACCGAGCTAAATTTCCATTTCTCGTCGCGCTAGAAGCAGTTTGTTATCTATTCCTTCCAAGGGTC
This sequence comes from Talaromyces sp. DC2, assembly GCA_039119965.1. NCBI lineage: Eukaryota > Fungi > Ascomycota > Eurotiomycetes > Eurotiales > Trichocomaceae > Talaromyces > Talaromyces sp. DC2. The sequence continues at coordinate 294,543 of JBCLNQ010000049.1, forward strand.
CCGGGGTCTCCAGAGTCCGTGATCGTACTCGTATTTTTATGATTATTTTTATGTTCTTATCCTTCCTCCGGAGACTCCATCAAGGTTTCAAGTGACAATGAGGCTTTCAGGCTTATGCACGTGCTTTTGGTTATACCAACTAACTAGTCCTGCTCCAAATGCGGCAAGTCCGTAGGAATATCTCTTTTGAGTCCAACACCTAAAATTAAACTTGTGTTCTCCTTTCTCCGTACGGAGTACGTATCCGTGTCTTGATTTTTCGTGGAGTGATCTACATATTGATCGGCAGTAAAAGAGTTACAAGCGGGTTGGAACTTGGTTTAGCTAGTAAGAGCCTAGCTTTTCTTGCTAGTATTCCAATAATAGATATGTCATTCTAGTAGTACATAGTAAAATAAAATCATGTATAACAATAGATTATTCTTACGTCCGAATTTTCCCTTCAGATAATGGAGTTGTTATGCGATGCCAAGTGTCACTGCAGGGTCACCATATATACTGACTATGTAACATTTCAGTGACTGTTATTTCTACTACAGCAGTGCTGTCAGCAGCTGACCTTTTTTCAATTTCATCTATCTTCCGCATATGTTACTATTTCCTTCTCTTTTAGAAGCTACGGTACTGCGTAAATGCCAAAAAAAACCCCTTTAGTCAACTGGTCTGACTTGGCATTTTATTGCTTCCTTACCCTCCCCCGGGATGGTTGGTGAGTGATGGGCTACGGATTTAGCCGTGCACTATGTACGGAGAGCGCGCGCGATCACGCTATAAATGGCATTTTTAGGGGGCCAAACGGGAATTTCGTTGGCGGCTTTAATCCTATTGTAGTAATCTAATTAAGAGGATTTTTAACTATTACTTGGTTGATCTTAGCGTATTCCTTTCAAAAAAATTATGGCATAAAGTGTATAGAGTGAAAAAAAGAAAAAAGTTGGCACGCTGGGTTTATTACTGGAATAGGAAGGAGTTCTCTATATGCGGCAATTTAGGGTTTGGCTCCAGGGTTGCTGTTTGTATACACTACAGTCTGCTTAATCGATACGTTATCGACAATAAAAAAACTAAGTTGGTATATTGATTAGCATTACGAAAGAGGTAGTTGGTATTTTAGTACATCGAGAGCGATGGAAGGTCTACGAGGATCTAGTTTTTAAGTAATATATCACGCAGCTCAAAATCATCGCTGATATGTGGGTACAAGGTGCAATGCTTACCTCAAGGAACGAGATTCCAAATTGCGTCTGTATCTCAACAACTGGGTACTGCCGAGACAAGATATGACGACGCTGTGCAACAAACATTTGAAACTAGGAGGTTATCGTATATAAACCCTCCCACTCTTGCTGCTATTGAAAATATCTCGTACTTGCTGCACGTACTGAGCCAAATCGTTTAGCTTTGAATTCACAGACGAACTCATCCCTGGCGCCCAGAACACAGACGCAGTTGGACACAATGAACCCTCTGGTGGTTCTTCATACAAGGGCTGTAGTTGGCCCCGAAAAAGATTGAACAAAGCCCTTGGGAGTCTGCAAAGCATTCAAGTACCAATAATGGTGTTGCTCCCAGCCTTTGAAGATGGCAGAATAAGGGACGATTGGACAATGTCAATCGGCCGTCATTATCAATAGTCCAGGAGCCGATTCGAGGCTGTGGAACCCTAGCAAGTGAGATGAAAATCCTCGCCATGCTTCGATAGAGATTCTGCGTTTGTGCTTCGGTATGAGCCTGGTTGAAAACATTGGAAAGCATCTGTTGATTCTCATTCTCAATCCAATCGACCAAAGTATAGCCGTGGTCTAAGAAGGCTGACTTCATCTGGGGAATATATTCACAGAAGTCTGTTCTTCCACATAGGCAAGAGGAAAAACACCGAACAAAGAACTTGACTCTTTGCCAAAATGAGACGGATCTAGATTGGAAGAACTAGCATTCTGATTAGAAATTGATAATCAAACTTTAACCCTTGAAGAAAATCCCTGAACTTACACTTAATCCGCCCGGAACCCCGAACCCTCGTAGTGTTGGAGTTGGAACATCCGGACAATTCTCACGTATCTAGATATAGGTCGCGGCCTCGGATCGCAACTTTTCCTCACAATTTCCGGGATAAAAATCTTCACCGACTTTATACGGCAACGGAACCCGGAAAGCCATTCTGGATGGAAAAGACAGGTTTGCTGGCTGGTTTATAGACACTGGAATGCAGACATTGAAGCTTCCGTGGATCCACAAAATACTTTTCTTGTCGACCATGTCAGGTACATGAACCAAGTCAGGGCTCGCCAGTCTGCAATGTGAAGCTACAACGCTTTTGATCTCTTTTTCCCTCTTCTTCATTTCGGTGTAAAAATCTCCGCGCTGTTCTGCAGCTGCAGTCTTGCTGTCATACCGTCCTCTTCATCTTCGGCCGCGGATAGAGTAATGAAGCCGCGGAGAAGAGCTTTGTGAGGCTTTCCAAGAAGAGTCGATTCTTCGTTTGTAGGAGGAGGGTTATCGCTTCGGACGTTTTCGCTCAGATGTATTACATGCTTGTCATTTGCTTGGGGAAACGGCGACATTGTTGCTCGTGTTATCTGAAGCTGCTAGCCATGGAGGCTATCGGTCGGCATACTGCAATTTTCATAGGTCGGACTAGAAAAACTCAATGTGCAACGAGGCGCTTCGGGTTTTGCCGATAGGACCTTTTATCCCGCCGCGATTGATCTGACATGGCGATTGCTTGCAGTCGCAATGTCGAGGGCTCGAGGGTCGCGGAAGGAGCTATTTCAGTAACGTTCAGCCACCCGAGCTGCTGCGCCACCCGTGCCACATTGCTCCAGATATACAGGACGTATTAGTTATTCTCACAACTGACATGATATACTACGTATTGCTTTATGTATATGCTATAGAACACAGAAATAAAGCTCTTAATAAATATTAGGAGATAAAACAGTGCGCTCATTATTCTATGAGCTTCTTGCTGTAGAAGCTCATATTGTTTGTTCAAAAACATCAATGAATAAGATTATGTTAATTCATTATCTAAAATCGATTAATTCCCGCAATCCCTCGCTAAATCTCGGGTGACGATCATTGTCAGTGCCACGGCCCAGAGTAGAAGAACCAAGGTTGATTTGTGGATTGGCATGTCCCTGCACAAGGGTTTACATTGGCACATGCATCTAGAAACCTCCCGTGTGACAACCATCCCTGCCCTATGGAGAGCCACAGATATTACATATTTTAGACCTTGGTACTTTGAGAAAGATTATGACGTATTTCCCCGCCCTAGCGCCGGAAACGCAATCAATTGATGTGGATTTGAGTTTTGATAGTCCCGCAGCTCTCAGCTGAAACAACTATTATTCACTGTTAACAAGAGACTGATTTGATCGATTGATGGTTTGACTTCAACATCAAATCAATTGATATTATTAATTTACATTAAATCGGACCGTCTCTGTCTTTCAGGCTGTGTTATTGAGTTCTATTTTGCTGGATGGAACATAATCAACACCATAGATATCAGAAGCCTATAATCCGTAACCCCGCGTTATGATTGATGCCTGCTCCATATATTTTCCCGACCCCAATTTAACCCCACACCCTCAAGTTTTTATTTTTTGAGAGACAATGATGTCAAGAGAAAGCCCAACTCGCTTCGAGTAAGAGAGCGAGAGTAGAGCGAGAGTAGAAAAGTGGATCCGTGCGGAGAACTGTCAGATTACCAGCGTGTAGCACTGAGGCCACTGGCTATTCTCAAATCTCTAGGTAGCAGTCAATTTCCTTATTGAGAGCTCATGCCGCGGCCAAGAATTCTACTTTTGGCGCTATCGACCCCCGCAAAGGCATGAAGTCTTAGATACCTTCGAATTAAATACTATTCATGGTACGTACCATTGTCTTATTCCCAAAACACAGGCTGCATGCAACATACAATAGGCCAATAAGGACAGCACATCATATCACGCAATCAAGTAACTAAGCACTACTTTTTGCGCTACTTTTATAGCGTTATTTCAGGTGTGACCAGTGCGTCAACAAAGGACGGGGATATGGCAGACATTCCGATGCGGTACGTTTATGAATGTGTCAAGGGTTAAACAAATGGTAAATGAAAAGTATTTAAAGAGCGTAGAGCATCCTGTATTAACTTTCTAATCTTTTTTTTATCACACATTTCGAAATAGACACATCTTTTAGCTCTCGTCTCTATTTATCACATATTTCGGAACAGACATCAATTGATCAATTGATCTTAAAGACTGAAACTTTTACAGTAACCATGACAGTCCAAATCCAAGTCGAAAACCCCCTCCTCGCCCGAGCCCGCGGCAGTCACAACACTGAAGACTGCATGGCACTCTACGAGGAATGGGCCGCGACTTACAACGATGTACTAGCAGACGCGTCTCAAAACTATGTCGCTCCGTTCTTGGTCGCCCAAGCCGCCCTAAAATGGAAAACCAACCCCAAGGGACCGATCCTGGATGCTGGCTGTGGCACTGGGCTTGTTGCCGAAGCCCTTTTACGGTCTTCTAGCACAGTGACTGTTGATGGTATTGACTTGTCTCCAGCTATGCTCAAAGTCGCCAGACAAACCGGAATCTATCGAGATCTTACCATAGGGGACTTGAACCAAAAGATCGAGAAACCAAACGAATTTTACGATATAGTGACATGCGCTGGTACTTTCACCGAGGGTCACGTCGGTCCTGACCCTGCCTTGAGAGAATTTGCTAGGATTACCAAGAAAAACGGTATTATTGTTGCATCAATACTTAACAAAATATGGAAAACAGGGGGTTATAAAACCGAAATCGAAAAACTAGAGGTAGAAGGTCTTTTTAAGGTGCTTAGTATGGAGGTCAAGGACTATAGAAAGGGAGCCGGCGATAAAGCAACCTTTGTTGTCCTTGAGAAGATTTGATCGATTTGATTTATCATGACGACGACCTTCCCCTACGCGACAAAGCAAATACTTGTTGTCCTTGAGAAGATTTGGTGGACTTGGTTTTTCATATCCCTTACGCGACAAACCAACATTCGTTGCCCTTGAGAAGATTTGATCAACTTGATTTATTATGACGACGGCCAATCCCCTACGCGACAAGATTTTTTTTTAAATGGCATTACAGTTTTGTAATTAATTGATTTTCAGTTGACTGGTTGAAAATTAACATCCAAGATCAGACATCCTCACCTGATGAAATTTGGTGACACTACTTTTGCCTATTTCGATAATTTCAGATCAGCCTGGAATGTTCTCCAAGAGTTAGATACCCCTGCAGCACTTAAGCTATCTCGCTTGTGTAATGGCCGTTGAGGATTAAACTATTTAATGAAGGAAGATCCCTAGTCTGGACTTACACTGATTAGGCTAAGAATTTCAATAATCAACAGCAGAGTAAACAGAATTTTAAAAGCTCTATGAAAATCTTGGGATTATTAAGGACGCATTCTACTTTTACTCTGGGTGCTATGCTTAAGAACATTTTGAAATATACAACTAGGGACTGAGATTACTCTAGACATAAAAACTGCGTTCCAATGTTGCTGAGTTATTTACATAGAACTATGGAAACTACATACAGTTAAATACAACCTATCTGAGCTGATGTCCTTGTCTACTGGACTGGTAGCTTGCTGTTCTTTTATATATTAGATGCCTTTACATATGCATGTAGGAGACTACATGTAGTGAAAGACCGGCCATATTACTCTTCAAGGAGAGAGATCTATAGAAGACCAATAACTACCTGTTCTAGTCTTTTTGACGTAGCTATCAACGCAACTCCATTGTTCTAGCACCAATAATCCACCAACGAGTCGAATTTATATGCACATAAACCCTGGTCTTTGCTCCAAATTTCATACCTGACGTATCAGCCTCAAGCGCACTTAGTTTCAGTATTGTGATCCCTTACATGGTTAAAAGCATCGAGCTAATATCTTAAGAAGAACAATTCATAATTCTAGCCGAATCCTATTAGCACAAGATAATTATTCTAAATCGCCAACTCATTCCTCTCAGTCAATTCCAAATACAGCTCCTCATCCTCAGACACCGCATCCCGATAATAAGTAGTGACATACGGCATTTTCCACCCCCAGCTCGACGTGCGCGACCCTAAATGACTGCTCGGCACGAGCACTCTCCTTCTTCCCCTCCTCTGCTCCCATCGCAGCAGCATCAGTGCACAGTCTTCATTCGGCTCGACCAGCCCAAAGACATTAAAAAGAATGACGATCAACAGAACCGGCAAATAACCAAACCCAAACATCCAGCCAGGCTGTACGTTGTAATTGAACGGCGAAATAGACTATACATAGGAAGTCACTAGCGTTTGCACGACTTTGACGGTTAGGACCGGGACAACCAGAATAAATTTCAGAGGAATTGCGCGGTATATCACCACCACCCGCCGCCGCCGAGCGGAGGCTAGGTGGTAGTGATAGATACTATGGCCGAGACTATAGTAAATCACCCCCAGCGCCGCGAGAGCCATAAACGCCGCGCTGCGGAAACGATAGTCCATAGCAGCTAGTTTCGCGTTGGCCTTCTCGAGCTCCAGGCTGCTCTGAAACTGCAGCGGTCTCCAGTTGCGTGGAACGGCTAGGAAGAAGTTCGACCATGTGAAGAGATAGAAGAGTAGAGGTAGCCGGCGCTCCTGCGCTTCTCGGCTGCTTGTAGGCGGCAGGTCGGCCGGATTGCGGTCGTAGATTTGTCTCTCTTGCCAGCAGGCCCTATGTTTTTTATGTCTGTCAGGCTGAGCAGATCTTGCAAGAAAATACTGCTTACCAATGGCGTACGCTTTCCCATACAGCAGCCAGCAGGGGTGGCAGCATGAGGTAATAGAAAAAGCCCTGCAGCACGAATGCCACGCCGGGGATATAGTCTCGGTCGACATCAATACTCATAACGCCACTAAACACTCCACAAACAGCGACAAAAACAAGCCAACACCACAGCACACACCGACTAAAAACAGGCCAGCGCCTCTCTCGCGGCAAATGCAAACGGGCATGCTTACGCAAGCTGATCAACGAGAAAAACACCGAAGCGACAAACACCGCGGCAAAGGCCATGCCCAGTTTCGCATGCCGATTGATCTCGACAATGGGCGAGGCACACACGGTGCCGTTGGCGACGGTGCCATTGATGTCAAGGCGCGGGTAGTACGGCCCAAAGGCGAGCCAGCACTCACTTGCATTGGACAGGGTGCCATTGGTGTACAACGTGTAGTGGAATTTGCGCAGAATGGCGGCGTTATTATTGTGATTGCTCTCAAAAGTCATGCTTTCAGCTTTTGCTTATGCCAAGTATGCTGGGCATTGTTGGTTTTCGGGCACATCATGAGGAGGATTGATTGAGATTGATTGATTGAATCGACTGACCTTCGGCACGGCCGGATGTTAAAAAAAAAAAAAGGTTTGGCATGACGAGCGATGAAGTAGTCATCGGACAGTAATTCTCAGTTGAAAACCCAGCGGTTGAACTTGTTCAATGTTGGTTGCTAGAATTGGGTCAGACAAAACACACTATATGCTTATATGCATGCCATGTCGCACCAGCGTTGTACAGTATGCTCCCCGCATTGCAATTATACCCGGGGAATCACGCGATCGAGGGAACAGACTGTGATTGCTTGGGTTTATCTGACTAGTATCTGATTAGTCTGTGCTAGTACTACCTATCAGCACAATCGGCATCTAAATCTATAGATAACAAAAGCCCATCGGACTCGGGACCCGGCGGGACGAACCGGATCGGCAGCGATGACTCTCCACCGTGATAAAAGGAGATGACGGAGCTTGGTGACCCGCACCATGTTAAAAATCATAAAATTACCAGTTATTGCGTGTTATAGATAAATCCGATTTCTATGTGGACAAAATCCGAACCAATGGATTCAAAGACACACGGGTCCGACTTGAGAGAGATGTAGAATGCATTTTCAACTGTACTATGAAGTCTATGGATTATGATGTTCCCTCTAAAAACGTTTGGGCGAGTCTGGGCATGTTGATCGTAATGACTTGTCAGGTTTGTTACGTGCCGATTTCTTTTTAATATCATTCCAGTTTCTAGGTTTCTGCGGTATCTGTCTATTAGGATAGATACCGTGGTCACAGAGATGTTGCTGAAAGTTATGGTCGTATGACCCCTGTTTTTGCTTGTGATAGTCGATAGTTTGTTACTTTGCGATGTGCTTAATCCTCGTGAAGCACTAGGCCTCTGCTTCTGAACTCGGTATTTCGATTGGCAGGAATTCATTTCAGGCTCGGGATACTATAAGAATCAGTTTAACAATCTTACTACCTAATACTTACAGTCCTTTGGTGATCTGAGATACTTACTCCTCGCAGGTCTGATAAGTCTGGACCACCCTGGCGAGCAAATCTTTGAAGGGGGAGAGATCTTAAAGGTTGTTGCGAATATGTACTTGGTGTAGTTTGTTCGTTCCTACGGTCAAGTTCTCGTAGTGAGTTGCTTGTCAACCAAACCTATGATAGATTATCCTAAAATGCTGCAGGGAGTAGAGAACCGCTGGGATAGTCAGCTTTTTGCTTCTTGAGGACACCCTGAGGTGAGCCCTGGATTGAGAGGCTCTTCCTCTGGATGCTGTCGTTTGAGAGAATTTTTGGCATGCATGAGGTGATGTTGATTGCATGATCAACAAATGTCTGACTGTCTTGGTCAATATTGAACTTATTTTAAGTGGGCAAACCTATGTATTTATTGTTATTATTCTTCTTTGTTATCGTTCTTTAATATCATTCTTCGTAAAGAGTAACAAAGTGATAGTAATCCGGTTTGGTGATCGACAACTAACTGAATGGCGGACCCAATATATAACCGCGATTTTCTACTACTATTAATTAATGGTTCTTTCTTGATCAGCACCGCAACGCCATAAATTTCATACAAACCCATGAGATAATTGAAGTTATTGGTTTCTCTGTTGTTTCTTGTGTAATAGCGTTGCTGACTATTGAAAAAGTTTCCGGCTTGTTTCCTTGGTTTCTTTACGGGGAAACACTGTCTTTCTATGTGCTTTTGTCTTTTGAATAATATAAACAAATTACCTTGATAAAAATAATAAAAAGTAATACAATAGTATATAAAAGTAAAAAAGACTTCATTTTCTTACAAAAGTAATAAGGATACTATTCAAATACATTCAAAACAACTAAAACTTCATATAGATAGAGCAGTATAAAGTAATAACTATTTACCAGCTCTAACACTGCAGCACCATGCCCAAAACGGAAAGCCAAACTCGATCATATAATTCGTCGACACGTACTCCATAGTATTTGTCCCTTCCCGGAAAAAGCCTCCGGACTGTCACATTCTGAGTGGATGCGCTGAGGTGGCAATGAAAATTTTTTTTCTCCCAATACAAGACAAGAATTAATTCACCGAGAGGGCTTTTTGGCCTGGCCAGAACATTTGGCAGACCTGGCCCCTTGCTGTCGACCAGTTTTTTTTTTTTTTTTTGTTTTTCCGTATTCTGTACGGGGTAGGCAGAGGCGAGTGGCCACGGTTGCATCCGGAGCGAGCAATACGAAATGTCTCTACGTAATTATTATTGTTCATAGAATTGAATAATTTGAATGGATTTTAGTCATGTACCTGAGCCATCGGAGTCCTCCGTTGTCTCCACAGAGGAGTTCCACTCGATCTTAGCGACCGCAGTGGAGTTTTGGTTTGGTAGAGAATGCGCTTTCCGTACAGAGTACTCTGTGCTCTGTCCTTCACGCTGTTATTTCATGAGACTGTTTGGAGAGTGCATATGTACTGGGAGTAGTATCACGTCGTCGTAATAATAATGGACATGACGGGAATAATTATTGAAAGGGATTATTAATATTGACAAGATCCCTGACGAGTCAAAGACAGCCACCGGCTTTCCGCATTCGGACAGCCGGTTCGTATCCGATCGGATCAGGTGCCATCAATAGTTTCTACGTACGGAGAAGGCAAGCGATGGTAGAATTTTAAGTTTACTACTCAAAGTATAAATTCGATATGAATGGGTTGATGTATCGCCCTCACGACAGGAAATAGACTCCTGGGGAATGCGGAGTGCATTGCCAGTCCCAGAAACAAAAAGAAAAAGCAAAAATGAAATGACTGCTGACGTCCGGATAGCATTACAATAGTGACGATACGTACTACGCACTACGCCCAACCGGCTTATATGCGAGGCGTCTTATAGACATGTACGTACCCACGTAATAGGCAATTCATTATTCGCGGCAAGTCTACTCCGTGCCAGGCTGGATCGGCGCCCTGGGAACAGGGCTGCGATTCGCCGTGTCGAGTGGAGAAGACTCTCATCCCTGGTCCAACGCAGAATGCGGAGATCTCAGCTCTGGGAACTCTGGAAACTCACACGACACCAGGATCCATGGTTGAGCGCGGAACGGGGCGGGAGCCCCGTCCCGAGATCCACTCAGTAACTATCCACGACGTATGACTGCGCTTGTATGTATGTACGCCGTCCTCCGTCGAAAGAAAACCATTGCTAATGGGAACGCGTTATGCTCGGTGGGGGTGCTGCAGGCCGAGTCTGGAGATCTGAGAACAGGCGATCATCCCCTGAGTCTGCTGAAAAAACTTAGTCCGTCGTACGTAGCACAGTCAGAAGCTGCCCCAATCCTGCCACCTCCTGCTGCTCCCCATCTTACCCCATATTATTCTCGCATGATTGCCTGCTTGGCGCACATTCTTCGTTTCCGGCTAGTTCGCTTTGCGCAAGGGCGGCTGACCTGTGGGCTCGCTTGGCGGGAATGCATCCTCAGCACACATCTCACACAATCGGGGTCTGGACGGTGCGTCAGTCTGGACGGTAGAAAGGCACAGACTCCAGCAAACAGCAGGGTCACTTTCTTTCTGGTGGTTTGGATGCTCTGTCGTGCTCTGGAGAATACACCATGTAAAATACATGCCCCCGCATGCCAGATTAGGGTGGCCATGCAGATGGAAACCGCGCCGGTGCGGGCTAATGCACTGGCGCCTGCAGTCGTAGTGCTCATGAGGGCGTCTGGGCCGCGAGGCTCGTGCCCTGGGGGACATGGCTGCGGTGCGCGATTATTCTCAGTCTGCCTGTCGCATGAGTAGTTGTAGTACGTAGGTTAGTCGCAGTGCTGTGGGTGTATATAATGAGAGAGTGTTCTGAGAGCGCGGGAGACCGCTCTTTCCTTTCTCTCTCTCTCTCTCTCTCTCTCTCTCTCTCTCTCTATAGTTGCTCCTTCCCTCGTAGCCGGCGGAACAACCTACCCCAGCGCGCCTTCCCCGCCTGACACGCAGTAGTGCAACTAACTTTAGCGGCCGAGAAAACACGAGCGGCACCACCACCTAACTAGGTGTGCCTCGTCCCCTGTGACGCCCGTACAAGAGAACTCTGCCCCCCTCTTTCTCCTCTGCCCTTTTCTCTCCCTCCTCTCGCTCTCTCGCCCTCTCTGCCTTCGCCTGCAGCCTCCGATCCGTACGCACTCTCGCCCGTATGCCGGGATCCCAATGTTGTCCATGCAGAATCCCCCGTCGCCCGTTTTAAGCGCTCCCATCGGACCGTTCCGCTTTAACACGACAACTCCCGCTACGACGACTACCACGACTACTACCACCTATAACAACAACAACAACAACAACAACAACAACAACAATCTCCTGTCGACCAGCGCTGTCGAAAGCCCGTCCAGCCCCTCGTCGTCCGATGACATTTCCCTCGACGATGTCCCCGACGGCGTGAACGCCTGGTCCCACGCCGCCCGCTCGAAAGGCGCCCTCAGGATGCGCCGCGAATCCGAGCAGACCTCTGCCTCGTCTGCCACCTCGGCCACTTCGGCCACCGTTGGCCTCACCTTTGCGAGTGTCTCCGACCCGATCGATGCCGACTCGCCCGACGTCGTGCCCAAAATCGAGGAGCTGGAGGAAGATGGGGACGCCCTGCTATCCATCAAGCCCGGAGACCACAATACTGTCGAGTCGAATCCCACCACCGCCGTCGCCATGCCGCGGAAACGAGGGCGTCCGCGCAAGCACCCACTACCGGTCCCTGGTGGCCAAGTCAAGATCGCCAAGGGCCGTTCCAAAACCGGTTGCATCACCTGTCGCCGGCGGAAAAAGAAGTGCGACGAGACCAAGCCTGCCTGTAAGAACTGATGAGCGGGGTGGAATGTAGAAACGGAATGCTGATGGGATTGGATTTAGGTTTGAACTGCCAGAAAAACGCCGTCGTCTGCGAAGGCTACCCGCCCAAGGAAATCTGGAAGAGCGGCCGGCAGAAACTAGAGGATAGTATGTCTTCGTCGTCTCGACAAGGGCCGACCCAGGCGGATATCCGACTAGCTGTCCGCCGGGGCTCGTTTTCCTTCTTGCCGAAAGGCCTGCCCTTCCTGATCGACGGAATCGAGACCGACATCGACCGCCGCTTTCTCGACCACTTTGTCTTTGAGTTTAGCCGCGTGCTCACCCTCATCAACGATGATTCCAATCCGTTCAAAGAAATTTTGCTTCCGATGGCTACCCAACACCGCGGCTTGATGCACTCGTTGATGTGTCTGTCTGGATCGCATTTGTCTGCTCGCGACCCAGAGCCGCGTTTCAAGGAGAGAAAACACTATCACTTTGACCGCGCCATCACCGACTTGAGGGAAAACATCAATGCCGCCCCCGTTGCCGACAGCAATAATCAAGAGCCTCAGTTGCTGGTCGACGACCCCATTATCGCGTCGACGCTGGCCCTGTGCCTCAACACGATCTGCGAAGGTGAGACGAGCGGCGAGTACCGATCGCATATGGACGCCGCTCGCTATCTACTCATCTCTCAAAAACCCAAGAACGAAAAATTCCGCCAGTTCATTGTCGAATTCTTTCAGTACCACGATGTCTCCAACTCAATCACATCTCTTGATCGACGACCGCTTCCCTTGGACGGTGGGATGCGACTGCCCGACTTCGTTCCGCATGCGCAAGCCGGGACGTTCCTTGGTATTTTCGACGGACTTTTCAACCACATCTCAGAAATCACCCGACTGAGAGATCGAATTCGCCAGCGACACAACGAGGGGTTCGAGCCCGCGGTCGACTATCAGACCCTCAGCGAAGCGGTGACGATCGACTCAGCACTCCGAGTATGGGAACCAACGTATCCACCAGACACGCCCAACTGGTACGCATCACAGCTATACCGGCAGTCAACATGGGTGTATCTGTACCGTACAATCCGGCCGTCGCGGCCAAGCGAGAAGATTTCGCAAGTGGTCGACGAAGCGCTCCAATACCTGGAAATGCTGCCATCGGATGCGGGTGCCTACAGCATCATGCTGATGCCGCTGTTCCTGGTCGGCTGCTCAGCGTTTGAGCCACACCAACGAGAAAGAATCAAAAAGGGGTTTGATGCCATGGAAGGATATTCCAATCTACGCAATATCGAACCAGCGCTCAAAGTGGTTGAGCGGGTGTGGGAGGTGATGGACTCCAATATGGAGGACAGTTGGGACTGGGAGCGGATTATCGAAGAGATGAAGATGGATTTCCTGATCACTTAGGGTTTGGCTGTGGTCTACGTCGAGCGCTGCATACATAGCATAGCATGGTTTAAGTTTTATTGTTTCTATATTTTTGGCACTGGCGTTGGGTGGCGGTGGTGGTATTGGAAACCAAAAAAAAATGACGTCTTGGCCAGGTAGGCACTGTTTCTTCACATGAAGTGTGACACTGTGCTGCTACCATTACTATGGTGGTTCAGCTCTCATTTACCGTCAATGACGACAGTGAACCATTAACGGATCCAGCGAGCCTGGATTATATACATACATACCGATATTTATACCGACATGATGTTGTACATTTACTTACTACGTGGTTACATGTATGGTGTACACGGACTGTTTTATACCTATTACCATTCTTGTGCATATTTGATGTATTTTACTTTTGGACATATATGATACCATTTAACATTCTTCAATTTTTCAACTTTAGCCGGTACAGACCACAGATCCGCAACAACGTGTCCACGATGACTCAATTCGTCTGCTCATCAAGACTGCAGAGCGTTTCCAAGACTGATCGGCGCTCGTCCTGTCCATTTGGGCATGTAGTATTGTGCCCACCACGACCCTAGAACCGCGGCTGCCCTATTAGGCTTTAGCTACGTATTAGACTAGGTAGGATAGGACGTTGGGCTGGTCATTTGCAGCGGGAAAAGGGTCCTTATTTCCCCGCAAGAAAGTTGACGCCTGTGATTTTTGATTCGGAACTTGTTCAGCAAGGAGTGGAGTGGGGAGTGGGCGTTTTTCGGTTTCGATTCAACCCCCTGCATGTATGTGACCGTGACCGCCGACTGGCTCTCCCCAGAAAAATTTTCTCTGACTGGAAAATGACAGAAGGAAAAACGAAAAGAAAAAATCAATCCCGCTTAAGCCCAACACGCCCAATCCTGCGTAATCCAAATGCACCAATGAAAAATGCAGCAACCATCCACGCAAAAGCCGCCCAGAAGCCGGCACGGTAGCCCACCAGCAGCGCATCCGGGGACGATTTGGACACATAGCGCGAGTGCTTGGTGGTCGCCGACGAAATGACAGCCATCAGGGTCAGACCAATGGACGTTCCGAACTGCGAGACGGTATTAAACACGGCGCCGGCAAGGGCCTGTGTGCGCTGCGGAAACACATCGGACACGACGAGCAAGCCGACAGTAAACAAAATGTCGGCGCTGATGGGGGAGAGGGCCTGCGCGAAAAACGCGTCGTACCAGTATGGCCAGCGCACGTCGATGACGGCCATCAGGAGAGGCGCTGCGCCGCTGAGGAGGAGCGAGCCGACGACCAGATGGAATGCGGACACGCGGTGGATTAGCAGCCCCGTGCTCAATTGGCAGATTGCGCCGATGACGGTGTTGGGCAGGATGCGGAGGGATGCTTCGAGGGCGCTGAGGCTTTGGACTTGTTGGAAACTGGGGCCTAGTTAGTTATAATATTTCTTTCATTTTTAGAAAAGAGAGGGGGAGGGGGTGGACGCACAAGAAACTGCAGAATAGTTCCATCATGTTCAGCACGCCCCAGACCAGCATCACAATCAGGCAGACGTTGGTGAAGACGTGGTTCTTCCACAGCGAGTTGGGGATTAGGGCTGGCAGCCCCAAGCGTTCCTGGCGCTGTTCCCAGAAGATAAAAAACGGCACCAGGGCAGCGCCGACGATGAGCAGAGCGATATTCACCGGGGATTTGATGTTGGAAACGTCGTTGGTCAAGGCACTACAAAACTTGGTGTCAGACTTTGATGCATTGTAGTACTCCCGAGATACTCACGCCAAAATATACGAAAACAAGGACAGACACGTGCATGACGCAAACGCGCCGACCCAGTCGATATCAGTGCGAAGCCGCGCAATACTAGCCCAGTCGTTCTTCTTATCTTCAGTCGGGAGAGCCCAGAGACTGACGAGGAACAGCGCAAAACACAGGCCCGCGGTGATGTAGTAGCCAAACCGCCAACCCACAGTCTGCAGAATCACGCCTCCCAACACCAAACCTGCCGAAAACCCTATCGGCTGCACAAAGCCCAGACATGAAAAGCCAATGTTGCGCTTGCGTCCACTGGGCACCGCGGTCGACACGATGGCTACCGAGGTTGGTAGGCAGCACGAAACAGCCACGCCCTGCATCGCGCGGAACATGATCAGCTCGATTCCCGTGCGCGCGAGGCCGCAGCCCAGAACAAAACAAGACACTAAAAAGCAGCCGATCAGGTTTATTGACCGGTTTCCGACGACGTCGGCGACGGAGCCAGCTAGGAGAAGACATGAACCGCTTGCCAGGCTGTTTTGTCTCAGTAGGAATATGGCTACCAGGATACAGACACTTACGCATATACAGAAGATGGCCTAATAGCGTTAGCTTAAAAGTAAACTCTTAAATTGTAAATAAACGAATATATTTACCAGAAAACCAAATCCTCCGAGAGCCCGATATCCTCTGCGGTGCGGGGCAGTCCAACGGTCAACAGGCCCGAGACGAAGCTACTCAGAAAGCCAACGCCGCCGACAGACAGGATGATGACGAGGAACTTCCAGTTGGAGATCTCGGCCTCATGATCGGTGCTGGACCCGGCTGTGCTGTGTTCATGGTTGTGGTTGTGGTTGAGGTCCAGGTTGTGGTCACCGGCGACTAGCTGCATTTTGTCTTCGTTGTTGCTGTGAGATAGAGGCTTTACGGCCACCGCGCCGCCGGCGGTGCTTTCCACTGACGTTGAATGATTGCCCATAGCGAATAAACGTTGCAGAAAGTATTATTGTACGTCCTGTCCTGGCATTGGCAAGAGTTGAAATTAAATACGCGACGTTGAAACCTTTTTTCACTATCAGCCTGGGCGCGGTCGTGATTGGTCGGATTCGATGGATCTGTAATGTCATAGGGCGTGCCTGTATCTTTGTTTTCTCACCAGCTATAAATTACTATTTTTATCTACTGATGCTGGAGAATGGGTATACTGCTTGAATTTACAACTGAATGCACACATGACATACTCTGTACCTGGGTGTTTGGTTCCTGGCAATCTATCTCATCTTGAATGATTTCAAATAGTTAATATTTGCGCGCAATATTTGCGCCAAATTTAGCCCCCAAGTGGACTCTTTCAACCCACTGTTGGCCGGTGTGACTTGTCCATTGGCTAAATGGTCAATTATGACGAAAGCTTAATCTTACAATATTATGATTATAAGCATCTCGTCCCTCTGTATTCGTTATCTGTCGTCCATCAAGGTGTATTATTATTACCGCGCGACTGAGAAAATGAGAAGCATCTACTTCCTAAGCCTGCTGGGCTCGGCCTTGGGATATGCAGGCAACGTGCCTCCTGAGCTGTCTGTGATTGGAAACCCAAATTGGACGCTTCCTGCGACATTCTCAGTGTCTTCTGGGAACTGCAGTGCCGCGCCTGAGGTGGCTGTCGTGCCGGGGAAATACCTGAAGACTGACGGTATGTTTCGTATATTTCGTATAATGCTGCCATTTGGCACCAGCTAATAAACGAGTTTTTTCACTGATAGAAACGCAAAACCTGCCTCATCTGTCCATTGCAAACATTAGTCGATCCTACGACCTCGATGCAAACACATCCACCAAGTATGTATTCCTGATGGTCGACCCGGACTACAACCGCACCACCCCGACCAATGTCATCCTGCACACACTCTACGCAAACATCACTGCAGGAAAATCAACTACTTCCGAAGTCGCAATGTATCTCGCTCCTCAGCCGCAGCCAGTCGGTGCGACGCATAACTACACTCTGTTGCTCTTCCGTCAACCAACAAGCAACTTTGAGATCCCGCCCGAATACGCATCGTACGTTGCGACCAACTCTGACACTCCGTATAACCGAATCAACCTGCCGCTCCCGCAGTTCCTCAAGGATACCGGGTTGGGCAAGCCTGTGGCGGCGAATTGGTTCAGGGAAAAGGCGACCAATTCGAGTACTAGTGGTAGTAGTGCTACTAAAACACCCGGCTGTTCGACGGCTTCGACATCGGTGATTCCCTCAGCTACTGCTTCTCGCACCGCGTCGCCGACTGCAGTTCATACCGGCCAGGCTAATTCTTTGCACGGGGTGAGAGAGGTTGGCTTTCTCGCGGGACTGGGGGTTTTTGCTGCAGTGATGAATGCACTATAAGAGCGAAGAACGAACCTTGGTATTTGTGTTGATAATTTCGATATGAACATGTATGCTTTTAGAGCTTGATAGATATATAGAAGGAGGGCACATGAATTCAATAATGATAAGATTTAAAATTTGCAATGTTCTTTAATATGAACATCAACATGCGCAGAAGCAATTTTGCTGCAAGTAGTTAATTAGGGCTTCAAACCTCACGGCGTCTGCTCTAATCCCGTCTGGCCACCAACAAGCCTCGTTTACAGTAGTATGCCTCCGCACCAGTTGATATTTTACTGCATTTCTATTCAGCATCGAAATAGAAATTTTAATGAAAAATGGCATACCCCGAGTTTCGCTCTGAAACCGTCTTGAGGAGACTGGAGAAAGGTGGCCGAATCGAGGGGTATGGAACATTGGAATGCCGAATCCCCCGCATCCAAGAATGGCTTTGATGTAAATAGACTCTGCAGACAAAAATAGACCAAAGTATAACAATAAGAGCGATTAGTACTGATGTGTGGTTTGCAGAAAATAAAGTAGTCCATGGCCTATGCCCAAATGCTCGGGTAAGGAAACATCTCCGTGCGTTCAATTTATCTTAATGATATTCAATGACAGTTTCCTATTAGCAGCATTGAATTCATTGCATTGCATTCATTACAAGCATGATTATAGAAGTGTTCGTAGTGATCGCTTATCGGGTGATCGACGGTGGAGACGATGACAGCTGTTCGATTATTAATGGGACGCCTGCGACTAGCTCGATCGGCCTTCGTCGACCTCCAGCATCTCCCCAACCCAACATTGAATCAATCCATTGCCGGCTCTTGCAACAGGCGACACCACGGAAAAGAGAAAATCACCATGGGATCTCCTCTGCGGGCGCTGGCATCGCTTTGCCTCGTCCTGTTCTGGGCCGGCCCTGCTCTCGCCGGCATGATCCAGTACTGCAGCGACGAGCCCCAATTCTGCTTCGGTGTCACGCTGCAGCAAAACAGCTCGACCGATGGCCACGACGTCTACGTGACGCTGTCTGCGACGCCCTCGGAGGCCGGAGGCTGGATGTCCGTAGGGTTTGGGTCTGTCATGAAGGATTCGCTGATGTTCATCGTCTATGCCGCTCCGGATAGCGACTCGCTGGTCACCAGCGTCCGCACCGCCGGCGGCCATGTCATGCCGACTCCCCTGACCGAGCACACCAACGACATCCAGGTCCTGCACACTGCGGTGTCCGAAACCCAGTACTATGCGCAATTCGTCTGCTATGCGTGTGATACGTGGTCACCTGCCGAAATCGACGCGCAAGGAAATTCCTCGTTTATATACGCGGCGAATACCCAACAAGCCTTCTCCAGCGCGGACGATGCGAGCTCCAACTTGCAAATCCACAACCACCATGGCGTTTTGATAGGCGATCTAAGCGCTGCATGGAAAGCGCACAAGGACGATCGCATTCCAGAGATCCAGGGCACCGAGACCATCGGGTTCAGCCATGTCCCTCACCACCACGGCCATGACGACGACGACGAAGCCCTATTCTCCCCGGTTCGAGTGCACGGCGTCATCATGACAATCGCCTTTATGGGCCTGTTCTTTGCCGGAAATCTGAGCATTCGCCTCCCCTTGGTTCGGGCCTTCAAGTACCACTGGGTCATCCAGCTGTCCGCCTCGGTCCTGGCCCTGGGCAGCGCGCTATACATGTTCCTACGCGCCAGCCACTTGGGGACCCACAAAATCATCGGGCTCGTCGTGGTATGCTCTCTGATCGCGCAAGCCGCCGCGGGCTACAAGCACCACATCGACTTTGTGCGAATCCGGCGCAAGACCATATTCTCGCTGGCTCACCGCTGGCTCGGGCGCAGTATCTTTGTGGTTGGTACGTTCAACGTCGGCTTGGGCATGTACTACCGTGGGTGGTCGACCATGGGCATGTTGGCTTGGTTTGTGATCTGGAGCGCCGAGCTTGTCAGTTTCGCATACGTTGTGGTGCAGCATCGGCGCCGTGCGATGAGGGAATCCCGCGGACAGCCTATTGCCACGAGGGATTCGGAGAGTGAGATTTTTGATATTGGTGACGATCTCGAGGATGGAGAGGGCGTCGAGGGAATCCCGTTGATGGAGAACGGCGATAAACACGAGGCAAAATAGGTTCAATGTTGGGTTTGAAACATATCTCGCATTTATTGGACATATACATCTTGATGATACATGCAAGTGCAATCTGATTGGTATGGTTATAAATAGCTAGAGCATGTAGAGTCCATGCTCGCTCAAAGGCCTCATTAGAACCGTAGAAATAATCTACATATTTACCGTCTAGCTGAGCATCTAGGCAGAACCATCTAGCCTTTTCAGAAAAGTAAGGACACTACTATCCATCCCAGCCATTTCCGGCGGAGTTCCAGAGCTGTAATATAAGCTTTTTTGAATAGAAAAAGAGTTCGATGGAGGTGTCGTTCGCTTGCCGAACAAGCAAGAGGGCGAATACAACTACAACATCATTGAGTTCCTGGTCGCCATGGCTACCTGACCATGACACAATATTTTACTGGCGCCGAGAATCTTACCCATCTTACTTGTTTAGCCCCGTGGGAGAGCATATCTGACTTGTACTATGACCAAGTTCGCCGTGGTGGTACGTATCAACGTTTCGTAATTTCTATACTTGGGACTCTGCGTATTCGGGGCTGATCTTTGTGTCTCTTTATTGATAGGAATTCCCAACGAGGGGTTCGTAGATGTTACCAACAATGAGTGGCCATTACTCCTCCCGCACGGCTGAGCCTATATAATGCTGGCGGGAGTGACGTTGTTTCTCGCCAAGAGAAATAGCAGAATCAAACTCTTTTCAGACTGGTGGCGATAGAGATTCTTGTATTTTGTTGCCATTTATTCCCTCTAAATAAAGCACAAACTGATTAAGAGAGTTGTGAATTTCTTGGAATACATAGACATTGTTATCGAGTCACAAAAATCATATACAAGTTAATGATAAATCAATCAACTGAACTTAAAACAATAAGGATTTTACCAAGTAACCCCCTATCCCGCAGTAACAACCAATTTTCGTTGAAAACTCACATGTCCACTGAGATTAGACTTTCAATGGGATCAAAATTCTATAAATATACCCTAATTTTGTCATGTTGGCCAAGGCTTGGCTTGTTAATAGTCCTCGTTCAAGGAATTTACGCAGCGATTGGCTTATTTGATTCTCTCGAGATGGTATTATTTCTACGTCAAACCAAGATTGCCGAGAAAACATAGCTGAGACGTACACGTCAGGTGCTCAGCTGAGATGCAAAGTCCTCAGGGGTATTTAAGATATTTTCAACCTCGCTCTGGGAAACATGATTTCGTTTAACAAACCCTCCAAACATCTTCTCCTTCTTCATAATCATGCATCTTAAAGCCATTTTCATCGGATCCCTGCTCGGGTCAGTTGCCTCTGGTACCCGCATAGTTGCAACTGAGGAGGTTCCACTTATTGGCCCATCTTTCCTATTCAACTTTGATCCTACACACTCGAAAGCCATTGGAGATGCAAAAAAAGCGCTCCCCGGGCTCGTTGACAGTCTTTTCGACCCTGGCGAACTTAATCGGACCGACTTGGCGGTTAGAATCGACGTGTTTTCCGCTTCGACCAATAAATCTATCTATAGATATTCCCACGTAGGCGAGGCTTCAAGAAACTCGCTAACCGTTTGAGAATTCAATGATAATACTATATCTCGTATTGGAAGCGTTAGCAAGCTCTTCACGGTCTATTCCGTTCTTGCCAAAGCGGGAAGGGGAGTATTTGACCAGCCCGTCACTGAATATCTGCCTGAATTGAAAAGAAATTCATCTAGTAAACCATTGGATGGAATTTCTTGGGATGATATCACTGTAGGAGCTCTGGCGTCCCAACAAGGCGGTACTGGGGGAGTGGCTGGTAAATCCGAATTCCTTTTTACTTGATCATGGCGTTAATTCCTGCTTCAGACTTCCTGGCGGCGTACATGGATCCAAAAGTCCCAACCAATTACGATTACAAGGTCGAAGGTAAATTCACGAACCCTTGGAAAACTTGCATCTGGACTAATGTATCCTTTATGATCAGATCTAATAGCATACTTTCGTGATAAGGAGCGTCCTGTCATCGCTCCATATCGCAGCGCCATTTGTTCAGACGGAGAGTTCGCAATCTTGGAGCAAGTTCTTGCGCGTTTGTCGGGGGAAAACGATACTGTTGCAAATGTCTTTGAGGATTCTCTCTGGAAACCATTAGGGATGAATAGCACGACGACCAAAGTGCCCAAGGGCTCTGGAGTAAACGCCGTTGATCGCACTCGTGTCACAAATAAAAATAATACCTCTTGGGGGTTTGATATTGAAGTGGTCGCATCGTAAGTGCTCAATTTTCTCATTATGAATTTTGCCAAATCCTTACCACCACCGACCAGGACTGGCGGCATTTACTCGAGCACAGCCGATCTTCGTGCTGCGGGTCTCTCAATCTTGAACTCCGAGCTGTTGTCCGGGCCAACGACCTCTGCATGGATGAAGCCTCGGAGTGGAACAGGCTCGCTCGTTGAACTGGTCGGAGCCCCGTGGGAGATTACGCGCCTAGAAATACCTGCCACGGCCGAATCAAACAGAACCCGAATTAGCGACCTGTATACCAAAGCTGGCGCCAATCGCGATTACACTGCCATATTCGCGCTGTCACCTGATCATGGCATTGGATACTCTATTCTGACGGCTGGAACTACGGCGTCGACAGCCCGTTGGCCCCTCCGCGATGTAGTAGGCGAGACTTTCATCCCTGCGGCCGAGCATGCCGCCGCTGAGAACGCCGCTGGTAATCTTGCTGGCTCTTTCGTCGATGAAAATGCTGGTCCTGGCACTAACATTACACTGTCTGTTGACCGTGAACTTGCTGGACTTGGCTTAAAGTCATTCTGGATAAAAGGGGAGAATAGACGTGACTCGCCGCATTTTCGTCTTTATCCCACTGGACTAGATTCGATTTCAGATTCGCTCTCATCTCTCTATGCCAGTCAGGGATCAATCCGCATTGCCCACCGCATGGTGTTGTCGTTTACTCCCTTAAAGCCTCGTGCCGCAGTAGAAGGTGGTAGTGGCGGTCTCTTTGATAACTCGTTCTCTTGGATGAATATTGATTTTTCCGGCTCTGAGGATATGTTTATATTTAATCTTACGGATGGATATCTCGCAAGCATTGAGCATCCGAACACAGGCGCTGTAATGAAGCGTGTTGATTTTCGTGAATAGTGAAGACATTTGGTTGATTATGCTTTTGGTATTGTGACAAGGGTTATCGTCTTGAGGAACTAGGAGATTTAATTCTAAAACAAAGACCAACACATGTCGTTATGGCCGGTTGTATCAATTACACAAAACTTGAGGGTGTTTTGATTTAATTTTGATTCGGGAAACCATTCAATATTTCAAGAAACGTAGTTCAAGTTTCAATAAGACGGCTTTATTAGTAGCTCTGAATGGCTCTTCCATCGTATTCAAGGCAGACACACCAGCACATCGCCCAGCTTATCCAACACTACGGCCTGCTGAGTGGCATTCGCATCCCGTTTGTCCGTATTACCCACCGAGACAGCCACATAGCAGCCATCGGTATTGACTACGTCAGTTTCTGTGGGCAAGCGCGTGCTGCCGCACGTCTCAACATCATCACCCGAAATCAGCGGGACAGCGGTATGAATGCGCGAAAGCACAAAGCTGAACTGGCGAGAGCTGTTGCAGCTATCATTAGCAACAGCCGGGAAATTGACATTCAGCCAGATGCCATCCGGCAGGTATGGTGTGCCCGATGCAACCAAGTAATGCGTCAGATTGGCTGCGACATCCGCGTATACCTGGCTGTATAGCGGAACGGGCGACACGTTCCACGCCGTCTGGTCACCTGTATCCCCCGAGAAGGCAATAGCAGGAATGTCATTCTCGACTGCCTCGACTGCAGCGCCCACTGTGCCGGAAAAGAACACAGAGAGCCCCAGGTTATTGCCGACGTTGGGGCCTGTCACAGCGAGGTCCGGGCTGCCGCCGAAATACTCGACAGAGAGGTTCTGGATACCGTACTGGATCGCCGTGGCCGGGTACGAGTTTACATAGTTGAAGCGCGGCTGAGAGGCATTGAAGCCATACGCAGGGCTTCCAGAGGGACAGCTGGCAAACTCGCACTCCTCGGTCAACACGGTGGGAGTGCCGGTGGAGGATCCTACGAGGCATCAATAAATGAGCTATAGTGAATGACAAAGACATACATACCGGTGCCGCTCTGGTTCTCGGCCGGCGCAGAAATAATCACCGAGTGACCGGCAGCAGTCAGCGCGCTGTACAGCGAGCGAATGTTTACCTCGGCCCAGCCATCGTCGTTGGACGAGACAATGTTAACAGCCTGGGCGGCGAGGGGGAGCAGCAGCGCTGCACTGAGGGCGTGGCAATGCATGGGAATTTTGTATCTCTTACTGTCTGTGCTGATTGATTCTTTTCCTCGTCGCAGGGGGTGTCTGGCTGGGCTTTTATGAGCGGATCTACAGGAACGGGCTGCAAATCATTTTAGGCGGTGATGCACGTGTATACGGCGTACTAGCAGCCATATTAGTTTATATTAATAATAATGGCATTATATGCCAGAATAATAGACTAAATGCTACAAAACGTACACTATGTTAAGCCGATTGGTCCGTCACCTCACGCGCCACGTAAGACTATGTTTGAGAAACACATCTAATATTTAATAGTGACGAACTTCAGTTAGAACCCTAAGTGAAATCTGAAGAGATAACAATCAACTTATTCAAGTCTAAGCAGATAAATTTAAGAAAATAAACCAGGTAAGAACCTTACCCTCTTACTAATCGAAGACAAAAGCTACTAAGCCTGATAAGCAAGAGTTGTATAGTTATCAGTGCACAGTTCAAATAATACCCCCAGATAATTATTCCACCACTTCCTTGCACCACTTACTCTGTACACTATTGTTAAAAGATTCCTAGTTATTTTCCAATAATGATATGAAATACTATCAGTCAAGGAAATGACACAATATGATACATAAATGTAAATACAATTCTATCAATCTCAACGGCAGATGTTGAATGATAGATAACATGCCAAGGACATCTGGAGCGATTCAAGAAGCCCAGCACTAAGCAAAAGTCCTGGCCACCCAGATCGGGCTTCTCTCTTCAGTCCAGCCGACATCCTCCAAAGTACAGCCCTTGACATTTAGCTTCATAGACTCGAGGTCACCTCGAGGACCACCAATCCAGAATTCTTGGCCCCTTTCCCACAAGCGATTGTCAACATTTATGCATTCGACGATTCCTCGAGCGGAGGGGGTTCTCTCTGCAGTGCTGGGTTTAGATGGTACAATTTGATGAATAAAATCACGCAAAACCAAACAAGTCGGGACTTTGTAGACTTGAAATAAAAAACCACGGGTGCCGTCAAAAGGCAAGCATTCTGGCTCGATAAGGTTGACGGTGGCGTGTTTGGTTGGGAATATATACCCATAAGTAAGATCGTCGTTCTTCGAACTTCCGAAATTGGGCGTGCCAGAGAGAGCACGGGGGATGTTGAGGACAAGCTGGGTTCCGGGAATTAAGCATCCAGCTGGTGTTGTGGGCAACGGAGAGGCAAGGATGCACGTGTGCTCAGAAGCCAAGGACGGATGCGGCAGTTGTGACGTTGGAGACGAAGGCAATAAAGGGTCATTGTAGAACTCAGAGGCAAGCACACCTCCAGAGTCGCATCTGGTGCTGCAGCGCTCACTTGCACTGTATTCCCGAACATGACCATCTGGATCCCGGTACAACCTGGCTTCATGTTCCGGGGCCGAATTGTGCGGTAATTGGTAGCCCTTGCGATGGGTATGCTACATGATCATAAGTACGAGTAAGTATGTATAGCGCCACACTATCCAATGACAGCTCACCCCATAGTGGTGGTTGTTCACCGTAAGATAGAGCGGCCGCGACGAACGATCCTCTTTTGGTGTTGAAACAGATCGGTGATGTCGGTGCTGGCGGCTCTGTTTCCTCGATAGGGCATCCGGAGGGCTTAGAGGCAAGGTGTCGATAGAAGCCGGACCAGAGTATTTGTACGTGTACTTGTACGTGACATGAGGCATTTCCGCGAGGTGTGACAAGGCAATGACTGCAAGGGACAAGAATAAGGAGTCACCGGCTGTGAAGAGGAGACAAACACGGAGAGAGCAGCGGCTGTGTCACACGGCAGGAGCAGAAGCGCGTGGGCTGGCAGCAGGAGCGACCGCTGCTGGCGATGAGTCAGGGGGGCGCGTTCTTTCCTCCAGGGGCTGCTGGCGATGTCTCACAAACATCAGAGAATCTCGCACATGCACGAGTCATCGACATCGTCTCGTCTTATTTCATCGTCCCATCTGGGCTAGTCGAAAGGAAGAAAGAAAGACACGGTCAAGGTACGGAGCTGGCTTCTGATATTTGTTTCAGGACATCGTATAATTTGGAATATGGTACAGTGTTGTATATTTTATATATGTTATACACGACTAGCCTCCTGCCACCACCGCGAGGCCTTCATAAATCTTTCGCTTCACGGCCAGAAAGCTTCCTGCTCCCCTTCGGCCGGACGCAGAGAACTGCGCCGCCGCCTCGACTTCAATAGCGCCCGTACTCGATTTCCGAACGGCCACAACCCCATCGATGAGCAGCGTTCCTTCGCCGCGAAACTCGGCCTTGTGGCCAGCAGATTGCATGAGCTTTCGCAGATCTGCAAGACGCAGATCACCCACATGGAGCGGCCGGGCCATGGAACGAGTGCCTGCCGCGATATTGGCAGGGAGGATATCGAGGACAGGATAAACATCCGGCTTGGGAGTAGACCGGTCTTGCTCAGTCTCTCCTTCTGTCAGAGCTGCGCCAGCTTCACTTTTACCATCCAAAAGTTTCTGCTTTTTGCTGGCCGACTCCGACTCTTCTTCGTCGGTGGTGGTTGTCTCGGGCGGCTTCAACTGTGCAGTGATAGCCACGACGCCGAGGCTTCGCACATGCTGCCATTTGAGGCGCCGGACAAGGTTGTTACTGAGTTTTACCACCCATGTATTTGTATCCACGCTGGCATCGACCGTCTCTCCATTAATTGGCGTAAAGATATCAACCGTTGTTGACCGATCGCCGGCATCTTTGCCTGCAAGCAAGTTCCGGCATTCCGCCGCAAGACTTGACGTTTCTTCCTTCATGCCACCGACAAGAATAAGCTTGCGTGGTTGAATGAGTGGAATCAACATTTCAAGACTCCGCTTGTCATGCAAGCCCATATAATCGACGTACGCTATGCGTGCGTTGACAGTAATATTAGACTGATGATATACAGATTTGGCCGGGCCTTCAAATAGCGGATCGTCGGGTTCATCTTCAGACATTTCAGCGTCATCACCGTCCACAGCTGCCTCATTAGCCAAACCAATATCTCCCTCGTTGCTGGTAGGTATCCCGTTCTGAGAGATTGCCTGGCGTTTGCCAGTTCCTCCTGATAACCGACGACCGCTTGGCCCGGTTTCGTCCCAGCGACGTTTCTGTCCTAGCTTCATCTCGCCCTGAGATCTGGATAGATTTTGTTGCATGTCTGCTTCTTCGCGCTCTTCCGCTCGCAAGTATTCCTCGGGGCGGATAAATTCTCCATATTCATCTCCGCGCTTTTTGTGTGCAACATATGGAAACATTCGCTCCCGTCCCTTCTTCCCACGGACGTCGTAGTCGAAAACATTTTTGCGCCGTAAGAGAATGTTGACACCCAGATCCTCGTCTCTTAGACCTAGCTTGTTTCGATTCGAATGTGCTAATGAGGTCGAGAAGTTGAGGACTCGGCCTTGTTGTTCCGAGTCTGAGTCTTCAGATGAAGTCGAGCTTGCTCCATCATCATCCAGAGCATCCCCAGCACCATCGATAGTCGACTCTCCGCGTGCTTGTGACGTGTTTTGGATTTGCCTTTGGGTGGCGAGATATTGCTGATACAATAACTGCTCATTGGCGTCAAGAGGTGTTCGTTCTACATCGGTCACGACAAGATCTTGTCCTCCAGAATGGATTTGCTCGAGCAGCTCTCCGTTCTTTGCCGTCTCCATTGCCACGCCATCCTTGCGCTCCTCATACCACTTCCATATCACGCGACCAAGAGTCAATTTCTTCGATAGTTTTGGGTCATCACTCGAGTCATCATTCATATACCGATTTGGAAGCGACTCGGTGAGGAGAATAAGGTTGTGGGAGCCCTGAGCCAAGCGACGTAGAGATTCTTTTGAATAGCCCCAATCCAATGAAGTGTCAGAGGCAATGATCACCTTCGGAGTATTATCTGTGAGGATCTTCTCCAACTTCTTCTTCCTTTCGACAATCTTCAGGTGTTTCAGAGTAAATGGTGCTAGTTTTGTAGTCTGTTTGTCTCGTGCACCTGAGGAGTTGCGGGCTTGGCTATCAGTTTTCGTTTGACCTTTGCCAGCCGTTGCATTATCTCCTTCGACAGCTTCAAACTCCCTAACAATACTCTCATCCATCCATTCCAGCATACTTCTTGCAAGGCGCATTGTGCTATGCGCCTTTTTACCTGCCAAGTAGAGCTCGGCTCCTTTCAGCACATCCTCTCCATCGGCAGATTCAGCAGCGTCACGCCAAGCATGCTCCAGGGCATATGACAGTTCTAGAACCCGGGCGCTAGTATCGGTTGGGATCAACACGGAACCACCTTTGGCAAGACTGCTGCGGATCATATCGAAGAGAAGTAAGTCCCGCTTTTGACGACCACCAGGTGGCGCGAACTTATCGCCCCCTTTACTACTGCAGATAAGAGCAGTGGGTTTGCGTAGTTGCTCAATAACCTCTGTGCCGCTTGCGCCAGATCCGCCAAACCATGCTGCGCCTGCTACCACATTTTCCCTTGCTTGATTCCAGTCAACTGCGTAAACAATTGACTCCATACCATGCTGAACGTGCCATATCGTGCCTCCAACCGTATGACCGGCGCTATATGCGGTCAACATCAAGCCATCGAGAGGAGGCGAAAAAGGCGAACAAAGAGGCGAGTGCGGTTGGGAGTATTTTAGTGGATGGATGAGTGAGAAGTATCGCGCGATTTCTTCGGGGGTAGGTGGCTGAAGGAGAATTCGACCGGTTGAGGCTATGTCGCTATGGTTGTGCTCATTATCACCGACTGACGCTGCTTCAGACGAAGCCGAAATGGAGCCGCTCGGTTCTGAGACTGAAGATTTTGGTAAAAATGTTGCTGCGAGGGGTGTAGAGGCGTACAAATCCTGCAAAAGTGTCCTCCCGAGAGAGATGACCGGATTGGTGGCGTAGACTGGAATCTGCGTGAAAAGAGGAAATGTTTTGCAGCAATGCGCATAGGCACCGAGATGTGAGATTGTCGCATGGGTCAAAAGAATTAGGGAAAGCGTCGGGATATGCCTGTGAGATAGCTCCATGTCAGGTCAAAAGAGATACGCATTGAGTTCGACGGGCTGTGCTCACTTTTCCAACTCGGCTAGTTCCAATGTATCAAAGGTCTCATCCCAGCCAACATCGACGAGAATCTTGATTCCACCTTCAAGTTCGAGAATTGACTGCGACGCCTTTGAAGACGAGGACTGTGCCCCGAGGAGCGGCGTGAAGGTGAACATGTCGGCTACGGACGCCTAATGGCGCCGTTTTGAGGCGTTTTTTCAAAGTACGGTAGTCTATTCTCCGCAGATTTTAAACCTTTGAATCGTACAATTTCGCAGATTTTTTTGCAGTTGTGCTGGTATGAAGAGAACAATGCAGACGGTTGAAAGCTTGCTTTGAACGGCGAGGCGGTTGTCGCGTCTCCGCGGCCGATGTTTGCAGGGTTTGCACTCTTGCCGATTCGGCCAATCATGGGGCCAGTTCTATAACTGCCACACTCCTAAGTATTTGTATCATTTTGACTGTAGACATGATGGGTATGTTATCTTAGTGTTGGATAATAAAACTGACTGAGCTAAGTTGTCAACGAAAGAGCAAAATTTACTGTATGATATAGTTATAGAATATTTAAGGGCCGGCGAATCGGATCCAGTGGCTTTATTTCAGTTGGGAGAATGCCAGACTGAAGCCAAACTTCAATCCAACACATAGTGTTAATCTGGAAGTCGGGTGTTCAAACCACCCAAGCCACAAGGAAATTTTTTGTTCCTCAAAGTCCTGAGGCATATTATGAATGGACAATAATAATAATAAGCCGTGTCGGTTTTCCTTTTTTTTTTATTTAATTTTACCTAATCAGAGTAGAGATATTTCAATTTCACTGGGGTATCATTTAACAATACGAAAAGCATAGAGGAAAAGACACAAAAATATTCCCACAAAGATAGATATCGCAACACACCACAGACACTTGTACTTGTCAATATGAAAGATCTCGTGTCTTTCTTCCATCATTCTCTGCGAGTCTCTTGATTTAGGTCTGGCAACTGCATCTCGTTGTGTCAATTGGCCACTATTTGAGAGCAACGGAGCCCGTTCATTGGGACTCTCGGCAGCAAGCTCTTCGCATGATCTCTGGGTAGGGTTCATGTTCCGGGCACTGTTTGCAATGCTCAGTGGAATCTTGTTGGGAGGCATATTTTTGCTTGCAATCGTAACTGCTGATGTGGAACTCTTGGGCGTGCCTCGCTCAAGCTGCATATTTGAATAGGACCCGCTCGCCTCGGAGCGGCTTCGGATATGGGCTCTGGGGAGTAACTGTATATCAGAAAATGAGTCAAATGGTTTGCCTCTTTTAGTACAGCCTCCTACAGCAGAACCAATCTGTTGCGGATCCTCCACAAATCGACCTTGGGGGAACCAAGGAATCGTAAAGAGCTGCTGATCCGTGAACGGAGCCATCGACTGCGGTACTACGTGTAGTAGAGACCCGTGTCTACATCTGGTAACCACATATGGACTGTTTTTCAAAGTCCCTGTGTTTAGAGATGATGACACATATCTTGACGAAGGCGCGGTGTAAACTCGACCCGTTCGAATTCTCGCGGGAGTACTTTGCGCCGATCCTTCGGCTTTGACGATTTCAGCAGGAAATGTATAAGTCTTTGAAGGAGTGAACGGGCTTCCCTCTGTTTTTCGTCGTTTCCGTGATGATTCCATGCTTGAAATTGCTGTTACAGTGAGACAGGGCTCTTTTTTTAGGATATGCAGGTTTGAGGTACTTACCATATGCGAAACGTGACACAATATCGATCCTTTGGCCGCGCGGTACTCTGAAACCGAGCCAAATATTCTGGTTCTGTGCTACACTTTAATGTTCTCAATCTGAAACACGTATGTCCTGAGAACCAGAACGAGTCCTTGTCTGGAGAGTTAGACAATCGGAAAACTAGTTGCAAAAGTTAGTAGCAGCACAGGAGAACTTTACATAGTCCAAAAGGATTATGCCTTTGGCCCAAGTAGCTCACAGCTATTAGAATCAAGGGAGCCCTTGTAGACGTCTCCGTTTCCCCCTTCTCATACTTTAATACTTTGTCGATTGCGTGTCTTTTGTCAACCAAGTCATGTACCAAGAATCAGAAAACGCAAGTGTATATAAGGGAAAAGAAAACTAAACCAAGGGCCTGGAAGAATCCTATGGGACCAGCGCAGATCAAATATATTAGTTCGTACTAGCTAGGAAAAACGTGCACACGTGCCGTATTCGTATGCATTTGCCTAAACCTTGTCTCCAGGAAAATGCCTCGTTAAACCATCTCGATCGATCTAAATTAAGTCCAAAATGTTCTATCCCCCAATTTCAATCCCTAGGTTCCCTAGTTTTTAAAAAGAAAACCGGGTCCTCTCCATAGAGATCCCAAGTGGAGGTCGGGGAAATACAAACCCATCCAATGGCAAGAGAAACACCGAAAAGCTCGAGCGAAAAGTCTGGAGTGAGCCACCCAACATTCTTGGGTAGAACAATCGGAAAGATGTCCCGGAGAGACTTTAGCATGTAGAATGTGACGAGCCGACATATAATAGGATGGCTCCAGTGATCGAAATGTGCCACAGCACAGACAACAGTGCATCGATGTATAGTGCTGTTTCTTTGACCTCATTCCTCAAATGACGCCGTCCAATAACACTGACTCTCGATCTAGTTTGGAATGTGATGACCGAGGGAATATGATTCAACTAGTGACACAGGACGTACATAGAATTCTAAACTTTCAAAATGATAGTCCCTGGATTTGTCCATAAAGGGTCTCATGATGGTTTGTTCCATCATTGTGGTAAAATGTCACCGAAAAAGGATGTTTTAAATCAAGGGATGTGTTAATGACTCGAATGACTTTTAAAGCCATCCTGTGGAATGAATTGATTACTTCACAACATTAGAAGACATGCTCGGCATCAATAAAGATGTTAATTAATGCTGGATGGACATGGGCCATTTTGCCAGGTTTCGAAAATCTCAAATATCACCCCCCGAAAAAGCAGGACATCAAAAATGCGTAGCGGCTGGCATCAACACACCAGAGCACACGCTTATAGATAATTTGAGGGGTAATAGAAAACGCTTGATTCTTTTTCAAATAAAAAAAACACTAACAAAACAATTACTGGTAGTATCTTGGCTCGTCAAACACATGGTAATGGTGACCTCGAACTCCTTCACCTCTGAACAAGGCTGGGAAACGAAGCCCCTCAGGGACATTTGCCTCAGGAATACGTTTCTGTTTCTTGCTCTCTGGCTGGCCGACAACGAACTTTCCAACCTGTGTTGAGAGTGTTAGCACTATTAATAAAGAAAAAAAAAAAACATAAGATAAGCTGCCAAATCGTACCTGGAGTTCAGTGTCCGTAATACTGCTTCGCGAAATTCTCGCATAGCCCGTGCGCTTCAATTTCTTATATAAGATATATTCGCACCATCGATCCCAATCTGTAGGATCAATATCTTTCATACCGCTCACATCGCTGACATATGTGTTGTAGTTGCCCTCAAGAGGTTTTGTCACAAGATAACTGAGCAAGATCAGTGGTCGTGGCGACGAGCCCATCAGCTCGGAGAGATATTCAGTCTGTAATCGGCGATCTTCCGGGTCTTCTTCTTGTCCAGAATGAAAAACAACCACATCCACCATCTCGCCGTACATGTCGAGAGTTGCATGGATGGCAGGTGCCAGTTCTCCTACCGGTGAGGGTAAAAGGTGATGAGTGGAATTAAGGATTGGGAACTTGGAGAGAAGGGCGGCGCCCCATGTATGTTTGTTCGGACCAGGACCATAGTCAACATACATGCCAAGCTCTTCGGCAATCAACATAGTCGAATCACGATTACCCATGATAATACGCTGAGTGTCAGATTCCAAGAGACCAACGACATCAAGTTCGGCCTCACGCATCAGATTTATCATGCGTTGTTCGGATGACCACATGTCATTGTCGAGGGCAAAGTGAACCGTCCAGATTCCAGCCGTCACCACTTTGTCATCTTTGTGGTAAGGCACATAGTCATTCGTCGGGAACCGCAGATACGCAATAGCAATTGAAAGGATTTGTAGAATTCCCAGGGCGTAGATATAATAAGAGCGCTGCATGCGACTGATTGGACCGACGAATCGTTGTTTTGGAAGGCCCAAGGAAGAGTTTGTCACCGAGGTAGAAAAGACACCAGCCCCAATGAATAACATAAGAGTTGTCATGACCCAATCCGTATGTTCTCGTACCAAGGGGCCACCAGGAACAAAGGCGTACGCCACAACCCAAACATGGAACAGAGCCAGGAACACCCAAACACAAAATGCCACTCCGAAAGTCGACACCGGAGCATGATGAATGGCAGCAGCGAAGAGCACCGGGGTAGCAGCCATCAAGTAGAAAGCGAGAGTAAGGCCGCCATAGAAGCCAGTCCAATGACTGTAAGAGGTAAGGACAGCAGCACCGATGGAACCAATGCCAAAGGCCGTCCATGACCCCGCCAAACGTGGATAGGAGAAGCCGAACAGCAGGCCTGCACTCATGACAAAGATCGTCAAAGTGCCATGAGGAACTTGTATGGGACCTCTTACAGGGAAACCTTCCCAGACCCAACTAATCATTGTACTCGAATCAGACAGAAGTGAATGGATGCCAAAGATAATTCCCCCAACACCCAGCCCATTAAGGATGGCGGAACCTTTCTTGTCAGACGTAGAATAGTAGTCACCTGCACTGACAGTAGGTCGCTTCCAGGAACGTAAGATAGCCAGAATGCCAAGGAAAAGGCCAAATTTGTTCCAGCCACCATTTTCGGAGTTCATGATGGGCCAGATAGGGTTATTCGTTTGAAAGGCAAATTTTGCAACACTTGAAGCGATAAGGCCAATGGCAAAAGAGGCAATTCGAGACTCCAATTGTATGGTCTGGCCACGTTCGTTATAAAAGGTCGCCGTCCAAGCCAGACAGCCCGCGGAAACGCTAAAGCTAACGGCAAAAAGGCGATACGCAGGTTCCTCGATAAGGAAAGCCGAGAGACCTACCAATTCTAGGGACTGGAGCACATGGGCGTTGCGCACCGCCAGAGATCGCATAGATGGGATTGCCATAATGAGTGGCGATATGGTGGAGAGCATGGCGATTTCGTAGCCCGAGATTCCCATATGCCAAAGAGGAAAGTCTACATTTACGATTAGCAATTGCTGTAAATAAAAATATGGAGTAGAACATACACCAGACAACAACACCGAGAGAAGTAAAGTTGGACCAGAAAACAAACTATAACTAGTCAACACACAATCATGGTTTCCCTTGACTATTCGACAACTCACTGAATTGTAGATGTCAGCGGCGACTTCAATAGCCGCAGACAAAGAAAACCCCTGACCCAATGCTTGGCCGATGGGCTTATCTTTCCTATGGTACCGGTTATACAACACGTTTCTCACAGGGGCTCGTTACATTGTTTTCAAACTATACATACTCTTTCTCAACTACCGAGTCTGCGGTCGTTTTGAATTGCCTGTTGAAATATCATTAAAAATCAGTTTTAGACCGGCAACCGCAGCCACAAAATCCGTACATTTGTCTATTTCGGAAGCCACTGCACGTACCCTCTACTGACACCTTTCACATCCCTCACGACAAGTTCAAACGCTTCAAAGTCAAGAGCTGTTACCGCATCGAATGCGACATCAAAGAGGATAAGACCCCACTCGAAGAAAGCGTATTTCGTGTACGCTGAAGGATAAGATCAACTCCTGAATCCAGAATGTCACGGCAGGGGGGAAAGACTAACCTCCGGCAACTTTGTGCACCTTGTGCTGGATGAAAAAGTAAATCAATGGAACCAACGAGCCAAAAAAGAGCCCGGCGAAAATTTTCCGATACTTCACGGCGCGTTGGTTAGCAGGACTCAGAGCGAGGCAGCCGAGTGTCCAGGGCAAGGTAGCGACGAGATAGGAGATCATGAAGATGTCGTGCCAGTCATGATCATCTGTCGAAGTCACATATGTCCAGCCGCCACACGTCAACGTCCTAAAGATGCCAGTGCCGGCGACGATTTTTGGCAGCGACGAGTCCGGCCGTGCGGTCAAGAGATACCAGAGGCAAACAAGAGCAAAGCGCGGACCGGAAGTGATGGCAATGAAAATCTGAAAGACGGAACGCTCTGGATATCGGTCACCAATGGTGGCAGACACGGAAGGAAACCATTCATCGGGATAGCCATAATATTCATTCTGCACAATCTTGTTGTAATGCAGCTGAACGCCAACGATGAGTGCGCCGAAAAAGGCAAGCGCCGCAAATATAGTGTGCAAGTGAGCTACCCACTTGCCATTGAGCTGTTTTAGAACTCGGTTAGTGCATGTTTCTCTTGTAGTATTTGGCTTTTGACTTCTGGGCGTTGGGATCGGCACGTACAGCCGCGACAGCATCCCCATCCTTATACTTGGCGCCCATGGCGGGATGACGAGGAAAGCACGGATACGGCACGGATACGGGTTGGAGGGGGCCGTTTCCGATAAAAGACGGACTAGGCTAGATCACTGAGTGGAAAGAACGTCGAGAAGGAAAGAACAAACAACAGAGGAAGGGCTAAAGAGGACAGGCCCCTGAGATAGGTTGCAAGATTGGAAATCATTTGTTGTTGACGTCGCGATTCTTGTACCTCGCGCGGAGAACCCTAGCCCCGAAATGGACTAGCGGACCCGACCTATCCGATCTCCTCACTTTTTTTCTCCCATCAATCGCGATCTTGTACTGTAGAAATTTCAGAACACTTTTGCCCTCTGCCTTTTCAACATGGCCGCCGACAAAGCTCGTTTCTATCTGGAGAAATCCGTTCCTGAGCTTAAGGAGTATGAGAAGAAGGGCGTCTTCACGACAGTAATCGCCCCGTTTCTGCGACACCAAACCGGTCCAAGCTAACTCAGCGCTGTAGGATGAGATTCGCTCCATCGCGAAGAAACGGTCCGATTTCGAGCACAAAGTCAATGCTCCCGGCGTCAAGCCGGCCGATTTTGCACGATATGCCGAATACGAGATGAACTTAGACACCTTGCGAAAGAAGCGCTCGAAAAGACTCGGAATCAAAGCAGCTCCGCAGCATGCGGGACGACGCATTTTATTCATTTTAGACCGTGCCACGCGAAAGTGCTCAGGTGATATGGGCCTGTGGATTCAGTATATCGAGTACTGCCGGCAGCAGAAAATGTACCGAAGATTGACGGACGTGTTCGCTGATGCTCTCCGACTGCACCCTTCCAACGCCGACCTATGGATATATGCGGCCAAATACGCCTTGGAGGAGCATGCAGATATGACGCAGGCACGGAGTTTTTTCCAACGAGGTCTACGCTTTTGCAAAAGTCAGAGGAAAATGTGGATTCAATATGGCAAACTGGAGTGCATTTACATTGCCAAACTTTTCACACGTCGCCGAATACTGGGGCTAGACCAACCCGCGCAGGAGAAGCAGGGTTCCACAGAGGACAATGATGAGGATGCTGATATGATTGTTCTTCCTACGATTACCGCCGAAGATATCAATCCCACATCGGACAAAAACAACGGGGTGGATGAAGAGGCACTGGTGGCGCTCGACGCAACACCCGCGCTAACAGGAGCTATACCGATAGCCATATTTGACGCGGCTATGAAACAGTCAGAAAATGATCCGGTTCTGGCTCACGGGTTTTTTGACATGGTCTTTGAATTTGAAAATCTACCGTGCTTACGGAAGATTGTCGATCATGTTGTGGCGCATCAAGTCTTGACACAGTCCGACAACTACCACACCCACATATGCCATATCAAATCGCCTGTTGCAGGTATCAAAGTCACATCACCAAACTTTCCCCGAGCATTTGGAGTCTCTCTGGGTCACATGAAAAAGTATCCCATGCAACCTAGTTTGGGTGAGGAGTTGGTTAAATGGTTAAAGCCGTTGTCAGAAGATGAGAAGCTTGACCCGGCACTACAGAAGGCGGCTACCATAACTATGGAGCGTGTCCAAAGGCAACTCGAACAAAAAAATTGGTTGGAAAATTAATGGTCCCGTGATGAATCTAGATTGCATGGCGTTTTCATATATTCTAAAATACATTATATCCCCAATTCTTGTATATCACTCGTCATATTTGCTTCCTCGACGACTACTTTTCTTGAGACTTTTAAGTTTCTTATGTTTTAGTCTAGACTCGTTTTCCGCAAGTTTCCTGGAAATTTTTGTCAGAAAACCGAGCTCCACGGCACATACAAGATAATACACTCACAATCCTTTCACTCGATTAATTTGATCCTGGGAGGTTTCCCCTGGAATTGAGGTTTTGGCAATAGTTTGAATCAAAGTGTAGAGCTTCGAATAGCACGATTCCATGTTGTCGGATCGCTTTCTACTCTCATCGGAGTTGATAACAAGAGAATTGCTTCTTTCAGCCATGTAGCGACAGTTTTGCAGCTCTTGATGCAAGATTCGGGGTAACAATGGACGCAAATGTTTCAGAGGAACCTGAAGTGTCGCTTTCGAATTGAGTCTGGAATTCTCATGCGTTAGAATAGGCAGACTTTTATTTGCCTATAATAATAAAGAGAGCATCAACGCACTTGTTTACATTCTGTCCCCCGGGGCCGCTGGAGCGGCTATATGTCACAGACCCAATGTCACGAGGAATACTACTTGGAGAAAAGTCTTTGAGCCATTGCCTGGCCTTTCTCAGCTCTTCCTCGTCTGGCTTGCAGTCATTCCGAAAGGCGCGTTTGGACACGAACCTCGGGGGTCTAATCAGAGTGTGGCTCGTGCTCAAACACAGGCGCCATTGTTTAAAAACGGAGCCCATCACTACCCCGACGTTGGTCGGTGGTGGTTCAGCATTGAAGTTCTTGTCAATAAGAATAAGAATAATGCATGCTGTTTCTTGATATTCGCTGATCGTCGCGGGCCAATCAGCTCGGCGAAGAAATCATGGTGGGGCATAGGCTTATGTAAGACAGACACAGCCCTGTGATTGGCCCGTCTGTCTGGTCAGCGCCTCGCCGCAGCCTCACCCACCAGCGACGACGACCACCACCACTGCTACCATTAATTAGATCAAGTTGAAAGCTGAAGCTGAATCCTCCAAAATCGCATCTGCTCCGGTTGAAAATACTTGCTTTACGGCACAAAATAGACCCAGTTGATCAGGCTTCAGACACGGCCTGTCGAAGAAGCTCATTTTTTATAGACCGTTTTTATCATCGCCGTTCTCAAGTCTCAGGCGAATGAACCGAAGGCGGAACTAATAGACAATATCCGAGAGACTATAGTAAAAGTTTTATTCTGACGAATTTCCTTCCCGGTCACCGCTTCAGGCTCTGTCCCGGTATGCATAATGTCATTCAATGATTCTTTTGTAGTGGAGAGTGCGAGCACGGAGGCGAAGAGACATGCAGCGTGCGATGAATGCCGTATGCTTTCTCCTAGTATTTTATAGTGATATCTACTCCCGGTATGCTAATTCTTAAGTTAGGAAAACGCAAGTTGAAATGCTCAGGGGAAAAGGTTGGATGCCGAAGATGCGTCCGTCAAGGTCTCACCTGTCACTATTCAGTACAGAAACAAATGGGCCGACCTCCCAAGAAACGAGCGCGAGAGAACGATGAAATCGATGCAACTCTTGTTGGTAATTCATTTCCTCTTATATCAGACTTTGAGAAAGACTGGACTTCGACGGAAGTTGGGGGAGACATTTTTCATCTATGTCCTCCAGTCTATTTGAACCGTCCTACAGATACAGTCGAGCCAAGTCTAGCTACATCACTAGAACCATCGCACCAGCTACGACCAATTTTCGAAACATCGGATCCTTGGCCGGATTTCTCAACGGCGTCTGCTGCCTCTGCCATGCTGTCTATGAATTCAGGGATCCCCAGTTTACCATCCGAATCGATATCGCCTGGGACTGTTCAAAATAAGCCCCAATGTCCTTGTCTTTCTTATCTTTACCTTTGTCTAAGCACACTGTCAAGTCTGAATGCATTCTCCGTCACTAGAGAAACCATCAACTCACTACATACGACAGCAAGGACCGCCCAATCTGTCATTCGGTGCGAAATATGCCCATTAGAGTTTGCCACTGGAATGCAAAATGTCATGATGCTGGGAACTCTTCTGAGCGTGGTTTCAGACGCCTGGCTGAGGGTATCCCAAGCCGATGCTGAATCCTTGGGCAAGGAGATTGCTCCTGCAGCCTTCAAGAACTCGGTCACCGACGACCCTCAAGGCGCAAAAGCGACATGGCGGCAATGGCTGCGACAGTGTGTTCGCTGGTCAGTCATCGGCGGCCCAATAGAACCCGAGTACTGTGCAGAAACGATAATGTGCTCCTGTACGCCGAGCATTCTCTCCCTCATTCGAGAAATGGAGGCGCGCCAACGAAGATGGCATGCCGAAAAACGCTCACAAAACTTGACGCCCCAGTCGGATAATACCGCTTGTTCACGCTTGAGCCCGCCACAAAGCCTGACACGCTCGGTTTCCACGGCCGTGAGTGAATCGGACATCGACCCAGCCGAAGAGAAACAGAACATGGAGGAGAGGGATATGCTGTGTCTTAAAGTCGTTGGCGCTGCAAGGGCAGTTATTCAAAGGTTCGGTTTTCAGCCGTGGGAGTATCCAGATGGCGTGGAGCCTTTGTAGATAAGATATGTAAATAGAACCTTCTTGGTGTCACCAACGTTGAAAGATTAGATTGTGTGTTTGCAACTCAACTTACATGCACGCAGACTACCGATATAGCCAAACAATGCGCAAAGCAATTCACTACAAGCTGTTCCCATTACATTATTATAGCTTTGATTTAACTATAGCTGGTGTTTATATGAAGTA
Organism: Talaromyces sp. DC2; assembly: GCA_039119965.1. NCBI lineage: Eukaryota > Fungi > Ascomycota > Eurotiomycetes > Eurotiales > Trichocomaceae > Talaromyces > Talaromyces sp. DC2. The sequence continues at coordinate 334,546 of JBCLNQ010000049.1, forward strand.
GAAAAAATGCAAAAACTAGACTGCCGAGGAAACCCTCGACAATCGTGCCTGAAATATGTACAAAATCACTCTTCGTCGTCATCATCATCTTCGACCCGGTAACGATTCTTCTTTCTAGTTGGCGGTGAACCGGCATCGCCCGCTACAGTCCTCCTTGGAGGCGACTGAGCAGGTCTCTCTACATCGCTCTCGCCTTCAGCATCTGCTTCATCGTCTGGCAGCGAGCCGGCCTCGCTCTCGACCTCTTCAAGATCTTCATCATCATCAGCCACAAAGTCATCAACTTCGTAAGAGTCTTGTCGACGACGGCCATTGTCTTCTTCGTCATCTGAATAAATTTCTCCACGACGATTTGTACGAGGACGCTTCTTAACCGGGCGAGTTGCAAGCATCCCGTCGTCATCTTCTAAGCCCGCAGCGGTCAAGCCACCACGAGAAGATCGGAATGTTGGGCGGCGAGCTGTTTTGTTTTGTTCCCGATCGGCATATTGCTGTCGCTTGCGGTCCTCCCTCGCCTTGAGTCTCTCAGCTGCCTCGGCCCTCTTTCCAGCGAGTTCTGGATCTTCATTGATATCGATAATGGCAATTCCTGAACCGTAAGAGGTCGTTTGAGTGGTCCGACCTGATGCCGCCGCCATGTCTCTTTGAAGCCGTTGTACAGCATCATCATCCACTGCGTTCGATGGAAGAGGTTTCAGCTGATGTGTCAGATGCGAGGTGATTTTGAATACCGAGGCGGTCTCGGCCGCAGCCGCCAGATATGTATGTGTGTCCAGGGAAGAATCGTAATTTCCTTCTTTGTTGAGAGGTGCCAATGGCTTGGAGGCAATTCTGTACTGATCTCTGGGATTCGAAGCAAGCTGCAATGTTAGAGAACCATCTTCCCACTGAATTATGCGAGCATTGGATTGAAGCTGGGACTCGTCCTTCGGGTCATATCTCCAGCACAAAGAAGTGGCGGCGGTCGAGTAAGGCGGCGCAACATATGTCTCGGGTCTGAATTCCTCCGTCTCGAGGGCAAGAAAGTTGGGTAGTTCCATTGTGTAAACCTCCGGGTCAGTCAGCATTATCGCAATTCTACGAAAGAAGCAAACGTACTTCTTGGTTTGTGCTCCGCGGCTCCGGCGCCCTACCGAGGCTCAGATCCATGACCTTGAGTGTTTCCTCGTAACCACCCTCATCGCCTTCCTCACCCAAGTCCATGCGATCGTACCGCCCTTCATCGTCGCCGGAGTCCAGTTCGCGGTCGTCCAGCGTGCGGTCCGGTAGTCTGGAAGAAAGATGGTTAACCTAAGGACCTATGCGAAAGTTTAAATTGACTGCGTACTCGTTCAGCCCCCCTTCGCTATCAGAGCCAAAGAGATCCTTGTCGTCGGCATCGTTGCTCTGGTCCGGTTCAGAGCCAGACATGTTTGCGTTTCCTTCGTCATCGCTCAGCCTATCACGGGCATTACGGCCAGGCTGTCGGACATCTTCATCCTCTGACGAAGACATTGCGTGGTATAGAAGTAAAAGAAACTGACTGCGAGGAGAATGCAGAGAAAAAATAAATCGCAGCAGAACAGAAGTCACGACGCCTTTGCTCGCGCAACAATGCCGCTCTGGGCGCTATGCCTGATATAGCACTAGCGCGGCGGGTGGGCTCTGCTCCACGCTGAAAGCCTTAGGGGCAGACCAACAGCTAAGTCGGCCTAAGGGAAAACGCTCTATGCTCCTTTCCCCCTGCACTCCTCCATCGTCCTCGTTGCCCTCCATTCCCGCCTGCTGCACTGTGCTCTGGAGTGGCCCTCGCTGATTCCCAGCTATCGCATCGAAGCTCTGCCCAGGTAGAGTCGGTCACGATGGCTACGTTCTTTCAAAGTGTGTGAGTGTTTCCCCGCACTGGCTCGGCTTCATTGTTTCGCCTGTCTTCCCATACAGCCACCCCTGGCAAAGATGTCTTTTGTCTCCGAATACATGGGGGCTTGGGCATTTGTTGGCCTGCATTTCCTTTCTGCAAGCTAACCAGCTATCGTCATGTCCAGGCGTCAGGGCTTCGGTCGAGGCGGCAATAACAAGAACCAGCCCAATCCACCCAAACCCAACAATGGTGCTCAAACACCACCAGGAGGATACCAGCCACAAGGCCTCGCTACTGTCTCTGGCGTTCCTCAATCGTCTTCGGTCGCGTCTAATCTCACCACGGATGTTGTCCCTAACAATGAGGACTCGCCGAAATACTTTTTCCAGGAGAAATATGCCCCCTTAAACGTGAAAGGCAACTTTTTGACTCTCTGCGCTTGTCCGAAAAATGTCGAGCTGGGCGAGTGGCTTGCTCATCAGAGTAAGTTGACATTGAAGATTTGTTGTTCAACATCTCGCTAACAACTGAGGTAGTTGTCGAACAATATCGTCTCCTTCACGGCATGTTGCAAGTGATTCAGGAAGTAAACACTGTGACGGGTCTTCCCCTATGCAATGAGAACACTTGCCCGACAATGTCTGCTGGACGGTATGTCAACAACACAGGCCCTAGTTGACCCTTTACTATGTCTAATATGATTAATGTGCAGCCTCACCTACACCTGGCTCGTTGATGGTCGTGCTGCCAAGATCTCGGCACCCAAATTTATCAATCGAGTCGAGAAATGGATTGTCAGCAAGATCCATGACCCGGTCATGTTCCCCACAGAACCGATCCAGGGCGCACCACACACCTTTGCTTCTGGTGATGTAGCAACTCCTCCGGCAAGCACACCAATCCCTGCCGGTCCTACTAACTTGAATGCATCCCTGACTACACTTGCTGGCCAAGATTGGATTGGCAAGTCTAGCGGGTTCCCCCCTACCTTCTACAAGGATTGCCAGGGTATCATGAAGCAAATGTTCCGCTGCTACGCCCACTTGTACCATGGCCACTGGCTGGATCCATTCTGGCACATCAACCGCCACGAAATGTTGAACATGTGCTTCGTCCACTTCGTCACGGTCGCCAAGTACTACAAGCTTGTGGCTGAGAAGGAGATGGAACCGATGCAACCACTCATCGATCTGTTTATCAAGCAAGAGAAGATTCCTCCCGAGGCTATCGCTGGCCATTGGGTCTCACAGGAGTCCGTGGGTTCACCGGCAGCAGCAGGTTCAGCACCTGCAGCCAACCCACCCCCTGCTTGATGCAGATGCAGATAGCTCAGAGCGTTGAGTAACGATTGTGATGTTTCTCTGTGGTTGACTTGGCGCGAGCGCCTCGACATACGCTAGATGCTGATGATTATATTTTACGGACGGAACGAGAGTATCCAATTTCACATTATTTGGGTATGCATGAAAATCATTTTATGTTATTTTTTTCCTTTCAGCGTAGTTAAAGTGTTATCTGGTTGCCTGCAGGAAAGAGTTCCAGTGACTTGATTGTCCTTTTCCATTTTTCTTTTTTATAGTCTGATAGTGAAGGTCTGGGAGTTATGCTGGTACGTATTCCATCATGTTTGCAAATACCCAAGCTCCCGGACGTGGGGATGGCCTAGATATAAGATGAGGATAGCAGATAAATGATATTAGTCAAAACAGACATTTCACACTAAATCTAAGCTTGCTTCTGGGTATCATAAAATTAGCCGCCTCTTTATGTGTGGCTGAACAAGAAAAAATAATAATAATAACATTTTGAAGGTTTGAATATTATCCATCAAAGATGAATGCCTTCGTCATCCCGATCACTGTCTTCATGCTGGCCCGAGGGAGTCGGCGCTCCGTTCACATGCCCAGCATCTGTCTCATGTATACCATTGGGCGTTGATTCCTCTGCATCGGCCTCACCATCTATAAAAACCTCCTCCATCCACTGCTGACCTCTGTCCTCTACCTCGACCTTCAACAAGCCTATCCGCTGCGCCATGGCTTGCATCACAGCCTCGTTTTCCAAAATATAGTTTTCGAGCTCCTTGTTTTCGGGCGAGTCCGGCCCTTCTTCCGACTCTCGGATATACGTCCTGAGCTCTTCGTTGGAGCGACTGAGGTGAGCTATTGAGTTGCGCAATTCAGAGACTTTGGCATAGAGGGACGAGAGTGGGAGGCTCTTGATGGCTTCGGCGAAGGCTTCGGGGGCGATGGGCTGCGCTTCGGATGACATGGTGACGGAAGCTTTCTTGCAGAATATCTGGCACTTTGGCGATTGCGTAGTTTGTCCTGGAAACTTTTGAGATCTTGAGATAGCACACAGCTCACGTTGTGGTCGTCCCGCCTTGTTCTTATCGCTCCGTATCGCCACGTGACGACTTTTTCTGATGGTAGGGTGTCGTATTGCCAGGACCCACTTCTGACATGACACGATTTTTTGTCAAGTTTGACAAAAATTTCAAGGCTCTGCGTCACACTAGATGATTATATAACCCCTTAGTCCATTTTAGGTAGTTAAAAATACCTCAAAATATCATGCCAAGAAATCTTTCTCAATTTTTATTGGTGTATACAAAAATTATCCAATTATATACCTTATAATGACCCACTTTTATTACGCAAATTGTCAAGATGTGACCGTGACAAAGCCTTGTCAGCGATTTTCCGAAACACTATCTGATGGTTATTGGTAGCGCATAAAGTTATACGAAAAGCTACCAAAGCGCACACGCTATTCTTTTAAGAAGAGATAGATCTCTTAAAATAATTAAAAGAATAAGACTTACTGTTGTGGAAATAAATCAAGAACCACTTTCCTAGATGAATAGAGGGTGCCCAAGTTTTTAATATAGTATGAAGCTTAAGGGTCAAGAGCTAAGGTCTGGTTCCAAGTGAAAATAAGGATTGAACGACAAGTCCTCACAGCCCTCTGAGTCGGAAAGGAGAAGCTGCAGACAACAGTCTCATTGCTCGTAAAGTAACATTAGCTATACACATCTAAGTGGCGACCGAGCTGATCGCTATGTGTGCCGTATGTGTAATTATAACCCCTTCTTTCAGTCGAATCCAAAGTTTGAACAGTTCTCTACCATTGCTAGCTTTCTCGTACGATTATTTTAATCACTCCTCATAGTCCACCAGATGGTTGACTGCGATTCTGTATTTTCGTGTATGAAATTTGGATACAATTGTTGAATTGACCGAGAGACCATGGCACTGTTTCTGAACAAGATCAATAAGGCGCAACTGATCTATCATAAAGCTTGCATAAATATATATCATATCACCTTTTTGTAGATGGGAGCATAGACTAATTTGAAGGCAGCTCCACTGCTCCCTTGGAATCATGAGAATCCAACTCAGCCGGGTTTTGTCTTACATCATACGTTTCTGGTACGTATAACTCAGCACGTCCCGAAGTTTGAATCTGCTCGCCACCAGCTTCAGAAATGATGGAAGTTTGGATTTGTTGCGGAACTGTGGAAGACTGTGGATTCATAATTTCCTTCTTTGACTTCTTCTTCGACGACAACCAAAACATGAAGCAGCCAGCAGAAATAATTCCAACTCCGATGACTCCACCCACCACCCCGCCGACAATAGCGCCGACTGGTGTGCTAGAACCAGCTGATGAGAGAGCAGCAGATGATGTAAAACCTGAAGTACTGGCTGGACCTGATGACGGTGGTGATGATGGTGCTGATGATGATGTTCTGCGGTCAGCATTAGAGAGCTCCTGCAGTAGACTATCAGGCACGTAGCTTATTGATATCATTGTGACATATGCTAAGCTGCTTGTTGCTGTGGGCGTAATTGTGATATCTGTATACACTGTACGCGTTGCGGTTGAAGTTCCACATGCATAGTCTGTGAGCCCTAGCTGGGGGTATACTAATGGGAAGCACGATGGAAAGTCCGTTTCGATGCAGTAGATACCAAACGGATCGCTAGGGGAAAGTAACGATGGAGTAGCAGAAACGCGGGAGCTATCATAGCAGGTGGTTCCAAATTCACAACCGTTCTCATAGCCGAGGGGACAACATCCCATCATGGCTGGCCAGGCAGAATCTGACTTATGGAAAAGGCATTGTGCGTGTTGTTTGCAAGAGAGATAACCGCCTACAACCCGGATTTTTAGAAATCGGCTTTTCCAACCGGGAAGGGCAATACCATTGATTGTAGCACAGAAAAGGGGTTTCGAGGACAGCACTTACTAGTCAGATCGCGGTCCATCCAGCCGCAAAAGTAAGATGGTGCGTAAGAAGTGACCAGGGATATTTGCGAGGTAGAAGCACCATTTGTGGCATGATCTTTGTCGTCAAATACTGTCGTTGGCCGAGGAACTGATTCTCTATGAATAGAGATTGTTGCCGAAGTGGTAAATGCACAAAGCGCTGCAGCCAGTATAGTAAGGTTATACCACCTCATTATCATGCACTCAGTGTTGTTTCTTGTTCTTGTTCTTGTTCTTTTGATTTGGTTTGGTGATTTTAATCAATCAATCATTTATTTATTTATTTTCGAGATTTTACCGGGTTCAATGTTAGTGCGAGTGGCCGCAGCTGCTCATTATAAAAATTTCAAAGAGGATATTCGCGTCAATTCTCGTGCTGTCATTGGCCTTTCGAGTGTAGCATCACGAAAGGGTTTCATTTACTACCGTAGGGGATAGACAAGAAACTTTCCCAATATGTGCATATCCACTGACTCTCGACCAGTTAAAGTGACCGGAACTGCACATCATTGTTCCGCGATCGACGGAGATTGGTCATCGGTATAATACTTATCACGATTCTAGGGCGATAGTGTGAAAAGCGAAGCCTTGGCACTGCTAAATGATAATTCAGCAAAGATGGTGCAAATATAGGTTCAACCCTATCAAATTAATTATTCTAAAGAGTATAAATTCTAATGTTACATAAAGATTTACCAATTTATATGTTAGAGATTTCCTTAATAATTTAATCTAATCAAATATTTCTGATTAATTCAAAGAGATTAGCAGTTAGTAATACTATTAAAGATTTACTATAGATAGGTTAATTTAGTACGTACTATAAGTCAGTTAATAAACACTTTACTGAAGTTAATAATATACCCTCGTAGAATACTCCGTAGATATGTTAAAGTTAATTGCCAGAAAGCGGGGTGGAAGTTTTTTTATTTTTATTCTTTATTTTCATTTTCGGTGGTTCTCTGGTGCGCAGCGGCATTAACGTAATCCACCATTAATTTCATATCTCAATTGCTAACCTGAAACAACAATTATATATATACAAGCATGGTTAGGACATCCGGTTATATCCGGTTTTTTTTATAATTATATTGTTGTTGTTGATTTGCCGAGACTATACAAGATGCTGTGTCGCTCGCTGACCTATACGAATATATATTCCTGATAAAACATGCGTGTAAAGCAAATATTGAAATCCCTCAATGCACACACTCAAATATTAATTACAATAGAAATATAACATCCGAAAGAGAAATTATACACACCAGACTCATGACTCCCATGTAGATCCTACAAGAGTATGCAGATCCAGCAACGCCATTGGTTCCTCCGCTCGGAGCTTGTTCGGCCCAAGCTTTTTGCGTAGTGTGAAATGCCTCCGCTGCTTCCAATGTTCTCTCAGCGCCTGCAAACAACCCTGCGCCGTTCACGAGGTTGACAAACACACACGAGGCGCGTCCTCGAGCTGATCTGGAGATGAGCAATGCGCTTCCGATAGTATGGCGCGGCTCATGCCCATTGGGCTTGCGAGCGTCCGCAAGGTCGCTCGGTGCGACGAGTCTGCGCAAGTCGATATCGCAGAGAGGCACATTTAGCACGTTTTCGTTCCCTACGCACCGAATAGTACAGTCCGCGAAGATATCATGGCGTCAAACTACTCCCTCGTTACGCCCTGCTGGCCTCGCAATTGGACTACCAGGCACGATATTTCGACGATCCGCAAAGACAACCGCCCAACCTGATGCTCCCAGCGAACCCGGCATCAAGCTCGATACCCAGCCGCTTCCAGCCGCCGAGATTAAGGCCATTTTTGGTTCTGCGAAGATTACACCTGAAATGGGGAATCGGATCCTGTCCGTCCTGCAGGGACGCAGAGTGGCCGGGACGTTGGACTTGCCGTTCCCCTCCGATATCACAAAGGCGGTTCGACCCAGGACGATTGAGAATGGTCTGCACTGGCTACGAAAGCAGCATCCGATGGACGAGGACGAGGCGATTATGGCCCGGATCGAGCGCGAGGAGCGGGAAGAAGAAGAGAGGCTGTACCAGCATGTCAAAGAGCAGGGTCTGCATCGACCTCAGAGTGGACATTGGGGTGCGCGCCTTGGAGAGGGGGAGGATATTCGCGGTGAAAGTGTGTTGAAGACCATTCGCGAGAAGAACGAGGCGAGAATACTTGCGGAAGAGGAGAAAGCTCGCAAAGAGTGGTTGGAGGGCGAAGCAGCAGAGCTGGCGAAGATGCAGAAGCACCTGAAGAAGAATACACAGCTGCAGAAATACAACGAAGCTGCAGTTGTCGAAGGTAGGTCTTGGTATTCAGCTGGCTTTGGCATGAAGAATCACTAACTTTATATAGCCCGTCCGCGTGCTGATCCAAAAGAACGGCCGTTCCTGGCATGGGCTCAAAAACACTATCTTCGAGCCGAAAATACTGATACTGATTTTAGCAAGATGTCTACTGTAAGTTTTTGGCTCGGATGTGTCTGAATAGTGACTTATTTCTCTAGGCCGGTCGACTTTTGCCAGCTCTCGGCGTGACATTGCTCACACTGGGGTTATGTTACGTCTATGCGGATACATACGAGCCTCCCAAGGAATACAAGCGATTATGGCGCGACGTTCCCCCGGCTGCAGCTACAGTCTTTGGAATCATGGGCGTCAATTTCGCCGTATACCTGCTATGGAAAGCACCTCCGGCATGGCGACTGCTCAATCGGTATTTCATCAGCGTTCCACTATACCCCTACGCGATGAGTGTCGTTGGCAGTATCTTTAGCCATCAGCAGCTGCGACATTTGGCTACCAACACGCTTATATTATGGCTCATTGGAACAAGACGTATGCTACCATTCTAATTCTTTATAACCACGGCCTTCTCGTTACTAATCTATGATCGTGCACACAGTCCACGATGAAATCGGACGTGGAAATTTCATGGCCGTATACATTTCATCAGGCGTATTTGGATCCATCACCTCGTTGGCAGCTCACGTCTTGCTGGGGAGATTAACCATTACATCACTCGGCGCAAGCGGCGCCATTGCCGGGCTCGTAGCAAGCTGGTGCATGCTCCACTCCAAGTACGCCTTCTCTCTCCCATGTTAATCACTTATGAATACTAAACCCTATTACCAGCGACAAACTCGTCCCCAGCTTCCTCCCACACGAATGGCGCGAATCCGTTGCCGCAAATGGCTCTACCGTGCTCGCCGGAATCGTCCTCTTTGAGCTCTTCAACTTGGTCTCCCCGTTCAAAGTCGCTAAACTAGACCACTGGGCGCACCTGGGCGGTTATTTTGCCGGTGCTGCGTGGGCAATGATGCACAAGCCGAAACTGGAAAGGAAGCGTCGAGAGGACCGTGGCTGGATTGATAGGTTTGTGTCAGGCTCTTAGCGTTTTTTTCTTTCTCTCTCTTGAATTTTTGCATTGCGATATGGTGAGTTGGAGGATTGATCAGGCGTATGTGTAAATATGTATTATATCAATAATATTTAAAACTATGATGTATTTTGTTGAAGATTTGAATTTCCGGCATCACTTGATATCACTTGTTGATTCTTGATAGTACACTGACTTCGGACGTGCTGAAATGATGATTAAATAAGAAATTAATAATTCCGTGCTACATAAAAAGTCTGAATGGTTTTTGTCTACTCAGTCGGGCTTTACTTCTTGCACACCCTTTTTTTTTAAGTTACCTGGTCCTTCACAGCCCATCGGATTCCGGAGGTCCCTTGTATGCTAATAAAAAAACATTAGCCAAAAAGCACGAAAAGATACCCAGGGTCAAGTCTACTCACACTTTCGCGCATACACCAAGTACCATACCCCAGAAATAGCCATAAACCCGACAAAGACCACCGAAGCGTAATTCATAGTGACCTTGGTAACGGGCAAAGCAGTGGGCATACAGAAAAGCACCAACTCAAAGGCAATCCACAGCAGCGCCACCACATTCACAACCGCGCCCACGACGGGCCCACACGTAAAACGGGCCTTGTTGACTTCGGTGCGGTTGTGGAACAGGCTGGCGCCGATGGGGATCGCATAGCTGACCGCCAGCGCCACTACGCCGACGGAGACAAACGCGGTGAACGCGCTGGAGCTCCCTAGGTTGATTAGACCAAGAAGCATCTGAATCACGGTGAGCAGCACCAGAGACCACACAGGTACGCCGAGGCGCCGGTTGACGCGCGCCCAGATCTTGGATAGCGGGATGGCGTCGTCGCGGGCAAAGGCCCACGTGGACCGGGATGCGGCGACGGTGATGCTGATAGAGCAGAAGAGCGTGATAGCGAGCACCAAAAAGATCAAGCCTAGTCCGCCGCCGGGAGAGCCCATTACGACGTGGAAGATGTACGGCAGAGCCTGAGCTGCAGGGGCGTTTAGGATGTCGGCGAGGGGAGGCAGGGTGACACAGATGGGGATGACAAAAAACAAACCGGCAATGCCTCCAACTGGAATACACAGGGCGATGGCTTGTGGTACCTTGACGACAGCATTGGCGCACTCTTCGGCCATGGAGGAGATCATACCGATAGCTGAGAAGCAATATGCGGCTGGTAGCAACCCGATAAAGAAAGTGAACCCGCCCCATCCGGACAGGCTGGTGTCGTAGTGGCCTAGAGAGTACGAAGCATTGTGCCGGCCAACGTCAGCCTTGACTGACAGTGCAATCAGAATGATCAGAATGCTGACCGCCGTCCACGCCGCGCAGATGATATCAACCATTGGCAAGAAGCGGTTTCCAAAAGTGCAAATGACTAGGGATGTCAAGCAAATAGCATAAAAAATCAAAAGCAGCTGCCAGGCATTGGCTGTCCAGTCTGGATGATACATGGAAATGGTTCCCGACAGCAGAGAAGCAAAACCGAAGTTTACCGACAAGGTAATGGTCCAGTTTCCAATCAGCCATACCCAGCCATTTACAAATGACAATGCTGTTTTGGCTCGCTGAGGCGCGATCTGAAAAGCCCAGTAGTACGGACCGGCCGAGGTAGGCCAGCGAGACGCCAGCTCAGCAAGAGAGAGGGCAACACATTCATCCAGGACGCAAACAACAATCCAGCCGACGAAGAGTGACAATGGTCCGCCACCGTAGATGGCACTGATCAGAGGGCCACCCTCGCCATAGGGGATCGCAGCTATGGCGAGTGTCTGGAACAGCAGTGTGATGAGCGATCGGTTGCGCGACAGTTCCTGCGTGTAGCCCAATTGCTCGAGCCCTTCCTCCTTGGCCCCAAGCTTTTCTTCGCTGGACGGGGATGGTCCCACGGAGGGAAGAGATTCTTTGGTGTCTGGCATCTGGAATCCAGGACAACACACGTAGATATCCTGTCAAATAGCGGTAAAAAGACGTATCTGCGTTTTAGATGGACTGTGATACACAACCCCAGTTGCTGTGAACGACCTATTCCCAGGGCATCAACGAAGTGATGCTGCAGTCGCAGGAGACGGTATTCCTGTGTAACCTTACCAGGATTGCGTCAATTTTCTCGATGGGGCCTGCACAGGGATAATAATCAAAGTAGCATTGAACGGCCAGCACACTTGAACGGGTCAAGAGTTGCTATTGTCGACGCGAGGCGTACCGATGAGCGCAGCAGCTCCTGCAAAGCAAGCACACATTCTTGCGCCCTGGATTGAGGTGCCGGTGCGTCTTGATGTACTCGATGCATGCATATGTAGTAGTGCAGCAGCATATATTAGCTCACGCTCGGACGGCCGGTTCAATTCGCCTGGACTTTGTATTCCCCGCACACGACGAGATAAGGAATGTGCCAGAGGTGAGCGAGTAGTGCTAGTATAGTATGGTACTTAGCACGTAGTACCCAATGGGCAGAAGATCGACCGTTGACCTGTCGAGGCTGGCCCCCCCGCAGAACAAAAGCATTGTTTGTGGTGGTAAGAGGTGCATATGCGTCTTAGCCAGATCGGGTAGTTAGATAGGCCACCTGCATCATGATACTCTCACCAGTATTGCACAGGCAATAGAAGTTAATTTGCTATTTATTACCAGATATAACGGATAAAAACACTAATTGATAGACGGATTTTGGTTGGAGACGGCCGAATGAGGGAAATACTCCCCCTGTGGAAAAAATTGCCTTTCTGGGCTTAAGCTTGACTCTGGTCTTGGCATGAGATATCTCTATCTTTTAAGTAATTATTAGTTATTAACTTACTTTTGATTGAACCCTTTGGGGGTAGATCTAATCAAGCAATAATCGACAAGCGTGAAAGGTTAAAAGCTTGAAAGCTGTTTAGATTTTGTATGGATCGTCAATTGATTGTCCCTGCACATGTAAAACTTTCAGTAGGGTCGATTTCAACGTTGGCTAATTAGAATAACTCAAGGCTTTGGAAGACGCTGCAGATATCATGTGACAATTAAAAAGAGTACAAAAAGAAAAACCCATAACGTCGTAAATATGAGCTAGCCATGGCTCATTCAAAAATGGGTATGTCAGATCACCCGACACCCAGTGTTTGTGTAACTAACGAATTAATAGGCTTTTTAAAATAAAAAGGCCTTTTTGGAAATCGGCTCAAAAAACTGCCACCAAGTCTCCGCCACCGGGTCTCGCTCCCACACTCTTTGCAAAAAACTTTCCATTACTCGAAGCGACCCAAAACGCAGGAATGCCGCGGTGGACCGAATCGTCGCGAGCACCGCTTTCTGGTCTTCTTTGGCTCGGCAATGGCTTCCGATTACGAGTGCTGGGAAGAGCAAGCAGTGTGACAGTTTGCCTGTGAGCCGTATTTTGCAGACGGCTTGTATGCCCAGGTTTACGGCCTGCTGAACCAAGGGATCGTCGACATTCAGCTGATAAAAGACGCGGTACGCGTATATTAGGCCGGTGATTTGGTATGCGGTGCAAAAGACAATCCACGACTGAGTGCGATCCAAATCGTCGGCTGGCGAGGTGAAGAGCAGCGACAAAGGAGAAGTCAAGTCCATTTCTTCGAGACAAGAAGCATCATACGGCAGCTGGGGAGGACTTCGCAGAGCCATAAAAAGAGTACTCACTTCCTCGGTAAGGATGTCCTCAGGCGGGCCAAGGCCATTACTTAAGAGAGACCCCAGCCGAGTCAGACGCGACAAAGTACACATAACTTCCAAAAAGGGATCATCTTGAGGAAGAACCCCCCACCAGCCATCACTCTCAGCAAAGCTATTCCAGATAGTATGCTGAAAGAACTGATCTTCTCCGCTCAGCATCGAGTATGTCAGATCCATGGTTGCAAAGACAGACAACATTAAAGCCGGCAAGCCACGTTTCTCCTGACACAGTTGTTTCTGAAGCTTCTTCCATTGACTGAGAATTGCTCGTCCGCCGCGATAATGCATGTGAGTAGCTGCACTCTCGTCATGCGGGTCAATGACTCCGTCCAGTATACAGAGTAGGACGTTGGCCATGAACAGGTCCAGGCCGGGCGCTCTCGACTCCATGCTTGGGCATTCCAGCCGGGCACGGAAATTGTGAATAGCGTTCCAACGCGCCCTCTTCTTGGCGAGGCCTACCCCTGGCCGGTCGGGGTATAGGGAAAGAACATGATGCGCATTTGCAACGGCGCTCATCGAGTCACGAAGAGCTGGCTCTTCGTATACGGAAGGGAGATTAATCGATATCCGATCCGTAGAAAGGCTAAAGCGGTCGACGACGACGTTGGAAAAATAGAGCAATAGCTGCTCTGCGGTCACATGTGATGAAAGCCCGGATACTTGCAGAGCATTGTAATTTGCTGGCGACATTGTTTGAATCATAGGGGTCTCCCCATCACCTTGCTGCGTTTCCGGGCTTTCCTTTGATTTCGAAGGCGACGGCGGTGTCTTTCCGCGCGAACCTCTAGAATTTCTCCTGGCAGGCATTGATACCGACACAGGCACATTCTGCCCAGCATATCGGCCGCGAGCTGCCACGCCATTGCACCAGCGCAAGCGCACCTCGCCGTATTCGCATGCCTCACCCTTGGACACGCATCGGGAGCAGCGAGGCTGCTGCAAGTCGCAGAGAACCCGGCGATCTTTGCATAGCCAGCATGAGCCCTCGACGGTTCTCACTCGCTTGGGTGTCATGGAAAGGGCATGTGCTTGTTGTTGTTATTCAGCAAAGGCATGGGAAAGCGCAGCGCGGGACCCATGAGCTAGCCCGTGGCTCTGTCTCTGTGACTTTTTTGATGGTTTTATCAGGGGATAATCTTTTGTTTCCCAGCTGGGACCTGCTCATTGATACTTTTTCTTCTGAAATTGTCAAGCTTGGATGAATGTTCAGATGATAAGGCAGATAAATATAGATAGAGGTGCTGGACCGTAGACAGCGGGGGGTCTCAAGCGAATGTTACACACGCTTCCCCACGAAAGACCACAGCAACCAAGAACAAAGATGAGGTTGTCCCCCTATATGATATAACGAGGCGACAATGAACAATCGGTCACCAGGCTGCCCATCCAGCGACATCACTCTGGACGCGTTAGTCGGCACTAACCAAACACTAAACATCGTGGGTACCCCACCCGAAGTCACGTGGTATGTTCTCAAACACTAGATACTATATATGTACTTTACTATGTATCAAGAAAAATTTTTTTAATCTGGCCAGATAAGGCTCTACTCTGCCTGGCCACTGCCAGTCAGCAAGTTCGCACATGAAGTCATATTTTGAATGCAGCTGCATTGAGCAAGAATTAGAGACGGAAATACAACAGGGGTATGGTGGGACCGAACACAAAACAACAATAAGGGGAATGAAAAGAAATGAAAGAAGAAGAGTTGGTATATATAATTAAATGCATATGTTCAAGCCTGGTTGTAAGTTGAAGGGGGAAGAACAGAGTGAGGACCAGAGCTGGGAACCGAGCCAGCAGCGGAACCAGGCACAGAGATAGGGTTAAGGGGAGAAAAGAGTGCAGGAACTGCATATGAATTAGTACAGTGAATCCGGACCAAAATAGACAGGAACACTTACTGGTTAAACCGTAGCCTTCTGTATTACCGTCTCTGTTTCCTTGCTCGATTTCTACTCGGATCGCAACATCCAGACCGCCAGCTAATTCACTGGTGTTGCTGACACCATCCGCAGCTGGATGCACTGTGCCAACGTGTTCCTCGCCTAGATGTAGCGGTGAATGCCCATCCTTGGGAGCATGGCTTGGCACAAATGAAGGTGGCTGTCCCGTGGAACCGTTGGCGGCATGCGACTCGATTTCGGTAATGCAAGCGTAGTTGCGTGATGGCATGGTAACCTCGTTCCAAGAAGCACCCTTCTCCACACCACCAGGCTGCTTGTCGAACAGCGTCATGAGGGTTTCGTCAGTGTCGCGGTCCAGATGATGGATCTTGTTCCTTCGTGCAAGGAGATTGGCAACTGCCTTTGGAGGCGGCTTGTTTGTGATGGCGCTACTGATAATGTTCGGCATATAGCGATGGTCATGCTCAACGGGGATTTTCAAGCTGACTTTCGAATAGAACCGGCCCAGCGCAGCCAAATGAACGTCTCCACCGAGAATCGTCACTCTGACTGTATGGCGCTTCGAGAACTGTTGTAGACGCTGAATGAGCTCCCGGCGCTCTGTCTTGTGTTGCCGCGCAGTATAGTGATCGTCAAGATCATCCAGCAGGTCAACTTGGCCATCAAACTTGTTGAACAAGCCACCGGCAAAACCAAATCGCTTATTCAACAAGCGAATTGGAGCAATCAACGGAGACGTCAGAATGTTCTCCAGCCATGCGAGACGTGGGTACGCGATGGGGACACCGAGTAGCAGAATCAAGTGCTTGATCTCCCCATTTGACTCTGCGACTTCTCGGTCGAGGCGGTCAAAGATGAGATCATATGTCTCTGGGTAATTGACCTGGTGGCGAGTACGTTCTGTGCGCGCGTCAATGCCTGCAAAGGCGATCCGTTTTCCCAGGCGCATGTACAGACTGCGGCTTTTTTCCTCGACATATGGGCCAGGGTTCTTGCCCATGATCCATCTCGAATCCTCATGGTTTTCCTCAAGAACGAACGTGTTTTCTGTTTGACGAGGATCAATTCCTGAGGGGTAATCCGTGGTAAAGGTCGACTTTGGTGGAGGAATGTGATGCTGGAACAGGCAATAGTACTTGAAAGCGACACCGCCAATCCCACGGAACACGGCGCATTTCATGAAATGGTCTGTATACGATCCGAAGCCATCAATAATGTCATGGTCGTCCCAGATATTGATCTGCGGTATTTGTCCATTGGCAGTCTTAAAAGGTTCATGTCCATACCAGCGCACATAATTGTTGTAATAATACTCGTCACATTCCTCTCTCAGGGCACCGTCAAAACTATGATGGTGGCGTTTGTGAGGATTGGCGATTTCCGTCCACGGGCGGAGGGGTCCATCGACGCGAATACCGTCATTGTATATCTGATCACCGCCTCCAATCATAACGTGAAATGGACGTTGTGCGTGGACGCGGAGAACGTCATTCCACAATGCAGGGCCAGCCCAGCTATCAGTATCTGTTCCAACAGAAAAGCCATTGCAGGAATGGAACATGATGCGCATCGACTGGCTTCGAGCGGGAACCGCAAAGGCCCACGAGCTGGGGACTTGGGAGCCATTCGCATACTGGAATCCCGGAATTGTGTATTCCCACTTGGCTTCATACTCGCTCAAAGGAAGCGAAAGCGAAAACCTCCAAAAAGCTTTGTGTGGGTCTTCGTAAAGTTTGGTGCCCCGAGTTGTTGTTGTTGCTGGCGGTTGGGTTGTGTCATTTCCGGCTTGCGATACAGGACCCGCGTGTCGCAGAGCCAGTTCCGGCTGGCCCAGTCCCGGCGAAGTAACGACGAGGACGCTGCCGTACCATGTTGACGATTCGTTATCGACGCTCATGCGCGCATAGTTGAGCAAGGGACCGCATATCACCTCCAAGGGGCGACCGGCGCTACTGTCGTTTCCATTGAGCGCGAGATTGTCTGGCAGGAAAAAGCAGATGAAATGTTAGCGCTTTGATCAATCAAAGTCAGCCAGCACTATTGTCCAAATCTTACCAAAGTTCTGTCGCGTCTGCTCCAGCGCGGCGGAGCTCTGGGGAGGAACTACTCCAGCCATGACTATCTGCTTCCAAGTGAGCTATCGAAAAAGAACAAGAAAGAGCTTCCACCGTCGCAATTGAGCGCAAGGAGAAAGGAAAGATGGAGGAGGAAAGCAAAAAGGAAGGAAGAAGTAAGTGGACGGGACAGCAACGAGAAGGAAGAAAAACAGATACGGAGCAAGCAGTGGCCAAGCTGACCAACTCAAATTGAGGATTGCTGAGTCGTCCGTCATGACGATGCCAAGAGCCCCCTGTATCGAAGCCGAGGCGAATCACGGCGAGTACGTGTGGGAATTGTCGCATTAGTCGAGCGGCGCCTTTCCGTAACAGGAAAGGTGCCTTCCGGCCTTCCGGGAACCCTGCCTACCAGCCACAATGCCAAGGCTTCGACCCCACTGATTATGGTCCACTGACCAATCGGTGGGCCGGCGGTGTGCCTATTTGCACAGGGTGGGGCTAGCTTTAATGAAATGTGGCGGTGTGCCCTTAATTCCACGGCGCGCATTATTAAACAATGCGTTGCTCAGCCACAGACGCAGCGGTCAGCTCTAAGCCCTACATATGCATCAGTGCATATTGTTGGGGAACTAGGATGTCCATAATCTGATAAGATCCTGGCAAAATTACGTTGAGGAAATGCAGAAAACGCTGGTGCCTGATATTGGTAACTACGCTATAGACTTGGCTGGCTTACGCTTCATTACTGCTAATGCTGCGCGGTCTTCGCCTTGCATACTATTCCTGCGTATTAGTCTGATCTACTTCATGACTGCTGGGTCGGCGTTTTCGTGGCACCCCCTCATTTGCGCCGTGTCGACTAGTAAGAGTTCCACTAATAGTTTGTTGGGTGATATCACTGGACCGACGCCGTCGCACAGTCTGATAGCATCGGTCTAGTTCGATCTCGATCGCGCATCGGACCTTGAGCGCGCTGACTGCAGGCCACACCCCTCTCTCCCCACGGAGGATCCAGTAGTCCAGTCCGGTCTTGGTTGGGTTTTGGAAGATCTTGAGCAAGTCGCTCGCACTTAGATCTGGGATCAGAATCAGACTAGGTCCCGGGATGTTCTCATCGACAAGTAGCTGGCGCAGACTAGCCGGTAAAAAACCGAGATAATCAAGTTGCTTCAGTCTGTGACGGATTTCCAGCATTACAAGACGCATAAGCGGTCTGGTAAGACTGCGCTGGCCACTTAGTCGCCGCGCAGGGTTGGATTCCGAGTACAAGAAAGGAATTGCAAAGGGCCGCGTTTGCGACACAATGAAGTGGTTGACGTTGAACAGCTCCGCAAGCCGTGCCAGGGGCGATTCTCGTCCGCTGAGATTGACCTGGTGCCACGAACGGAAAGTGACATCCTGTGTATGGGGCCATGGAACGATTGCACCACTCTCATCCTTGCAGTATAGAGTAACAGGAGAATACAGCGCTGATGATGACGATGCATTCGACGCCAATGCAGCGGACCAAACCAACTACTCTGTCAGTTAGTACAGAAAAGACAACGAAATCTAGTGATTACTCACCACATTAGGTGCCGTTAGGTAGTTTAGTAGATTAGGAAATGTTCCCTTTCCAGAAGCGGCGACAGTGATATTCAAAATTCTTTTCGACTTTGCATAAGCTTCCTCAAAAGTCATGTCGCCAACATTTGCTCGAACACATTCTTCTAGTATTTTGACGTCGAGAAGACTTCCCTCCTTAAAGTATCGCCGCAGGCGCCTGGCCACCGTTTGAAACCAGCTATCGCTTTTCCTGCCCATTGTCTTGCCGTCAGAATCCCCTCTGTTTTGCTGCCCAAACGCCGTAAGATCGATTTTGTCACTATTCAGAAAATCGAGAAGCTCATCTTCCGTATGAACGCCCACGAGAGCGGCCACTAGAGCCCCCGTTGCAGTACCTGTAATTATCCGAGGTAAAAGGCCGCGAAGGTGTAACGCCTTGATAATCCCCAGGTGGCAAAGACCAAACGCCGACCCTCCTTGCAAGACAAGCGAGGTTCTTCCAAAAGCCTGCCTGGTATCATGTAGTAACTCCAGCTTTGCTTGCGAAGTAAATCCGCTAGCATGGATCGGAATTGTCTGCAAAGCCGTCACATGCTGGATCGAGAGGGCGACTTGAGTAATATAATCGTCAATCAAAAGTTTCGTGCCTGCATATGCACGGTTGAATAGCTTCATGGAAGTTATGTTGCCAAGATTGCGTACTAATCCAGAGCGAAGCAGGTTTACCAGAGTAAGCGCATCCTCGTTTTCTCTGGCGCTTATGATTGACTCCAGTCGTTGTAAAATAAGTCGATAGTCATATTGTTTGCTTGTTGGGTTTTGCCGCCTAGAGCCCACAGTCAGATAGTGGAAATTACAGGGCATATCCGACTTACCATAGATCGGCACTTAACAATTCATCAAGTCGAAACGCGGCCTCTTCCCACTCTTCAAACGTTTCTGCATTGGCCAATTCATAGGAAAGTTGATCTCGTGGAGACCTAGATCTCCACCAAGACACACATTTCTTCAAGATGCGTCAGTTTCTCAACAGTTGGGAAGGCTAGGGTAACGCAACATACCTCTTCCCAAAACAGTGCTACATCATACAGAATAGATAGAATCCCAGACAAAAGGCTCCATAGTCCCATCCAGAGCCCCATTGCCAGGACGTATCATGAGCTTTTTGTCGGCTGAGTGAGCAACACAGCCTGTGGGTAGATGCTTTGAAAAAGGCCAGCTTGATGTTGCACTGATTATGCGCTTCAAAAAGGTGACAGGATATGGGTACAGAAACCACCTGCTTCACGCATCCACATTCCCAAAGCTATATTGCTGGCTGATGCCGGGATGTTAGGGAGATACGTGATGTCTAACCAGGCGGCAGCTGTCAATATGACGATTTACATGTGATCATGTAAGTGCTGCCCAAAGGGCCAATCAGCGCGTGTGGTGGCTCCAGCGAATCATAGCCTCGGCTGGCATAGTCTAATTCTGTTTTGGAGGCTTAGGGTTTAGGGCTTGGTGCGGGAGTTCTGTTCTGCGGAGAAAAGCATATTGACAAGTCTTGGTAGGTAGCAAGAATAATAAATATTGACCGTTCCTACTAATGATTCGTTTATTATTTAGAAAGGCAAGACAAGGCTTGCCAAAGGAAGATCATGTAATCAGCTAGGTGGAGAATAGTCACCTCTAGCCATCTGCATAGGACCAGTACCATTGAGTACCATGATGTTTTTACAATCAGCCAGGAGGATATTAAATCTTTAGTGAAATTGAATTGTTCCTTGGTTGCACGCCTATAATGCGAAGTGCATCATACCCATAATGACAAAAAAAATTCCATGGGTTCCATTGCATTTTTTTAAGTAAAAGCCTCGCCGCAGATTCCTACATCCAAAATCTGCGGAGTTGCGAAACCAGAGGTAGGAAAGTTCTTTTTGTAAAAAAAAAAAAAACATATAGCCTTTCCCTGATATCACTCATTGCCCCTGTAAGCCAACCCTCTCCGTAAAGCATACACCATCATCGTTATTATTTTCCTTTAGTCGACAACAATGTTGGTT
This sequence comes from Talaromyces sp. DC2, assembly GCA_039119965.1. Taxonomy (NCBI): domain Eukaryota; kingdom Fungi; phylum Ascomycota; class Eurotiomycetes; order Eurotiales; family Trichocomaceae; genus Talaromyces; species Talaromyces sp. DC2. The sequence goes on from JBCLNQ010000049.1 coordinate 355,279, forward strand.
CGCTCGGAAACGTAAAGACCGTCAAGGAACTAATTTTCGAATAGTTAGTGACATGGAACGATGGCGGTGTCAAATATTATCCTCACCTTTCGGATATCCTTGTTGCGGACTCTGCAGATCTGCTGAATGTCGGCGGCGCTCTGGGAGACGTTCTCGAGAGAGTTGCCAGACAGTTGAAGCTCATCCTTGACGTTGGGGGAGGTGATGATCTCAACACCAGGCTGGGCGGTGATGCGGCGCACAATCTTCTCGCCAAGGAAGTTTCGGATCTCGACTTCTGAGAGACCAGTCTCGGCGTTCTTCTCAATGTTGACGTTGATGGGAAAGTGAGCGTAGACGTAGCGCATCTTGTACAGGAAACCGCGGGTAACACCGATGATCAGGTTGTTGATGAGGGTGCGGACAGTACGGAGGGTAGCGACGCCCTTGCGAACACCGTGGTGGAGCTCAATGGAGATGGAGTTCTTGGTGGGACGGCCAAAGGTGACAGCAATGTGCGAAAGGTCCTTGGTCAGCTTGCCTCGGGGACCCTCGACAGTTATGATCCTGGCGCGAATGTTGATAGACACTATAATGGCAATACAGTCAGCCTTGACATTCTCAAGAAAAGCCCACGTCCCGAAAAGCCACAATAACATGTCCTAGTCCATTCTGCCGCACAACATTTGGATATTCCTGATCGTACAACATACACTTCCAAGAATGATCAGAGAGAGAAAACCACAGAGCTGCAAATTCCTCAAATCCTCTTCACATCCATGGTCCTGTGTGTGTGCGGGTGTGCCCATTCCCTCCAAGTCGGCGGCAGAACATGAAAAACTTGGATATGACCAACAGAGGCGGATCAAAGCTTACCATTCTCAGGGATTGGAAGCGTCTCCTCGGAGTGAATGTACCGCATCTTGCCTCTCTGATTGTCGTGATGTAGTGACCGGGGGGGCAGAGGAGATTCGTAAAGTGTCGACGTGCGGGCGGCGGTCGGTCGTCTCAAGCGAAAGGAGATCGATAGAAAATCGGCGAGTAGGAACGCTTGGTGGAGCGAAATTCCAAGCGGCCCGTTGTGCGTCGCTTAGCGCCCGAATGCGGTTAGTGCGTGGTTACGGTCACGTGAAACCTCTACATGATATGGTGATGCATTTGTTCCGTTCCCAAATTAGCGGTATACTACACGACGTGTAATGCTGTAGATATCAATTGACTTCGCTAATGACTACATTTGAAGCTTCCACAAATTAGATACCTATATTCAATCACATAACTGAGAAACTTGGAAAATCACAACCTATCTTGGAGAAGATAGGAAATCAAGTGCAGCTCAAGTTGACCAATGTTTCTCAAGGTCAAATCCATATACAAAAAATCACAACCAAAAAGGGGTCACATAAATGATTTGTCCTGCCCCAAAAGTACGTATCCTGACACCAGCCATTACCAATCCAATTCAACAAAGACCCAACGCCATTCATGCAAACTTAACGACAAGGGAAAGGTAAACGGGAATATACACAAGATGGTGGTAAATACACGGCAAAAATAACAGTCAATCTCCGCATTATGTACTTTCGCTGTTCGTTGTTTCGGGCACTCGTTTCACCTCCATGACGCGCTGACCAGCCATGGACTTGATCTTGGAGGCAAGTTCATCTTCTTGGTCAAGAGCGACAATGTCGTCTCCTCCACCGATGCTCTTGCCATTGACGAGGACGTTTGGAACGGTGCGGCGACCGGTGATATCACCCAGAAGCTGCTGGATATAGTATCCCTGCGGGTGGATGTCGAGTTCGACAACATGAGGAGCTGGGACAATGGAATAGCGGTCAAGGAGGACTTTTTTCGCTTTTTTGCTGTAAGGACAATACGTCTTCGAGAATATGATAACTGTAACTCGTCAGTTTCACTTACTTGACATGAATTATAAAGGAATAATTACTTGGCGACCGCTTCAAGATGGAATCCAGTTCCACACTAGCCTCTTGTGCTTCTTTGTCCTGGCTTGGGTCTTCTTCGGTTTCCGCTGCCTCTGCAGCCGGTGCTTGCTTGGCCATTGGCATCTGTTCTCCTTCATTCTTCAGCTTAGGGACTTGCATCTTGGCTCTGCCGGCAACAGAGATTTCCTCGACATCTTCGCTCTTGCCGCGATTGGCCGTCTCTTGCTTTTCGCGCAAAGTGCTCTGTTTCCCAGTAGCGGCCTTTTCGATGTCGTCGAGCTTCTGTATGTGAGAGCGGTCCTTGGCGTCATTGTTCTTCTTGATTGCCGCGGCCCTGGCATTGTCCATCGCCTTCACGGTGGACTGGTAAAAGGGCCGCTTCTGGACTCCCCCGGCGGTATCGGCCTGCAGTTTCACGACTCAAAGTTAGAAATTTTCTGCTACCTGAAGAGCTGAAAGCTTCGAAGCCTTACCGTGAAATACGTGAAAACGAGCAGAACCGCAACGATGGCTATCAGGTAGTATTTCAGCCGGCGCTGGGCCCTCAACCTCGTGGAAACGGGCTTCATATTTGACTGGTGACCTGGGCAACGTGGGAGGACACGAGGAAGAGGTAGGATTTTTTATAAATTCGCTAAATTTGCTTCGAACGTTGTGATACTGTATCCGGCGAAGGAAAAAGGGCTTCGGTGGTAGTGGTGTTTTCGAATTTCCTCTACCGTGCCGGCGATAGGAAAGACTCACGGAGCTCTGGTGATAAGGATCGTTGAAGGGACAAGGGAGCTGTGGTGAAACAGCAATGGCGTACACGAATTATGAGCAACGATATTTTGAGACAGTAGCGACAAGAAAAAGGAGCGAGACGGTTCCTGTTGGAGCAGGAGGTTGCGTCTCAGACCAGGGCCAGGCCAGGCTCGTACAGCGCGCGCCAGCCAGTCAGTGGCGGGCTCCGAGGTGGGGGGTTCCATTGACCGCAGATCTAGACCGCCCCCGGCCCACGCGGTCTCTAATCTCCGCGTGCGGAAGTAGCCTTACTGTCCCTTACACACTGCAATGGTTTATGCTCCGTACTCATCATATACGTATTTGATAGTATTATAGTATTGAACTCTTAGACATTACATACTTCTAGTCATCAAACGCTACTCTGCCGGGGCACCCGGGGACGTCGAGCCTCCGGCCCCCCAAACAATACAAGCACCACTTCGTCAAGAATCGTAAAGACCAAATGAGCATTCAGTCGCGGGTTGTTCAGGGCTGCAAAGAGCCTGCGGGCTGCTGCTTGCGCATTGGCTCTGCCAACCACGTTCCCAGCCAGGTCGGGGATAAGAGCGGCTAGCATGAAGCTAGCTTCGTTGCGTGTTTTGGATTTCTGGGATGGCGTTCGCACTACTGGCGTCCTCAAGGAGCCTCCGGGCCACAGCGTGTCTCGGGCAAGGGTAACGTAGCGAAGAAGGGATTCGTCCTGCATAAAGGCCTTGGTTGTGTCACGCACTTTCCGTTCGATCGTGCTGCCCAGAAGCTGGTGTAGCACAACGACTACCGCGCGCCCGCGGAGCCAGTTGTTACCTCGGTTCAGTTCGAACGCTTCTAAGAATAGATCGCAGATAGGCGTGACAAAGGGCTCAAGTTCGCGGTCCTCAAACGCGTTTAGCTCGGCTTCTGCCTCGGCTGCCGTTACCGCGTCTTCCGTTGCAAGGGAAGCAGGTTCCGGCCCAGTAAGCTGGCTGGTGGCCGCAGAGATTAGGTTCTGACCAGCAGTCGAGAGCTGGTCCAGCATAGCAATATTGCCCAAGAAGTCATCCATGCCATCTGCCACCGAGTTGTATATGCGAGTAACAATGTCCTTGGTCTCGCCATCTGCCGTGGCTGGTTCACCATGAGGTAAGATAGCTTGTTGCGAAAGAAATGCCCGCAAATCTCTACTACGACATACTTCCGGCAGCAAAAGTAATTGTTGCAAATACGTTTCTAGCGCAGAACGCCGTTTTTGCAGAAAGTCTTTTTGCAGTTTCATCATCATGCGCCTACGCGGAAACTCGAGTTGTCGTACAGAGGGATATCGCATTCGGAGCTTTTGGTGAAGCTCGTGAAATTCACTGTATCGGCGAGGCACGGCCCACGACGCTGCAGGCATCTGTTCTCCAGCTACTCGCCGCACTTCAATCACGTCTGGACAGAATTAGCAAAACTTATTTTCTTCAAAAGCAAAGAATATTCAAACATACACAGTGCAAATTCGTGCCCATCCTCCTCTTTACCCACCATTATGGATTTTATCTGCACAGTGGACCGACCATAGAGGCTGTTGTCACTCTCCTGGATAATATATTGCTGTCTTTGCATCTCCTTTCGCCGGATTTCGCGTTGAATGCTTGCCTTGGACTTTCCCAAAATTCGTAGTTCGGCCGTGTTATTCGTTAGTTCCGCTTTTCGTGTCAAAGTCTCCACCACAGATTCCTGTGCAGCCAGTTTCTCGATATCTTCGGTAAGTGCTGCAATGGCTTCTGCGAGCCCAAGATCTCCGGGAGCCGCTTGATGAATTTCATCTGCAGGATCTTTCTCATCCTTGTCTGGGTCGGCGTATTCGTCCTCAATAAATTTCTTTTCGTCAGGGAAGAGTTCATCCTCAAAAACAGTTGTGCGTGTAGATGGTCCAATTAGACCAAGGGAGGATATACTGGGCTTGCTTTTATCTCCTGCCCGTATTTCCATTCGAGGAATTTCTGAAGAGCTGCGTGGTGAAGTTTGCTCTCGGTCATTAGGAAATAGCATTGACGACGGCATTAGAGCAGCTGATTTGGAATCCTCGAATTTTCCATTACTTGGCTCGCTTGTAATGATATCGTTGAGTGCCTGCTCCATGGTTTCGATGACCTGGTTTTTGCTAGCATCGCCATCACCGTTTTGAGAGCCGGAACCCATGCCTTGAGAAGGATCAGTATCGAGATCATCCTCGAACAGCGGGGCCGATCTTTCAGAATCAAATGAGCGCCTCGGAGAAGTATCCCCATCATCAAAGAGTTTACTGCCGCTGCTTCGTATATCACTAGATACCACTGCCTTGCGAAGGTCTTTTGCTTTCGGGAGGCTAGGCTGTGACATGGTCCGTGTTATGAGAGGTGGAAGCGGCCGTCGTTCTGAAGGTTCATGTGTGACAGTCACTGCCGGTGGTGCCGGATTAGGCTGTTGAACTGTGGCTGTTGCAGCTTCATCTGATGATAGGTATTTGTAGTAAAGATCAGAGGTCTTGAACTTTGGGTAATACTTGTGCTCTAGCTCTTCTAGAATGACAGACTGAGTTGTTAAGATAGCAGTTCGCGCCTTTCGATATTGTTCAGGTGTGGCCTTTTTGCCCATTTTCAAAAATGTCTTTACGGCATTGCGGGACTCTTCTGGCACATTCAATTCCGGTTTCGACAGATAACTTTCATTGATAAGTATCATGTCACTCACATCGGTAGACGTCCAGGTAGTATTTGAAGATGAGGAAGAAGTGGTATCGTCACCAAAATCATCTTCGAGAGGCGTCCGAAAACCATCAACGACGATCCAAAACTGTACCAGTGACATTCGCTGCTGGCGATCCATGAATTCCATAAAGTACGATAAGCCTGAAATGTTATGCATCAAATCCACCAACGGTACATCCTGCACATTGGGCACGCTTTCACGACGTACTCCGGGACGAAATGGCGGTGGACGAGGAACGCTCCCACTAGCGGCAAGTTTTGCTACTTTCTGGTCAAGAACCCTCTTGCCAGTCTCGAGGCGTCGGAGATAGACTTGGTCTTGTCCCTCCACCATGCTCTCTCGTTTGAGTTGACTCGCCACCTGAGCGCGGAACTGCCTGGCATCAGATATGTTGTTGCAGCGTCGAATAGCCCTGACAAAGCGTTCGAATGCCCGTTCCGAGTCATTCGGCGACAGCCTAGGAAAAGAGGTGACCTGCTTCGTTTTCGAAACAGGAGAGGCGTGTTCATCAAGCGCTGCACGAAGCTTGCGTACCGTCTTACGATCATGCAACGCTGTACGCCCATAAGTCTCCATCAACTGATTCCAGGTATCTGGATCGGAAAGTAGCGTGACAATAGGAAGCAACACTGCACATGCTACAATCTCTCTTACCAAGACAGACACAGCACGGCTTTTCAAGAGATTTTCAGGAAGAAGCTGCGGAAGAAGCCCAATGACAAGCTTGCGTGCGTATTCCTGTTGGGTTGATTTCTGATCCTTGAGAGACACCGCCGCAGCTGGGTGGAGTCTGCCCTCGCGATACTTGTTCGCTATCGCCAGATCCAATTCTTCCGATTCCGTCACGCTCCGTGCCAAGTTCCTTCCTCGAACGGCTCTTTCGGCGCGATCAAAGTCTTTCAGATGGGCGGTTAAAATAGGCACGATACGAGTCACAACAAGGGATGTCACATCCTCGCTTATTAACCTGTCTCGGAGACTGTCGATTGCTGAACGCAGGGCCTTGTCCACCTCATGAACGAATTTTGGGCTTCCGCTAATGTTCTTATACCAGGATGTGATGAAGTCTCTGGAAGCTAACTGAATGAGTTCGTCAATACCCTCGGACACCACAAAGGATTCGGGATATAGGGACTTTGGCTCGTAATTCGCATTTTGTCGGTAAGCGTCCACTTCTTTGGACCAAGTGCTCAGGGCCAGAAACGCCACAGCAGGCGCAGTTCGTGTCGTGTTCGCATCGTCGGGTTTTGTTTTAATGGTGAGCAACGCTATTCCGACCGAAACGAAGCTGGCAAACAGGATTCCCGCGACAAAAGCGTATCCCAGATATCGTGCGAACGGTAGCCAATTGACTACCAAGCCCCAGGAGATGCAGCCGCTGACAGCTGCCAGGACGAGATGCGTGCGACTGAGGGCCATTCTCCCCGGATGTGAGTCGAGTGCGGGCGACCCATGGCGGGTCATGGAAACGGACTCATCAAGCGACAAGGCCTGCTGCTGGCGGGGTGGTTGAAAGGTGTAGTTGGTGGAGGACGGGGGGATCATCGACAATTATCACGAGCAAATGTTGTCGATAAGCCAACTCCGCATTGTCCACCCGCGGATCCACAACCCGTGACCGCCAGGGCCCACGTCATCACCTACACTACTCACTATCATATTATTTGCGAGCGATTATTAGTTGCATTACTTTTCAAAAAAGGAAAATGAAGCTTCAAGGTTTGGGGGCCACCTGAGTACGCTATAAACCACCCTATATTGACAATATAATATTCGTCGATCTATATACGTTGAACATTTGAACATACATGCAGCTCCAGGTGTCAATCCTCTTTCAAAGCCTGGCCAAAAAGTACATCGTCTCTGGTCTTCAAAACGAAGAGCGCTGCCCCTCCCGGTCCATATAACAAGGATCTCACAATCCAGCCTGTGAAATCCGACAAGGTTAAGGTCCCAACCAGCCGGCGATACAAAACACACGCCCAGATCAGCGAAGCACAGCAGGCAAAGTAGGCATCATATTGCAGAAGTGCCAGGCATCCCTTTGGCAAAGTTTCTAGAGTCACTTTGTCGAGTGGAACGGGAATGTAGACTTTGGTGAATTTTTGCCAGAAACTTGCTTCGCCGAACGAACTGCCCCAGGAGTAGTTGTTCGAGAACGTGATCAAGTACCATACAAATGCGTTGAGAAGAATCGCAAAGCCTAGACAGAGAGTGCAGATTTTGTGGATCATCCGTTGAGATGTCTCCACTGCTTTATTTTCTGGAGCATTGCACCGTCGAACGCCTTTGGTGAGAATGAACTGGCACAATCCAACCCACAGGGGAAATGGTTGCCAAATAACAACAAAAAGCTGGTGTAGATCGTGGCTAATAAGCTGAGGCGATGGAAGAGCCATCAGAGCTGTCGGTACAAGGCAGCCTATCAAGACAGACCAAGGTAGCACACAAAGAGCTGCATTGTCGAATTGTACCAGCTGTCTTTTGGTTTTTACATGCGTGGGATGAGCTGACGGCGAAGTGGCCAGATAAACGGCATAGTAGATGGGCATCATGACTCCCCATGGAATATTCTGGTAGATGATGCCCCAGATTGTAAAACTAATCCAATTAGTCTCCGTGTTTTGGTTTTGGCGGTTATTTGAAAAAGAAAAGGGCACAAACTAGCAAACGGCTTTTTTGTGGTTAACCGTCCTGTAGCCTTCCAACATGGTGACAACTAAGATACAGACAATCTGCCCGGCCATCCATATGGCAAAAAGTGCGATTGGCGGATATGACCCGTCAACGACATTCCAAAAGAACAACACAAGGTTGGACAGCGTTTTATCTATGGGCTCTAGGCCTGTAAATACGGTGCGCACTGTCTGCGAGGAGGATGCTGACAGCTGCCCGATCACGTCCAAGGTATTGTTCAAGGCCTGTAGACCGATTATCGTGAAAGCTGCTGGCAAGGACAAGAGGGCAATGAGCCAGGGGGCGCAGCCTGAGCGAAACATGGCTCTTTATCGTCACAGCTGTTGCATGTATTTTTGCCAGAATCCGGTGGTTGTTGGTTTTAAAGGAGAAGAAATTAGAATATAGCCCTAACTAGAGGATTCCTAGGAATCCTAGGAATCCTTCGTGATGGGCCCTTACCCTGTTGGGTAGTTCCTATCATAAGTAACGCATAACGGGGATTTGTTGACATATCTAATGAAAGTTAGAGAAGAAATTGCAATAAATAATCCGTTTCTCCATCAATCTCCGGTATTTAATGCAAGCATTATACTAGTACTCGGCGCCACGTCTCCATTCAATCACCAGTGGCTTTTTCGATGCAACCGACATAGCCGCCCAAAGCCTCGCATAACCGAATGCCCTAGAACAAGCTGCAAGAGGCAGCACATTTCACTTTCTATTCGCTTTTTATGATTAATGCTGAAGATGAGGGGTTCTGGCTGCGTCTCTCCTCATTGGCTGCAAATGCAAGCCCCTCTCGACGCTCCCAATCGGGTTAGGCGCAGTCCAGCAGTGTTTTGACCCTTCGTCTCGATGACTTCATTCAATCCATCCTTTCATTATCTGTAAACAACTCTTTCAAGCTCGTTCTTTGCGACCAGCTGCCAACCATGTCGTCGTTTGCCGATTACATAGACTTTTCCCAGCAGAGCCTGCAAGGTGTGTGCAATTGATTGATTTTTTTCGCGGAGCCTCTTCCCATTAGGCCCGTGACGCATTATTGTTCTGACACTAGGTTGAACGCTTCCAGTCTCCGCGTTGGCTATTGCCTTCAATCCAATTTTCTGGAAGTAAGTTATGAGTCTGATATCCAATTGAATCGCCCGACTGGCTGACGTTTCGGTTCCTTTTAGCATTGTAGCGCGACAGGGTAAGATCGTTGTTTCTTCGCGTTTTGTTTCAAATTGCACCAGAACTCACACCTATTACTACGCCCAGAATTTAACAACCACTTTCTAACCCGCATATTCGGAAGCCCATACTATGGCTGCTACTTTCTCGCCGTCGTTATCTTCTCACTGGGAATCTTCCGTGACCATCTGTACTTCAATGCCCTGCAAGACCAGCCATACTACGAGCCCGTGCACCAACCGTACATTGCCTACGCGCTTTTCGCTGTCGGAAATACCCTGGTCATCTCGAGCATGTGGGCTCTCGGCGTCACTGGCACGTACCTTGGCGACTACTTCGGCATCCTGATGGACGCCCCCGTCACCGGGTTTCCCTTCAATGTCTCCGGCTCGCCCATGTACTGGGGCAGCACGATGAGTTTCTTGGCCACTGCGCTGTACTACGGCAAAGTCGCCGGCTTGCTTCTGACTCTGGAGGTTTTTGTCCTCTACTGGTTTGCTTTGAAGTGGGAGGAGTAAGTTTTACTCGCCTCTTAGATTATCAGCCCCATGCGAAAACCTTAGTAACATCTGTAAACAAAAAAATAGCCCATTCACCGCTGAAATATACGCCAAGCGTGAACGCGAAAAGGCCAAGAGCGCAAAGAGCTCCTAGGCAATTCATGCATGACATGCTTATGCAAGCTTCAACGCCTGTCGGCATCACTCGCATGCTCCGTCCGATCTATGACTTTACCCCAAAGTCCGCCTTGGGAGAGAGAAAATCACGAGGGAGGAGCAGTGAAGAAAAGTATCATGTTTAAAAGTATGACTTGCACGCACCATACTCGCATGACTATAAAAGGAGCAAAATCTTAACTTTGTTTTTTCCCCCTAAGTCATCAACTGACACGGAATAATAACAAACATGTCAATGGACCTACAAGATTCAAAGCGATTTGATTCTATAGCCACCAATCAAAAGTACAATCCGTATGCAATAACGCGTACAATCTTTTGCTATATCTACAAACTAAATATATATTTTAAATATTAAAAAGGAAACCGCGCAATAATATTAACAATCATATTACCATAACCACTGTTCAAATCAAAAAGGACGAGAGAAACACCAATAAAAACTCCGGCCACCATCTAAGTTAAGTACACGGATAATGAGATAGATGTCAATGGGGAATTCGTAAGTAATCATGCTTTCGTGGAAGACGCTCGCATTTTTAAGCATCGTGCCTATATCAGCAAACATAATAAGCAGCGAAGGAAAAATAAAAAGGTAATGGATGATATTATTGACGTCTCCCTCGTCCTCTCTTCGCAGTTGTCCGTGTTTCTTCCACAGCGTTATCGGCGTCTTCCTCATCAGCTCCCTTTTTCAAATCTTCGCCCTCGGCGAGTCCCCATTTCTCTCGGTCGTACCAATCCTCGCCGTCGCTCAGCTCGCCCACATGGCCTTCTGCCTTGCACCATTCAAACACTTCGTCTTTCAGCTGCTGTGCCCGGAGAAGAGAGTTGAGCATGTAGGTGAAGCCTCGGACGGTTTCTTCTTGCTTTTGGATGTACGACCAAAGTAAGCGTCTGGTGTCTTCTGCCTCGTTGGGCGGGAGTCCGAAATCTTTGTCTGGACGGATACTTTCCGAAACCACAAAAAGAGCATGAGTAGATGGGATCTGCATGCTGCTTGTGTCGGGGGAGGAAAACCGCGATCCGCTGGCAGTGCCGTTTTCATTCGTCGTGGTTGCATTCGCTTGCGCGCGCGTGGTCATTCTCCTCGGCGGCTCGGGAGATGAAGCTTGTCCCTCGCTGCCCTTCGAGTCCTCGGCTTCGTCGGCGTTGGTCATATCGACGTCGCCTGCTTCGCTTCCACCGGTTTTGGCAGGCTCCTTTGTGGTTGTGTTGTCATTATTCTCGGTCTCTCTTAGGCCAAATTCTCCCGTCCGAGTTGAATTTGTATGTTCTCCATATGACTGTGAGTCATTGGCCCATGACCTAGCGTCTGCGTTTTCGCTGTGCTCTGAAATAGCTCTGACCGACTGCTCGGCGTCTTCTGTTTTTAGTCCCTTGGTCTCTGGGCCCTGTGGGTTTTCAGGATTTGGTGCTTCTGCCATTTCAATGTCGCTACCGGCGTTTCGTGCAGTTCCGTCTTCGGTAGTCGAACTTGTGTGTGTGTTCTCCATGGGGGAGCCATCTTCAGCTCGCTGTGAGGTTTGGTTGTTTCCATCCTGCTGTGCCCAATCTCCCTGTTTTTTGTTGCCTGACGAGTCCCATTCTGTCTGGACAGGACGTGGCTGGAAGATGAACTTGTCTTCTTCACTTTCCACATATCCGCACGGCATCCAGACAGAGTCTCCTAGCAATTGTCGATGCAAGTTGTGCGAGTTCGCCAAGAGGGCGCGCTCTTTTCGTAGTTTTTCCTTTACAGCTTCGATCATTGTCGAAAGCGCCTTTGATCTGTACGGTTGGGACATTGTAGGATGGTCCGGGAGCTCCGAGGCTTGCTTGAGGGGACAGAGGATTTCTATTTCGGTAACTCCGTTGTCAGATTACACAATGATGTCAAAGATTTGCTTCAGTGTCACACATACCCTCGAGGATAATTTCAGAAAAAGGGTTCGCCTCCGCAGCATTGGCATCAGCCTCAGAATCCGTGTCATCGTCATCTATCTCCTCGCCTTCAGAGTCATATCGTGGAGGATTTCGGCGTAGGATATAACGAGTATATCCGGCATGTTCAACTTTCTATTTATTTCCAATAGAACTAGTTAGCCAAAACATGGTCTTTTTGCGACACCATCGTGAGGCGAAGAGGATGGAAAGAACTTGCCTCTTTGTAGAGCTCATGCGGGTTTGAAAAGCCCAGTGCGCCCTCATGAACATGCGTAGCATTCGCCTTCAGTTTGTTTCCTCGGTTGGTCGGTTGAGTGATAGGATCGTCGGGTGGTGTATCTACAAGCAAACAAGCCAGCAGTCAGTCGGGATTCGGCGATGATCGATGAATGCACAACTCACAATCGTTTTCTCGGCGCAAGGCCTTTTTCATGCCAACGATCGTCTCAGCGATCAAGGCAGCTTGTGTCGACATTTTTTGTGTTCCGGGCTGAGAATTGTCGCGAAAAAAATCAAGAGGAGGAGGGGGTGCAAACTGGACGTAGAGCAAGCTAGGTATTAGTCAAGATGGAGACAGCAAGAGCATGTAGCAGAAAGAAAGAGAGAGAGAGAGAGAGAGAGAGAGAGAGAGAAAAGAAGAGCGTACTGCGCGAGAGTCACCAGGCTGAAAAGAACATTGGGACCATAACAGCTGGCTGGAGAGAGAGAGAAGGCATGGAAACAGTCGAGCGGGCTGATTGCCTCGTCTCTCCAACTTCTCCATCGGGCTAATGACTGCGCGCATCGACGCGGTTCACCGCCTTCGGAGACCGCCCGGCGATCCGCTTTGAAGTTCTGCTTTGCTGTAACATCACTACGTATTATTATCTAGCCTGGTGATCAACCAGGGATTTTTCAGTTAAAAGTACTATCACTCCGACTGCAACAATTCGAATAGAGTCAAGCATGTATATAATATTTCAATGTCATGTGCTCGTAAAAGTATACTGTTGAATACCAGGTCTATTTTTCTAATTTGCACATGTGGCTGGATATAAAAACATAAAAGCGGACAGTAACAATATCAAGTCTATCATTCATGACCCATCAGCATCAACCCAGACCAATATGCCCTTTCTGTCGGACTGCATGCCCTCAGTTGGCAGGACTCGAAGAGTCTTGTTAAAGTATGTGTCAATCACAACAAGATGCGGTTGGATCCACATGCCTGCTTTGAATGCAAAAAGTGTGTATCGCACAGTGTGTCTACTGAGAGGCACCATTTGAAGGGTCCTTGTTTTGGCTCCGCTGAATGCAAAGTGCTCGCTGGCTTCCATTGTCAAGTTGAAAGTCAAACAGTGTATCGACGGGTTCTCAAGTGTGTAGTCAAGATGGACCAAGCCGGGTAGTTGCTCGGATGATACCGATGAGGCGAGAATACGAGGCTCGCCCATTGGGATCAGAAATCGGGGCATGGCCAACGAAGAAACCGTCGTGGTTACATCGCTACCTGAAGACACCCTCTTCCAATGTACATCCATGGAAAGATCGAGCGTTACAGATTGCCGATCTTCGAGGCCTAGTTTCTGTACATTAACTGAAAACTCGGATTCACGAAGATCTCCTGGCAATATCTGCGTGCTTTGGGGCATGACCAAAGTCTCCGCGCCCAACTCACAGACTGCTTTGCCGTGGATGTCGATAAGGACAAGGCTGATCTTCTCAATATGAAGCGGCTCAGAGGCGAAAGAGACCAACTTAGAGTTGACAGCCCATTTCTGCTGTATGCCTTCTGGTTTCGTCGTGTCGGGAGTTGTAAGGTCTCTGTTAAAGTTGAATAAATTAGGCCATGGCTCAGAATGAAGTCGTGGGAGGAATTCGTAGTTTGCTTCAAACGGTCTCACGAATTCCAAGTCGACAGTGAGAGATTTGGAAATAGGCGTTTGTGGGTCTGACGATAAAGTATATTGAACCGATATTTCAATCTCGTATTTCGAGGCATCTACTGTATTAGACAGGATGACCTGCACCTCTGAGGCGGAAGTTGGAGCTAAACTTCCGATACAACGTGATATCGAGTGAGCGGTGTTTTCGATAGGAGCGTCAGTCGCAGAATCGATGTTTGCATCTGCATTATCCGACCACGACAGTTCAACATTCGACCCAGGCTGTCCGAATAATCTAACTTGCATGGTTACTTCGGCAACATCGTCTTCATTGTTTTTCATTGCTACGGGCAGTGCCACGCGCTCATTTGTGTAGTAGTGCTTCTGCAGGTTCGGTGTAGATATGTGAATCTTGGGAGGTTTTGGGCGGATTTTGCAGGTGCTGATGTCACGTCCTTTGCCAATTCGCTTTTTGCGTGGACCTTGCGAGCTGTTCATCCACCAAAAGGACATGATTTGCTGACGTTTTGTCACGTATGAGAAACTAAATTTTTCCTCTTCAATGACAAGGGTGACGGATGCAATCTTGGCTTCTCCTGCCTCGCGCGGAATTGCTGTTAAATTATATACTCTGGTGTGAGATGGTCTCAAAGTCAAGTCTGCTTTGCCTACCATCGATGTCGTGCCCGTAGCAGACGATGAATCGATCAAGTCTGTTTCATCGCGCAGGGTTATATTAGAAATCTGGCATTGTGGAGCATCTCCCTCTTGATCTGCTTCGTCTGCTTGTAATTTGATAGGACGTAAGCTGCCGTTAAAATCAAGCTTAACTTCCGAAAGCCTTATCGGTGCGGAATCGGGTTGCGCAAGAGAGACAATGGTCAATTGGGCCTGCAAGGGTTCGCCAACATTGCCCTCCGACTTTTCAAAAACGAACGAAGCAGACACTAAATTCATTAGAAGCTGGTCAAGTACGAAGAGAGTCAACGTGAACATACGACATGATGTCACGTCCTCAGCATTGAGGACCACTGTGGATTTAGAGTCGCCAGCAGCAACTTCATCTAAGCAACGATGGAAATCATAGTTCCAAACTGGCGACGGTTGTAGAACTGCAAAGTTTGTCAAGAGTTAATGTCAGGTTCGGTCTTGAGCAAGAAAGATACTAACCTTTACTTAACAGTTCCCAATGAATCCAGAGCAAAGTATCTCTGTCATTGAGCTCGAGGGCACAGGTTCTAAGTGTCCAGATAAATTCGCTCATGAGGTCCCACCAGCCGCTTTTCCTCCATGTCAAAGTCGGCCAGAGGGGCTTCAAAGTCTCGTAAGCATCTGCCCATTGTCCTTTCTTCATGTGGAATTTTGCGACTTCCAAGCTTATGCTTTCAACTTTTCTTATTTGCCCTCTGGCAGCAAAGTGCTCCACAGAAGCTTTCAACGTATCTATTATAGAGGAAAAATGATCCACTCCAGAAGTTGTTGAATGTGGAGCCTCCACATGTGGTTCAGGGACCAAGTAGACATCATAAAATTGTAGCTTTGCTACAACTTGCGACGCCGGGGACTGGGCTGTTGAGCTGCGGTGCTCCTCTGGAATTGATTCCGCAAGTGCATGACGCTGAATAAGGTGATTCGCGGAACGATCAAGCCAATAGCCCTGATGATGGAGAAGTTCCCAAGGAAGGGAAACGTCACTGCTCAACAGCCCTTTTTCGGGAGGGTGTATTATCGATTCATAGACTCGTGTAGGATCCTGGAGCAAGTCGGCTGAAAAAGCAGGTAGGTCGGCTCGCGAGATCAACTGCGACATAACAGTCGACCACCGGGAATCCCAGGCCTCCCATCCGTAGTTCTTTGTTCCCTTGCCTTTGCGGTGAACAATGTCCTCGGTATTGGCTTTATGGCTTAGCCAAAATCGTACTGCTGCCGTCGTCTGCCTAGTCCACAGCAAACATCGAATAATGCGAATGGCTAAAATGTCACCCAGGAGTCGAGCTTCGTTGAATCTTGGATGCCAGGCTGCAATTGACTCGAAAACCTCTTGTCCGAATAAGATTTCGTATGCCGCCTCAAAGTTACGCTGAGCTGCTTCCATCTCTTGCCGGAATTCGGCAAAAACACCGAGCTTGAATTCATAGCGAACGTTCCAGCCCTGGAAAGACAATGTCTGAGATGTTCCACTTGTTGGTGGTGCAGTTGGCGGTGGTATTGTCCCTCGATTGCGCTTTCGCCGGGCATGTTTGGATAGATCTCGATAGTAGTCGACTAAAGAAGGCTGAAGGGAGGCTAGCAATGATCGCACAAAGTCCTTCACTTCAACCGTCGACAGATCGGGATACAGGACATGAAGAGATCTGGGGTCCAAGTTTGTAGCTCTTCGGATATTCGACAGTCGTTCATCCAGCTCTTGAGAGTTGATGCCATCTTCTGCCACCAAAATCACGACAAAACGAGACTTATAGCCCGAGGCAGCCCATGCTTCTTTCAGTCCTCTGATTTCAATCTTCAATTGATTGTCCCGCAGCGTACTCATACTAGCATCAGACGTAAGGGACAAGGCGTTTATAACGGCGGCCGGGATTAAGCCTTGGTGCTTGTGCACCCACAAAGGTGTAATCAAGCCATCGGGAAATGTCGGTGAACCTGGTGTCAAGGGTGATATGGGAGAATGTACAACAGGGATTCCAGAAGAGGCGCTGAGTTCTGCTTCTGAGGGGAAAGCTGCTTTTCGAGGAGGGAGACGATACGTCTGTAAGATAGAAACAATTAGCAACGAAGAATTTCATGTCTCCGCAATTGGAATTGCTACACTCACCCGCCCAGTCAGCTTGATCCTCGACGCAATACTGTTAGAACGGCCAGCATCAGCCGACGCCCTCCAGCGTGCGTCGTATGCATCATAGTCCAAAAAGGCAGTCCGCAGATCGTTGGCAAGCGGACTGTCCAATAGCGGGAAGTCGGACTCAACTAGGGTGCCTGTCTGCTCAAGAAATGGATATTCAGACTGGGAAAGATTGTCGCTATTGTCGTTGTTGGCGAGACCGGACACGAGAATCAGAGGCAGGTTGTGTGCGATATAATCGTCGGGGTAGGCATCCATTGCGTGGCGTGCGGCGGTGCCGTGGGGGACAGGTCATGACATGATTCAGCAATGGCCAATGAAGCAGTGTCGCAAGGGCGGGATCGTTAATGCTCTCGCCCTGGGCGTTGGCTCCGATAGTGTCTCAGGAATTGACCGGTCGCGGTGGTTGTTGAGACTGGTAAACTCGCGGAAGCTCCCAAGCTTTGGCTCGCCGTGGGGTTTCGGGCCGCTGCTGACTGTCGATATTACGGTACGTAATAATACGGGGATTATTACTACAGCGTAACATACATGACGGCGATCATACTGTCAACTGGCCCTGTGATGTATTCTTGTACCTATCATACTTTATAATAATATATTGACGTATCATTGTTTTTTACCCCTCTCCTTACTCTATCATGCATTGAATCGGATGCAAGGGCTATCTTCCGCAAGGCGCAATCGCGATCTTGTGGGCCTCTCCCCATAATTAATATACTCCGTCGAGTATTAATTCCTATCGCAAAAACCGACTGACATTTAATTTCCGTACTGTACCATAATAAAATTAACTATTACCAATTCACCGCTGGGAACGCTGGGTCCTGCTAGCACCGACTAGTGGGCGACCTCCATGTGCGCCTGCCTCTCCCGCCGCTGCGGCTTCCCTCACATCGTGCGTCTTCATCTTTTTCCCTTCAACCTCGTCTGACTGCTCGTCCTGGCTGTGGCTTCATATTGTCGCCGCGGCGTATCTCGCTTGTAAGCGCTCGCAATCGCTGTCTGTGCGTAGGAAGCCAATTCCTGACTCGTGGTCGTTAGGCGTTCACTCAGCCCACTTTTCTCGCGAACTGCTACCCCTGGGCGGATTCTGATTGCTTCAGGGGCAAGTAGGCTTCACGAGTTCGCCCACTCTCTGCCCCGACTGACAGGCAGACTCGACTGTATCTGCGCGCTGTTCACGATATGATTTCGCTGGAGAACCGCAGGCAAATCCACTCTGCTAGCCCTCGCTCAGTCCCTTGCAATTTTCAATAGTCGCATACTTCGCTGCACATTGACCGCGCGCGGGGCAAACTCGCACACATCCACTCCAAGATGGTTTGGCACGAGCGCGAAAACATGCCAAGCAGTTCGGCGACGCAGGATGCAAATACCTCAAGACGTCGCAAGTCGATGCCCGGCCGCTCGTCCAGCCTGCGCTCTGCCAGTGTACCACGACAACGGCCGTCCAACCACCAGCCGCCGCCGATGCCGCCAGCCTCTCCGGAGCTCATCTCGTCTTTGATATCGTCGCTGTCCACCATTTCGACCCCTGCTCAGACTCATTTCGATAGCCTTCCGCATATAGGCTCCTCCAGGATAGGCTCCCGAACGGTTCCTTCATCGCCCAGCTGTTTACAAACCGAGTTCACCCAACTCATCGGCCAGCAAAACACGCCGGATAATGGGTTCGGCATGGACTACGGAGCATACAACCCGCCAGCTGAGTCCACAGACAGCCCGTTCTTGCACCCCGACGATGCCGCCATCTCACCTGTAGTTCGCATGGCTCCGGCTCCGGCGCCCGCATCACCTCGCTCCCCTCGTTCTCCGCGCTCTCCCCGCTCTCCGAAGATGAAATCTAGCTTTGGGCGGGACGCGTCCCCTTTACGGCCAACTTCCAGGGGCTCCTATACTTCTTCGCGCGCCGCTGTTGACGATCATCATCTGTCTGGGTTTGGGATTATTACGACCGAACCTGCATCTCGGGCTTCGCGCGCCGCCAGTATAGCCTCCTCAAGTTCTGGGGGGAGGAGAAGTTTAAGGAATGGACTAGGCTTGCTCAGACGATCCTCGCGGGAATCAGCCCGAGAAAAGGAAACTGACCGCGGTATGAGATCCCCCAGCTACGAGGACAGCTTCATTCCTGTGTCCGCTCGCAGCAGAGCTAGCCTTAAATCAAAACACTCGATGGCGGATCTGGTCGAGGAAGGAAATGTCAAACCTCCAATCAGTCTTAGCACTAGGAATGACGCCAGCTTACCGGGATCCCCACGATCGCCGCTAGCTACATCATTATCTAGCCCCGGTGGCATTGGAAGCAGACGAATGATCCCCACACGCGAATCATCGCTTCGACATAGCTTGAACAAGAGCCATCGTCCAGTACGACCTAGCGAGAGCTCTCAAGCAAATGGAAAAGAATCCAAGCCGACTACCAAGGTGGCTAAAGCCGACATAAAGGATGCAACCGAGCAGACCACAAGGCGGATCCAACAGGTTAAGGAGCAACAACAAAGAATCAAGTCTGAGATGAAGGAAGCGCAGGAATCGCCGCGGCCTAACATCTCTAAGAACCGGCCAGCGATCCCTCGGTCCACTACTGAGCCTATCCCGAATCAATGGCCCAGAGAAAAGGCCACTGCTCCGAGAAACACAAGCCGGACCGAAGAAGACCCATTCCAGGAAAGTGCCCCGTCCCCAGCGATTCAGACTGGGAGGACACGAGACAGGAAAAGAAATTCTCAAGACAAGCTCGAAGGCCCGACCAGTCCTACATTGAGGTCTCATAAACGCCAATCGTCCGGAGCATTCCCTCGTCCATCGATCACGGAGGAACGGCCTTCGAGTGCCGACTCGATTGATCTCGCTGTCGAGTCTTATGTGGCTTCACCACGGTTAACCCAAAAGGTCCCCCATCCACAATCAGGACGGTTGATCGCATTTTCTGAGGTTGGAGATCCGAAAGGGCACGTCGTATTCTGCTGTTTGGGTATGGGACTTACCAGATATCTGATGGCATTTTACGATGAATTGGCGCGCACGCTCAAATTGCGATTGGTGACTCTGGACCGACCCGGCGTGGGAGAAAGCGATCCTTGCATGGAAGGAGAAGGGACTCCACTTAGTTGGCCTGGTAAGAATCTTCTCATCTCTCAAGGGCGATTTACTGACTCTGTCCAGACGATGTTGCTATAGTTTGCAATCACCTGAAGATCACCAAGTTCTCGATTTTAGCTCACTCTGCTGGCGCCATCTATGCTTTGGCGACTGCTCTACGGATTCCGCAACATATTCGGGGCCGGATTCATCTCCTGGCTCCTTGGATACCTCCGTCGCAGATGAGCAACCTGGGGACACACAAGGAGCCACTTCCTAACAATGCGGTTCCGTATTCACAAAGGATTCTTCGAGCACTACCAACTCCTATTCTTAAGGTTGCCAATTCGAGTTTTATGAGTGCCACGAGCAGCAGCATTACAACCAGCCTGCCCAAATCACCTCGACGCAACAAACGGAAAAGCTTCGGCAGAGAAACGCCAGCGCCGAATGTGTCTGAGCTCACATCATCATCGTCACAACGCTCCGGTGGCGCAAAGAATGCTCAGGCAAAAGAACGGCATTCGGCCAACGACATCCGCCGCTCTGCGTCTACACAATCCCCTTCATTGAGAGGAGGCGAAGACTTGGCGCTGACGGCAGAGCAACAAAAAGAACGGCAAACAGAGTACGACACGCGGCTGACTTATCGCATCTGGGAACTAGCCACAACCAACGCCAATCCGGCTGTTGATCTGCTGGTCTGTTTGGAGCGCCGCCAGACAATTGGATTCCGGTACGTGGACATCAACCGCGAGGTGGTGATCCACCACGGGAACAAAGACACGCGGGTCCCCGTTGATAACGTGCGGTGGTTGGGCAAGACAATGCGGCGCTGCGAAGTCCGCGTGCTCGAAGACGAGGGTCACGGATTGATGGCCTCGGCGATTGTCATGAGCAACGTTCTGAGCGAAATGGCCAAGGAGTGGGAGGACTGGACGACGGTCGTGCAGGGGAAGCGGCATCGTCGCACGACCATTACCCATCATTCGTCTCGATCTGGGATACTGGCTGCATAGTATTTGTCTCTCTTTTTTCTTCTCTTTGCATTTCTTCTTCTCTTCTTCCTCATGACAGGAGTCTTTTTATATCATTTATGAGCATATTGATTTGATAAATACCCTTGTTATATTAGATAAATATTATTATTACTTTTCATAAATAATAATAGATATTAGTTAATGCCATATAAGTATTCTTGAGTCTACGATGAAGATGATTTGTGTAGATGGACATTTCAATGGTTTACGTTTGGAGTAGATTATCATTGGCTGGACATTATTATTGCCCCTAAAAAAATGAATGACATAGTTTGAAGTGGTCAAAGTTCTCCAACGGCTGCACCAGCAACCGATG
Organism: Talaromyces sp. DC2; assembly: GCA_039119965.1. Taxonomy (NCBI): domain Eukaryota; kingdom Fungi; phylum Ascomycota; class Eurotiomycetes; order Eurotiales; family Trichocomaceae; genus Talaromyces; species Talaromyces sp. DC2. Next base: position 376,283 of record JBCLNQ010000049.1, read on the forward strand.
AATTTACAGATACAAGCGACACACACGCAACGAGACGAGGTTACGCTCTACGCGCAAGACAAGATTCCGAGTGATCCAGTGATCCAGTGATCACTGTTTATCACTGATAGTAGTGATGTCATTCATTAGGCGGCATCGTTCTTCTTCTTCGACTTCTTGCCAGTGGGTTGCGGCGCAGATTCTTTCTTTTGGTGCACGATGAGCTTGGTCCAAAACTCCTCAGGGTCCCACTCGAAACCAGCGAGAATGGGTTTGCCGTCGAGTTCGTCGTCAGCCTGGGATTTATATCAGCAAATATTCCACAAGACTGTTGTTGAAGTTGTGGGGGGAAGGGCTACCTTCTTCTTGTATTGCTTGTAGATTGCATCTAGGGCATCCTTGATGGTCACGCCCTTGAGATTCCGGGCAGTCACCTCAAGGCCCAGGGGGAAGTGAAGGTCGATCTTCTTGACCGGCGGCGTGACGAGGAACTTGCTCAGGTGCTCTTTGTCTTCTAGCAGTGAGGGGTTCGTGTTCAGTTTCCTGGGTCTTGTTAGCTTGCTCCCTACAGCTTGTGGAATAAGAAGAGGGGTGACGAACCAATTCGTCTTTTGCGTCTCAATGGCAATCTCAAGGGGAATCTTTTCCTTCTCTGTCACACAACTAATCAGTATGAATCTCAACAAGACAACAAATATCAAGAATTGTCTTACCCAAATCGTTGATGTTCCGCACGCCAGTGGCCGTCGACGAGAGGCGGCGATGCTTGCCCTTCTTCTCGGTCTTTTGTTCGGTCTTTTGTTCCGTTTTCTCGTCCTTGGGGGATATCGAGAGACCGGCAACGGCGGAGTCGATTCGGGTCAGTTCTTCTGTCATGGTGGATGGATGGATGGGTGTCTGTGTTTGTCGAGAGTGTCGAGTCAGCACACCCAGAGTCACCTCGGGGAGTACAGTACAGTACGACTACTGAGGTACTGAGAAGGGTACACACCAACTGAGATAGCACGGCTACGTGGCTGACGACACAAGAGTCTCGGAGAGAGAGTCAAGCAAGTGTGATGGAATAGTAAGTAAGTTGATTAAGGAGCAGCAGGTTTTCCTCAGCAGAGAGCAAGGAGAGAAAGAGAAAGGGAAGGGCCAGACAGTTATGGAGGGCCGGAGGGGAGGGGGAAGGCGCTGCCCAGGCTGTCGTGCTTCCCACGCCGTGAATGGCTGCCCGCCCTCCCTGGTTGCCCGATCAGGCAAGTCTTACTTAGACTTCAGCGATGACCTCAGGGCGCGCCTGGATTGGACCGCGCGCCCCGTCAGGTGATGCTGGCCCGTTGCGGTTACAGGCATGTCTGAAACGACCCTTTCTTGGCCTGTTTTCTTCTTTGTGCTGTCTTGAGCAAGTAGATTGGGGACTCTATCGGTGATTTCATTGGCGCTGGCTCGCTGACTCTCTTGGCAGCCCATCACTATCAGTACGTACTCTGTATCAACAGGAGAACGCTGGCACCGGGACCATCGGATCGGGTGACGGATAGTCTGCGTCATGGACCAGACCCAGGCTAGCACCAGCGCCAGACATGCGAGCCAGCCTAGAGCTGCACCCCGCATTCCCGGAACCCCCATACGCGCTCCACTTGGACCCGCCCACCGCATGTGGGGTACACCTAATTGGGACTGCCATCCCATCCCCAACTCCTCGACGCTGACAATACGGACCATCATTACATACTATGTGTATATACTTGTGTTAATTGAGCATGGCCTTGGGGCGGACTATCGGACGGGCACTCAATGGATGTTAATGCACTGTGATGCCTAGCAGAGTTGCATGCTTTCAGACTTGCAGGGGGGAAATGCAGTGGCTGATCAAGGCCAGCCACGCAGCATGGAACGGCGTGTGATTCATCCATCACAGCAACATATGAGATCATCTCCCAACACGGCAAGCATGCTAACCGACGAGGGGGGGCTGCCCCGCCGGCCAATCCCAAGCACGCGGCGATCAACGGCAACCCGAATAGGTAGTAATGAATCACCTGAGGATCGCGTGACATGATTCCACTTGACAGCCGCAACAGGAGACTTTCTCCAGACATGGATGGATTAATTATGTGGCCGAGTCAGGAATCCAGGGGCTGGACAAGTAATAACAGTGCAGGCATATTAATATTATAGTTGATATAATGCACACCAATAGCCTTGAGCCTGCCCCTGGGATAATAGTTGGTTGCGTGATGTCGTTTGATTCTCGTTGCCAATAATTATCTCTTAGTAATAGTACTAGAGTTTCCTTTTCTACTTTTATTTTTTAATTTTATTCATCATTGCATTCTTCTCCTAGCGCAGAATTTGCAGGGATACTGAACCAAAGCTTTCTGCGATTCGTTTGATAATATAAATAATATATAATATTACACATGCCCACACCAATAATCTTTACTGTTGTGACTTTGACGGTCTAATCAAAAGATGCCTGATGGATGCCTTGGAGCCTGGCACGTGGTCTCGCTAATACGCACATCCTTTTCCCTCTTCCTCATGTTTTGCATTCTCGTATACACTATCTATCCTAGATAGAGAATAGGATATTCCAAATTCTAGGTTGATGTGAGCCGAGGATACGTCAACTGACGTGATTGTTCTACCATGTCGCACCCAAGCCAGGATGTCGCTAGTGTAAGCATGTGTAACTTTTTCATGTTTATGGCCAATTTTCCATCCTCGAATTCAAAAATGTGCGTTCTGTAGTGAGGGATTACCAATATTTAAATTTGCTCTCCTTTCCTTTCGAGAGAATTTCACGTACACCACTCGAGTGGGGATGAGGAATACGCGACCCAATGACCATCTTCTCTCTATTCACCTCAATGACAGATGGCAATGTGCGGCGGACCATAAGTTTTGACAGAACCATTTTGGTGTAGACTGAGACGACTGCCAGTAGAAGAACTGACTAATTATGCTTGTGTAACAGCAAGGGTCGCTTTCTGGGTCTCCAAGAGTTTGAAACGTTTCGACGGTAATATTTGAATCTTGTTCCAGCTTTTTATATAGACATGTACGCAAGTGGGCTTCCTGGTTGGGGGTCCTTTTCCGGGCCTGTGGTAGGACTGTCTTAAGAGGCGAAGATAGAAATTTGGGGACCCCAGGGATTACCGTTTTAAGATTTAGACTTCCAGGCTTGTGAACGACAGTGATATTGAAACGCTGAATGTACTGGGAAGCCAGTACCAGACGAAGATCAGACTTATCCGTCGAGGACGTCGTCAGGGACGTTTACGTAGCTATAGCCACCGTGGCAGAATGATCAGTAAATATTGTCGGAGCTGTTTCTGTCAAGAATGATGACCTCAGAAAGCGAGTCAATATTGCTGTTATTGACGAAGTCGAAGCCATCTTTATTGAACACCTCAGCAAAGCGGTTTTCCCAACTGTTCTCGTGTCGAGTCCAGGTATTTATTCGTTCATATAACGGGCACGTTCCGCGTTAGATAGTAGTCAAACAGTAGGCGAGAGAGCACTGTCTTGCCTGAGGCCGGCGTCCCTCGAACATGGACAACCCTGTGGCCGTCCAGGAGTTTCACCATTTCTTCGGCGGTCTTTTCTCATAGGTACCTAAGATGGATATCTGAGGAGGTTTCTAGTTTGAAATTAGTACATGTATGAGCTCAAACAAAACAAGATCATGAGCATACTCATCATCAAGCTTGTGTCTGGCCCTCTTTTCGCTGGATAAACCAAGCTTCGTCGGAACTCCATGGTTAAAAGAAAAGGAAATAAAATTCTGTTGGAGAAAATTGTATGAAAGACGCTGGAAAGTGTAGTCGAGGGAATGAACAGAGTGCGCAAGGAACGGAGGAAGGTTTCCGCCTCATGTAGTGGTAAGAGTTACAGAGGCACACATCACGTGCGTGACATACATTGTTATTCTGGGTTCTGCCTGCAGCGAGTGGCGTGCAGGGCTACACCGATTTGACGGGTCTGAGAATCTGGTTTTATAAGATGGATTTGACAACGTCCTCAGGGAGCTGCAGCGTGGCCTGCAGCCCTGCGCACCAGTTAGACGTGCCTGATAAGCCTGCAAGCTGGTTAGTAAGACCCTATAAGGGGTTTATAACGTACTGAGGAAGCTGCAGCGAGGCCTTTGTGTTGGTTAACAGCAGGTTGGCGGGTATGTAAAGCTTTAGAAGATTGTAAGATTGTTATTAGTTTGAAGATGAGGCTACTGCAAAAATTTCTTATGTGCGAATGCGGTGCTTCATTAGGAAAGCAGATCATGTGGCCATGTTTTCCGACCAGCATGTCGACACTTGGGGGGGAGCGGGATAAGAAGCCTGATTATACACTGATATCTCAGGGTGGTGTTGGTATTTATATTTACAAAGGTCAACCCTCTGGGGTAAACGCGTCGACGCGTCTGGTTTGTTTTGTGATCCATCAAGTCAAAACATCGCTTTTCATTGGCGTTCCATATAAATTATATCGTTGCATGAATGGTTGCATATCAAGATTTAATACGTTCCGGTCTCCTATTACGTATCAAAACAGTGACAGAGTTAATAAATCTGCAACATAGCAACGAGGAAACTGTTTTTAATTAATCCTTGGTTGTATGACCGTTACCAAGCCTCTCAACGTTGATGCTGATATCCCCATTCCCGCGAAAACCGGTATTGATAATATATATATTATAGAAAATATTTGTATGGTATCACGGATAAATTTAGTCCTCTTTTGCATTTATATCTTTCAAGAGTAATTTGATGTTTTTATCGTTGAGAGGCTTTTTATTTCACCAGACTGGAGAGGTAATTAGGCGTTTACATAAACCATGGGCAGAACCGCAAATGTGCATGATCTGGTGGTCTGCAACTCGAAAGTAGCGGCCATTAAACCTAGCTTTGCTTGATCAGGCGTTGCGTGCCGTGTCATTGTAGTCTTGGAACTATCGTCGTAGATGGCGGGCTGACGTGTCTCTTCCCATTCCGCCAGTTGCGCCGCCATTAACGCACTCATGTAAGCAGTAGGTACAATCACATGAGGTGTGGGTGTACAAAATATAGTCTCGTCGAAGCGTACACCTCAGTTGAGGCATATGTAATATATCGAGTTGGATTTTCTCGGCAGCTGAACGGATGGAGGCTCAGCTACAAGCACAAGGAAGTAAACTGCCTCTTTAGCTCATTCATTCTGCATTTGGAAATGTTCTTGCCTTTTTATCTTTAGCTCATATTATAGTTAATTGTCCACTATATTCTCTTACAGCGCGTACACTGGGAAATAATAAGAAACTGTTTGATAGTATCTCTGAAATAGCCAACACCTACTTTCAACATGTTAAATGCACCCAGCTAAACGGACCTTATACCTTGACAGGGTATTTATTAGACATAACCATCACGTTTAAGCTAGCGAAAAGACTTAAGGCGAACAGAGATGAAGTAACCTTTTGCACTGTATTAGATTCTCCACCGCACATCATCCTATTAATAGAGTCACTTAACTGAACAGCTGCTACTATTTAAGTTACCTATTTCCTTAAATTAATTGCATAGAATAACATTCCTAAATACAAAGTAGAATTAAAAGGGCTCTTTCAAGTGGATATGGTTAACCAACTCTTATAAGTCTTCTTTCCTAAATAACTTGTTAAACTCAAGCTCACAGCAGCGCAATTAATGGCTATCATGCATGTTATAGATAATTTCGGTAAGATGGTTAAGGTATACCGGCCCAAGAAGATCATGCAAAAAATAGGCGTCTTCTACTGTATCCCGCTCAAATCTGTGTATCTAAACAAAGAGAAATGGGTTACAGAGCATCTAGGTGCGTAGCAGGATTTTTCTCATGAACCAATCGAGGTGATTGAATGCAAAGGAGACCACGCCGATATGATGAACACTCAATATGTGGAGAGCTTTGAACAACGCTTGTCGAAAGTGCTTGCTGCACGTGGAATCTGATTCCAGTACGCCTGTAGGATGAGGAGGTTATATCAATTGATTTTTTCAGCCTCAAGTGTTCCGTAATTCGGAACAAGGTACTAATTACGGAGCAAACTACAAAACATTAAGCAACACTGTATATAACCTGCTGCTATCCAGTTTATCTACATATCTATGGGTAGTGAGATAAATATAGATCTTTTTACTTACTAGATTGCTGAGCAACTTTAGTGCATACATACCAAAAATCCTACGTATATATGATCAAGAAAGATTTATCTCCCTTTTTGGACAAGTGGTAATCTATGTTGTATTATTATATTACCAGATTTAATGTTAATTACTGGCCCGGAAGGCAATCGCCCGAATAGGCAGAAAGCTGGTGGCCAATAAGCGCCCTTGCTCAGAAGCGGTGAAAGCGAAGGCAAATTCTGCCGCGGCGCCCCGAATTATCTACGCGCTCAGCGAAATGATTTAAGGACATCCATCGCCCAAGCACAAATCACCCCCAGGCTGCTTGTTTCACTCGACACATCTGGACACTGCTTTCAAACCACCCACTGACTGATCGCGCCTGTTGTCAAAATCAAATCTCAGTGAAACGCACCAATCCGTCTGGATGTCGCTCTTTGGCAATGTGGGCGCCACTACGGCTACCACTCAACCCAACACCACAGGCGACATCTCCAAGGACGTCGCGCTGAACTCGCCACCAGAAGATAGCGTCTCAGACCTGGCTTTCTCCCCCGTGAGCAACCACCTTGCCGTGGCTTCGTGGGATAAAAAAGTCCGCATCTACGAGATCAACGACCAGGGACAAAGCGAAGGCAAAGCGTTCTTTGAACATGAAGCCCCTGTTTTGAACTGCTGCTGGTCTCCCGTACGTACTCTCTCCCCCTAGTAATGTACTCGATCTAACATTTTAATCCAAACAGGACGGAACCAAAGTGGTCGGTGTCGGAGCCGACAAGGCTGCTCGTATGCTCGACCTGGGCTCGAATTCAACCACCGCTACCCAGGTGGCTGCCCACGATGCTCCCATCCGCTGCTGCGAAATGATCACCAATCCTACCAACTCATCACAGCCTTTGATCATTACAGGCTCTTGGGACAAAAAAATAAAGTACTGGGACATTCGACAGCAAACACCCATCGCCCAGGTAGAATGCCAGGAGCGTGTATACACAATGGATGTCAAGAACAAACTTCTCGTCATTGGCACCGCCGACCGCTATATCAACATCATCAATCTGGATAACCCGACAAACTTCTACAAGACAATGCAGTCGCCACTGAAATGGCAGACCAGGGTTGTCAGTTGTTTTGCAGACGCCACTGGCTTTGCCGTCGGAAGTATCGAAGGCCGCTGTGCCATCCAGTATGTGGAAGACAAGGACTCCTCTTCCAACTTCAGTTTCAAGTGCCACCGTGAGACCCCTCCCAATACACGGGACGTCAGCAACATCTACGCCGTAAACTCTATTTCCTTCCACCCTCTGCATGGCACTTTCAGTACCGCTGGCAGTGACGGCACTTTTCACTTCTGGGACAAGGATGCAAAGCACAGACTGAAAGGTTACCCGTCTGTTGGTGGCACAATCTCGACCACTACATTCAACCGGGACGGCAACATATTTGCGTATGCTGTCAGTTATGATTGGAGCAAGGGATACACAGGAAACACCCCGCAAACACCCAACAAAGTGATGCTTCACCCTGTCGCTCCTGAAGAGGTGAAGCCTCGACCAAACACGAGAAAGCCGAGGTAGATTTCCTCAACCCAAGTTTATCTGTTCAACCTTTCTCTGCTTGGTCGAGAGGCAGCGAAATTGGTGCTGCCCAGCATCTGCAATGACGAGATGATACCTTTTACCGCCGCCTATTTCTTTCCTTTTTCTTTTTTGTACTCCAGGAAGCATACTTTTTTCATTTCTCTATTTTCGAGTCTGTGCTGGGTGGGGGTTCCCTGTGGCAAAATATCCGAGCATGTCTCTGTTGTTGGTATTGGTAGAAACATCATTAATCAGAAGCTCCACGTCTGGCTTTGGTCAAAGATTACCACAAAGTTGATCGAGAGCTAGACATTAATGGTTTTAAATATATGGAATACCACTTGAGAATCAACCCAGTGTTCATATATAGTATATAACTAATACTAAATTATATTGATATCTCTAGACTTTACTGATGTTTGCAAGACTGTAGAAACGTGCTGGACTCCTTGGCAGAGCTGAATCTGCACTTGGTGTCTAGAGTAGAGGCTCCCCTTGGTTGTTCTTTTCATGGTCGGAACATGATGGAATATTCAACCCTCTCAGCCGGTAAAGTATTAAATCGGCGGCTGGTGGTGCCTGGAGACTTGTTCTCCGTATAATACAGACAGGATGTCTTGTCAAGAATAAAATGTCGTGAGGAACTCAATCTCGAGGGCCAGATCAATGGCGGATCCTCATAGAGCTAATGTCTTCTATACTTCCAGACCCATCCCCCTGAAACCGATTTTCCTTGCTGCTTGAGGATGCATCACTCACCGGACTATCGTCCGATTCTCCGAGCGATCTCTGGATAAGTTTCGTTTTCACCTGAGCGCCCTTGAGTCTTTCCTCCATGTCGGACACGGCATCTTCCGTGTTCTCCAGCGACAACGTCGCCGGATCGACTAGGCCAAGAAGGAGTTGAATATTCCTCGCCACTCGAGATTCTGCACGGATTTCCGGCATTCCATAGCACAGATCGGTGTGGACGGCAGGCGAGTCACCACTGCCTAGTACACTTCTGCTGCTGCCGCTCTTATCGAGAGTACTTGACAAGAATCGCTGATTCCAGACCAGGGCTTTGCCGTAGAGCTTTCCGACTTCGAGTGCTTGAGCGAAACCTTTCTCTACCGCGAATACACTTCCTTCGGTGTAGCCTGCGTGGGCCCCATCGGCCAGGCCAAGTTGGTGCCCTTCGTGGTAGAATTTTTCCTCCAGCCCCAGGACGCTCTCCAGCAGGTCCGAGTCCATGTTATGTTGTCTGAGAGATTGCCAAAAAAAAGGCGTCCAAAGACTGTCGTGTGTGGTAATAATGGTTTTGTAATGGTTTGGTCATGGCTCTGTAAATGACGGACACGGCAGCTGCCTATTGGCTGGCTGCCGTCCTCACCGTCAGTCGCTTACAAAGCGGGCTTGGCGGCGCTGATTGGGCCTGGAGCGTCCGTCCCGCGCGACTCGCTTGATCACGACAAAAGAGTCGGTCGAGCTTTTTGTGTCTTCTCCGGACGGCCTCGCCAAAACGCTCCAGAGCTGCTCGGTCGAGGGTCGCTTTTTGCTGTCCTAGGTGCTACCGTGCTGGCCCAACTGTCGCCCTGGACAGTGACTTGCAACCGCGATGTGGATCTTCCGGGTCCTCTCGTCCGCCGCCTTTTTGACTGCCATCGTGCTCTCGATCCCCTTGGCTTTTGACGTCGGGGGCAAAACGTGTGGCTTGGCCTACTCGCTCTCGCTCGCCAGCTTCTATTTTGTCCTCTCGCTCCTGCGACTGGCCACCCCCGACGACTCGCGCTTCCGCCGCCTGCTGGTCACCCTGGTCGCGTCGACGCAATGGCTCATCGTGCCCGCCTTGCTCATATGGTCCCTGAACCGTTTCTCCGTGGACCCAGACATTAACCGCAATCGATGGGTCGATAGCAGAGCCGGTGACACCCGCTCGTGGGATGCTTCCGTTGCGGCTTGGTTTTTCGGTCCAGGAGGTCTTGTCGAAACAGCGACGATTGGGAACTGGGACAAGCTGTTGCGCTGGTCGACGCCCGTCTTTCAGCTCGTTGAAGGGTTCTGCAGTCTGCTTGTCATCCAGGCGGCCGGCCAGATTACCCGGTGGCTCGTGAATAGAAGTGGTGGAAGTGACACTTGGATGGTATGATTGATATATTCTGAATGAGTGAGAGTGCTATTTTTTCTTTTTTGCTAACTATTATCTAGATCAGTCTTCTAGTTTTGTCCGCGTCCGTCATTTCCAGTTCGGTTTACTATCTGTGGCGGGTTCTCCAGTTTCCGGAAATATCCAACGTCGATGCTGCGTTGATCGGTGTGGCTATCACAAGCGCCGTTATACTGTGCGCATGGGGCATTGGTAGCGGCCGCGGCAACGCGGTGGAGAGCTCGCTCCTGTTTGCGTACATAGTTCTCTGCGTCTATCAAATCTTCACCGACTATCAGCCTTCCCAGCCTGTAGAGCAGGCTCCACCCGCACAGGCCGCTGATTTCCCCCCGCTGCCTCCTATCATCATGGCGTCGTATAGTACGCTCATCCATATGCTCTCCCTGCTACCGTCTATCACGCACGCTGCTTTTAATGTTGTGGCGGCAGCATTCAGTGCCATCACACCATCAGTGCTTATCACCCTCGCCTACCGCCTCTTTGTCTTTTACGCTTCAACTCGAATCATTCCCGCTGTGCGCGAATCCGGAGCACGAGCACTCTCGCAGGAAGCATCCTTGGACGACGACGATGGTGCCGGGCAGCTCTTGGGTTTACTTAGCTGGTTCTCGCCTACCATTCTTGTTGCTGTCTACACTAGCTTATTGATGCAACACTTTGCTGCCAATTCCCAGGCTGAAGTGGGCGGGCAATGGTGGCTAAGCCAAGGCGATGTCGGATCTAACTTTTGGCGATGGATCAATCTGGCGTGTACAATGGCGCTCTATGCTATTGAGTTATGGATCAGTAAAGAGGACGACATTGACACCGGCGTCACTGGTCACTGGAAGAGGGATTGATTTGAAAGTCCTGATTTGATTGAATTCTACAAAGAATCTCTGTCACTTTTTTTTAGGGAGACCGATAGAAAGAGCCTCCAATGGAAGAGCTCACGTTTTTCACTATAATAGTGTGATCCGAAACGAGAGATGAGCTAACAGTTGCTTGTCATGTTCCAGACTGGGACACCATCCAACTCGAGCAGACTGCGAGGTCTGATATTATTTATCCTGGGGGCAGATGCAGACCCCCAGTGAGAAATGTGTTTCGCTAAACAAAGTCGTCCTCCCGTGTATACTTTCTTCGCTTGTCCACACCCACACGAGCTCTCCACCTACTCACTTTTCCACACCATCCCCCCTTCCAGCAATGCTCTTACATTTAGTGAGCAAAACTGCCTCTCGATCTACAGCCGTGAAAGGAAGATTGGAGTCTTGAATACCAAGTTCCGAACAAGTTCTTCACGCTTGCTTTCCACCCCCAAACATGTTACCCCTACACTTTGACATGGCACGGTGCGATATATCAATTTCCCGACATGAAATCGAATCACTTGCTTTTATTCCAAACTGCAAAGATTTTTGTTCACGATACCACTGCACGTTAATTTGTTCCCTTGCTTCTTCTTCTTTTTACCTATTATGTAGGATGAACTACCCTTTTTTTTTCTTTGTTATTTGGGGTTATTTGAATATTCTTCTCTCAGGACTGCAAACACCAACACAGCTAGTCTTCTTGACAATCTGGGTTAGAGTCTTGGCGATTATATTTAATAGTGAATGTAATTCATTCTGGATTGGAACGTTTTATTATCATCGCATCGTAGAGCCAGCCGACTGAAGCTACAGAAGAGTAGTGAATACGTAGCTTCTTTTATGTCCATAACAATCGTTATGATATTCTTTTCATGCTATGCCCAAGTTGACTATGAAGAGGGAGAAAACAAGATAAAAGGGTAGGAGAAAGACATGATGAATCGAAGTATTTCAAGAAGAAGGAAAAAGAAAAAGAAAAGAAAAGAAAAATCTCATTTACAACCCAGGAACATGATTCATGAATAGGTAGACGCCCATACAACAAAGACGAGAAAAGAAAAAAGAAAAAAAAAAAAAAAAAACAAATAAAAAAGACACTAGAATCCAACTGCACTAGTTAAATCCATCCTATTGTGGTATTGGCACGCCTTCTTTGGCGGGCGGTGGGCTGACGCTGCCTCCTTCTGCTTCTTCACTTGGTTTGTCAGACTCGTCGACGCCTGTTCCGCGCTGCAAGAAGCTGCTGGCTTCCTTGACAGGGCTGCGGCTCTGGAAGCTCACAGAGCCCGGATGGCCACTCATGGTCCCGGGGATAGGGTTGGCCTGCGTCACCGATGTGCCAGGACCCGCTCCAGCTCCAGCAGCACCAGCACCACCGGGATTGTTTCCATTGTTTCCTGCTGGGTTGCTGGTGCCCGGCGAGGTCGATGTTAGATGCGGGATGTTCTCGGGTACGGGGTGGCGAGAGCCGACGTTGGTCACGCCAATGTCGGATGCCTTGCCGGCCTTGCTCAGTGCGTAGTCGCCGGAGTCAAAGTACTTGCGTTCCTATGAAGTATCAGTATAGGATTCCTTCACATAAACCCATAGGCTGATGGGTTTTGGTATACCTTGAGCTTGTTCTGGAGGAGATCTTTCTTGGTCGGAACTTTGCCGTATAGTCGGAGTAGACGTTGCTCATCGGGGCTAAGAGACTAGAATCAGAAGCATATTGTCAGTATAGTGATTCAATGGACACTGAAGTATTTATAAAAAAAGGAAGATCAACTCACGCTGATGTCCACCTTGTTCTGTTGGTGTGGGTTCATTTTGGTTGTTTCGGTGCCGTGTCACCACCGGCAGTGTTTGCTATCTGGACTGAAGGGGAAAAAAGGGAGTGCTGTCACTTGCAGCTAGAAGAGAGACTGGCAGAGTCTCTTCTGCTCGTCTGCTTGGAACGTCAGGCACGCCCGGATTCGAGACCAGTGACAGAAAAGTGGCAGCCCAATTCCCGAGTACCACGCAACGATAGGGCAAGCCCAGACTCTATGAGATATAAACCGTGGGTTTGTTGTGTTGAAACAGTGCAGAAGCAAAAATCTTCTCCAACAGGAAAGACGAGCAGGTTTGGGGAGAGGACCGTATGATGTCTGTCCGTCTGGTGAATAACAGCGAGGAGGGGCTGGTCCGGGCGGCGGTCGCCAAGTGATCACCCAGTCGCAGTGGTTCACTGGCGGTGGAGTGCAAGTGGGCTTTTTGTGGCCACTGTTGCAGGCTAGACTGGGAGTGTAGGGCGAAAGTTTAGTGAGCGCTAGGGAGGAAGAAGTAGTGGTCCAGTATCAGGAGGAGGTCGATCGGCTTGCAGTTTGGGGGGAAATATTAGTAAATGAGGGGATACGTCAGACTAGCCGGACCGTCCTCACCCCGCCTCCGATTGTTTCTTCAAGAAACAAAAATGAATAGAATGAAAATGAAAATGAAAATAATGAATCGGTAGTTATTTCTTGATTTCAAAAATTATATTGAGATTGTAAATTCGCAAAGCTACATACCGGAAGTTATCAGTCGATGCGCTTTGCTGTTTATAGATCGGTTCGACCTGCAAAATCAAGACTGCGATGTTTTCTGCAAAAATGTCATATCCTTTTTTCCCGAATTGCAAACAGTACCTTTAAAATACCGCTTCAAATGCATTGTCCATAACAATACAAATGCTGGGTGAGAAACGATCCTCTGGCGGTTCAACCTCTTAGAATCCCCACCACGACTCCGTTGAAAAATTCCCAAAAAATTTCCTATCAGCACCAATCAGCTTGCCCTCCAAAACTCTCTCTACACCCTTGCAGCCTTCAAATACGTCGTCTACCATACATCGAGGCTCAAAAAAAGAAAAAGATAAGGAAAGATAAAAGAAAAAGCTACTTTCACAGCCCGATTGACTTTTTGGTTGGCGATCCACTTCTCGACCATCAGCACCACCTGATCAAGTGACGTCTTTGACTCGCTCGGGGGAATTTCAGACCCGGGGTGATTGATCGGATATTGTTGCAAAGAAAGAAAAGAAAGGTCTTGGTAAACATGACAGACCCTAAGCAGTCGACCTTTGTGGTCGAGCACCTCGATCCCGAGTTGGGCCCCTGGTCAGCCCTGGAATATGCTTGCATTGCAAAAGAGTGTAAGCAGGCTGGGGCACAGTTTCTTTTAACTTCAGTCCCAGAGACCCTGCAAATGCCCGACAATCTAGCTCGGATGGAAGAACTTCAAGTGGAGAGACGCAGCGTGGAAGAGATATTCGCCGACCGCAAGTCGAGAGTTTGCCTCCTCGATCCAGCGGCCACGACGGAGCTGAGCCCTGCTGATGGAGATGATTTTGACGTCTTCTTGTTCGGTGGTATTCTGGGTACGCATGTCTAATATTAAAAATTCTTGGCTCACTTGAGATGTTTTGAGTTGCTGACTGCTCGTGCCTCTATTAAGGAGACGACCCTCCTCGAGGTATGCATCTTTCCTTGTTTTTAATCGATCATCACATCATTGACAGCTATAGATCGGACATCTGAGCTTCGCCGCAAAGGGTATACTGGACGACGACTTGGGCCGAAGCAAATGACTACTGATACGGCAGTCCGAGTGACGCGTATGATTGCGCAAGAACGGAGTAAGCACTGGTTAAACAACGGTTCCTCTAGGATAGTTGATTGATCCCCATGCCATAGTTCCGCTAGACAAGATCCCATACGTGGACACGCCTGAGTTGCGCATTAATGAATACGAAAGCACAGAGATGCCGTTTCGATATGTCACCGATAGCGACGGCAAACCGATTATGCCAGAGGTAAGAACCTCTCTGCATCGTCTTTTAAAATAGTCATTAACTCTGCGACAGGGAATGGTTGAACTTATCAAGAGCGACGCTGACAAGGCCGTCGATGATTTGATGTGACATTGTGACCAATATGAACAGAGATGAGAGCTTCAATGCCAATTTCTCCCACCAGATAAAGACCTGACAACACAGGCCAAGAGCCACGTATCATAGACTGAGAAGTAGTCGAATTAAATAAAGGGTGTTATTTTGCATCAGACGAAGGTCAAACACTCGCCGAGTAGATAGTAATACGTAAGGGGCGGGCGGTGAGGCTTGTCTCCACCGGCAAGAGCCCAAAGGCCACGCTCTGCTTCCAGCTCCGTCCGATCGTCATCACCTCGGCGGGCGAGGCCGTGTTACTGTCACGCCTCATCTAATGTTATAGTTTGTCGAGAAGTCTTCTCGTCTTCTCTTACATTCTCCTCTTTCTTTGTTTGATATCCACCAAAAAGCTATTCTGCCGGAACTACCGGAGATTATTAATAATCTCCTGTAGGCGGCTGCCAACCTATCCGTCTCAGGGTCAGGGCACATTCAACTCAACGAGCACCTCCGTTATTCTAGCACTGCACACCATGCTGCAAAAGTTCCTGCTGCTGCTTTTAAGCAGCCCAATCAGTGCAGTTGCTCAGTCTGCCGCCGATTACTATGTCAAGTCTCTCCCGGGCCAGCCCGATGGCCCATTTTTGAAGATGCATGCTGGGTGAGCTTCCTTGTGCCCCTTTCATCGAACCCTTTTCACTAAATCAAGGTAATACACAGTCATGTCGAAGTAGATCCCGAAACGAACGGTAACCTCTTCTTTTGGCATTTCGAGAACCGCCACATCGCAAACCGACAGCGCACCGTTCTCTGGCTGAACGGCGGGCCCGGATGCAGCTCCATGGACGGAGCCTTGATGGAAATCGGGCCATATCGACTGCAGGACGACCACACGTTGGTGAACAACAACGGGTCCTGGAATGAATTTGCAAATCTTCTTTTCGTCGACCAGCCTGTCGGAACTGGCTTCAGCTACGTGAACACAAACAGTTATATCCACGACTCGGATCATATGGCCAACCACATGATTATTTTCCTGGAGAAGTGGTTCGCCATGTTCCCAGAGTATGAAAGCGATGACGTATGTGAAGCTGCACTTTTTAAACAAGCTTGAGTGAGCTAACGCAGTTTATCATTAGTTGTATATCGCAGGAGAATCATACGCTGGTCAATACATTCCTTATATTGCCAAGGCTATTATTGATCGAAACAAACAAGGATCCGGCACGCCGTGGAACCTACAGGGTGTTATGATCGGCAATGGATGGATTTCACCTATTGACCAATACCCATCCTACTTGAAATTCGCCTATGCCGAAGGCCTGATTAAAGAAGGCGACGAGACTTCGACTCAACTTGAAGAAAAACAAAAACGCTGCTCGGAGATCTTATCTGCCGACGGTGCCAAAGATCAGGTGGACATTAACGAGTGCGAAGATGTTCTTTCGACATTTCTCTCTTTGACTATTTCAGATGGCAAGTGCACCAATATGTACGACGTACGGTTGCGCGAGGATGACACTTGTGGAGCTTCATGGCCTCCGGACCTTGCCAGCATGACCCCGTACCTACGAAGACCAGATGTAGCAGAGGCACTCAATCTCAACCATGATAAATCTACCGCCTGGCAAGAGTGTACTGGCAATGTGGGTGTCCAATTTCGTATTGGAAAGTCGATTCCCTCGATTCAGATTCTTCCGGAAGTAATCGAGTCCGGTGTCCGCGTCCTACTTTTCAGCGGCGACAAGGATATGATATGTAACCACCTCGGCACAGAACAGTTGATTCACAACATGAAATGGAATGGTGGGACTGGCTTTGAAACTTCACCGGGCGTTTGGGCGCCTCGGCGTGGTTGGACCTTTGACGACGAACCGGCTGGGTATTACCAACAAGCTCGCAATCTGACCTACATCCTGTTCTATAATGCTAGTCACATGGTACCGTTTGACTGGCCTCGTCGTAGCCGCGACATGTTGGATCGGTTTATCAATGTGAACATCACAAGCATCGGCGGCTCCCCGGGCGACTCACGGCTTGACGGAGAGAAATTACCCGAAACTACTGTTGGTGGCCATAAAAATGAAACAACATCCACCGAGCACGAAGATGAGAAGCTAAAGGATGCCGAATGGAAGGCATACACGAAATCAGGGGAAGCGGCACTAATTGTGGTCATCATCGGCGTGTCTGTCTGGGGATACTTCATTTATCGTAGCCGACGTCAACACCGTGGGTACCGCTCTGTGTATAGGGATGAAATATCCCCTGATGGCAGCTCAACTATTCTCAATCGATTCCGCAAGAATGAGCGGTCGAACGATCGAGATCTCGAGGCAACTGATTTTGATGAGTCCGAGCTGGACCGGTTGGATCGAACACCGAACATGGAACCGGAACACTACATCATTGACGATGACGAGGAGCACGAGACTCCGCAGGGTGGCGGTCATTCGCAGGGTAAATAGGTGGTTTTATCTTCTCTGTTTTATTTAGAATTCAATGTCATATTGTCTATATCACAACAGTATTGATGATTGTTAAACATCGACATTGGTGATTGATTCTTTCGTAGCCCTGATCCCAACATTTTGAAAGGGTCCACATGTTGATAACTAGACCGCACTGTTCATGTCTACATTTATATTAGGTTTATGCTTATTTAAAGAAACCAAGCATTACAGTAATACTATTTAGACTCTGACTCTGCATGGTAGTCAGGGGAGGTCGTTGGTCCCTGTCCCGATCTAGTTCGTGCCCTAAACTACGAAGCCTGATTCAATAGATTGCATTGCAAGTAGTATTCTGCCTTTTTAATTTGATCGTTGAATCTGGTGATTCCGGTGATATGTTTGTGATACGTTGTTCCTTGGGCTGAATACGTGGAAGCCTGGCAGTGGCGTTACGCCTCACTTTGGGTGAACCGCCTGACTGTCGCCAGATTGATAAATGCCTCGCTTCCTTGCTGGACCCTTGAGAGGAAACTCCATTATATGACCTGGTAGGCCCAAAAAAGAGAAAATAAAGAAGCAAAAAAATGGCTGTTCCATTTGGCTTTTCTGCTGGCAACTTCGTCGCAGCCCTCGACCTTGTCGCAACAGTCATAGATGCCCTGCGTGAAAGAAGCGGGGCTGACCGTCGCTTTCACGAGCTGGTCCGAGAACTGCACATGTTGGAAACTGCTCTTTTACATGTGAAAAGAATCGACCTTTGTGACGAGTCGCAGCAGAGCGCAGAGAGAATTGCGCTGCAGCAGGTTTCCGCGCAATGCCAGCGAACTATTGACGACTTTTGGAAAAAGATTCAACGATATCAGCCGCATTTGCAGGGTGGAGGGACCGGGTTGTCAAGATTGAAGGATGGTTGGATGAAGATCAAGTGGGTTCTTTGCAAGGAGGAGGATGTGGAAAAATTCAAGGCTGATTTGAGAGGCCATACCGCGTCAATTGAATTACTGCTTTTGGCAATACAGATGTGGGCTTTTCTGATCCAAATAGTCCTCATTAATAGCACCAATTCAAAACATCCATTAACCTTGTACCTTAGGAAAAAAACTTCAATACGGGCCAGAAAGCAGGACGACCAGCACAAGACACTTTCAAACCGGATACAAGAGACATCTACCCTTTGGATGCAGAAACTAGTCAAAATCGCTGATAGTGCAGGCAGGTATGCAATCCCATGCTTTGGTAGATGGATTTTAATACATTAGTAATTCTTTGAAGTTGTTTACGATAAGGTAAAGAGCTATTGGAGATGACAAACGAAATCTTGTAAGTTAGGGCTGTGTCCCTTTAGTTTTTGGTGCTGACAGAGTTTCGTAGACGCACCAATATCCGAATATTTCAAGTCGTTGTGGATATACAGAGTATAATAACGCGAATTCCTGGTCAAGTAGGACAGCAGCAGCCAGTCTACATGGTCGATGCCTTTGGCAGGGCTAGTCCATTTTATTTGGAGTTTATCCGGTCAGCTGAAGTAAGATTATCTTAAAGATATACCCTATCAAGTCAGCTAATCTTGTTATTTTCTTTTTCGAAAAAGGCCCTTGATTGCTGTCTTGAGGGTCAACTTTAGGAAAGCCGGAGCTGGGCTGAAGAAAATCGACCGAGGAGAATTTTCCTTTCAGGACTCGGTTAACAAACGTGAAATTAATCTCACCCAAGACTGGGAAAATTGCTTTCTGCCTGGTCAAAGAGTTGATATGAGCATGGTATTTAATTCAGACGATTTATCGGCCACCACCACGTGTCCCAGCTGTGGGCAAGATTCGGGTAGTTCCCAGGACGAGGAAATCGAATGGTAAGCAATCTTGCGCTGCAACGTCCATGTCTCGGTCTACTGATTAAGCATGGACCGCAAAGTCAACGTTGTGGATTAGCATACAGACGCATCGAAGAACTTCATCAAAAGAAACCCCTCACGACTTCCCTTCTTTCAGATGATCCACAAATGCCAGTAATGGGACCCGCAGTTCCATCCAAGTTAGGAAAGAACAAGGAAAGAGAAGACGATCAACTTCAAGAAATAGCTCGATTCCGTCGCGTGCGAATAATCAATTTACGTGCTGGGCACCACGATTCTGATGACAATAATGATATCGACGGTTCCGACTTTAGTAGAGATTATTACTCCAAGCATATCCCTGGTGGAGAAATGCATGGCCGGGCTGTTTCACTTTTTGATTTCACCATTGAACACGAAAATGAACTTCCGTTGAAAGAAGGCCAGGTGGTATTCGTTTCGTATCGGCATGGCCAAGGTTGGTTGGTGGCTACAGATCCTCAAACTGGCGAAAGTGGGCTCATCCCCGAGGAATACGTTCGCTTGCTGCGGACCATTACCAATTCAGACTGAGTTGACAGTTAAGACTCACAATTGAGGCGACAATAGGGCTACATTGGTATCGATTAACCCATGTAGATGTTGAAGTGCCATGATTAACGATACTTGATTATAAATGTATAGAAATATATTACTTCATAACACTTCTATTTACAATTTCATTAGCTAGATATTGGTCTAATTGATATAATCTCATTTTGCTCAAAACCTATAGTAATAACCGCAGAACTGCCTATTTAAGCTTAGCGGCTAATGAAGAATTTCCCGAGCATGGAGGTCGCTGGCTTTGAATTACGAGTGGCCAGAGCGGACATAGGTGGGCCCCACGGCTTTATCGTCGACTCTCCTCGCTCTTTCCTCGCAAGAAGATTCATTGCATATAGTAATTCTCTCAAAAACAAATCAGCGTGCTCGGCAATTTCTCAATGACACCTCCCAGCACTGATCACTCTGTGCAATCTTCACATAAACGCCGGCGACCGGCGCGTTCATGCCAAGAGTGCCGTCGTAAGACCACATTCTCCGAGGACTTGTTTAGAGGGAGCATATCCAGCTAACCATTCGTCTATGTACAGGGAGGAAGATCAAGTGTGACCTGAGGCAACCGTGCAGCCATTGTAGAGTGTCTAGGTGCTCGTGCTTGTACAATGTCAGCAAGACACCAATCCTGGGCACAGGTACCAACGCTGTACAGCCACAATCGTTGGAAAGGACCCCAAGTCTGCCTGATCCCGCTAGGTTTGAGCCATCTCAGGCCTCTGTGGCAGTGATACCATCTCTTACTAATCCCCAAAGCGCTCCTGTGTCTTCACGTCGTCCTCCTACTCCGACAGAAGACATAGAGCAGGAATTGGAGGTGCTTAGACGTCGAGTTTCCGCTCTTGAAGAGTATATAGCTGCTTCGACTGCCGGTGGTTCTATAATAGATGCCACCAAAGAAACGTCTCAGGCAACACAGCCGAGGCAAATTGGCCAGAATCATGAGTCAATTACAGCAAATAGCGGGCTGCAGGAGAGACAAAGTTCACAACATTATGGGCGGCACTCTGATGTCGCCCAAGAACTGCCTTCTTCGCAGCAGTTAATGCTAAACAAGTCAAGGCTTTATGGTCCCAGCCATTGGACACATGGTGGAAACGAGGTAAGCAAGTACCTCAACTTTTGGTTTCGGTTGCCGTTACTAATTGTATCAGTTCAAAAGAGTTGCTGTGTTGAATACCGACATTGATTGCTCAGCTGAAGTAGAAACAATCAGACACCTCAGGTTAGAGCTTCAACTACTTATTCACAAATGCAAGCTTCTAGCTCGAAGCATAAAAGCCTCAAGTCCTGGCAGGTCTACTTCCTGGGCAGAATCAACACTATGTACTGTTGACAAGGGCTTTGCTGATCAAATGGCGCGGCTATATGTTTCACACTTTGAGTCTGCTTTTCGGATTCTTCACGTTCCTTCTTTCTGGACCGAGTATGAACAGTACTGGAGAAACCCAAAAGAAGCAACTAGCGTCCTTCAGTCCAAGATCAAACTTGTAATATCTATCGGGTCTAGTCTATACCGAGACACCCCTAATGCTGACATGGTCCGCTGGAGATCATCTCAATGGGTGCATGAGACACAATCATGGATATCCGCCCCCATGGAAAAGAACCGATTAAGTCTTGACGGCCTGCAAATACAATGTCTATTGATTCTTGCTCGTCAAGTCCTGTCTATCAGTGGAGACCTCATCTGGATAGCAGTTGGCACTCTTGCTCGTACAGCAATGCAGATGGGATTGCATCATGATCCGCGACATTATGAGAAAATGAACATTCTGTAAGTCGTGGTTCTTTGGGTAGGCGCTTGGCTATAATCTTAGACTCAACAAGAACCGAACCATTGATTCTAACTGATTATTAGAGATGCAGAAATTCGGAAACGCCTATGGGCTACGATACTGGAAATGAACGTACAGGCATCGCTGGACTCGGGAACACCCCTCGCCATGTCCTACGACGATTTTGACACCGAAAGCCCTGGGAATATCAACGATGAAGACATTGACGAAAACACCAAGATTCTCCCACAATATCCTAATGAAGCAGCAACAGACACTTCATTGCAACGTCTTCTACTGAAATACTTGCGAGTACGAATGGATGTAATTCGCCGCGTCAACGGTTTTGGCTCCGACTTTTCGCAACGCGAAATCCAGTCTATCACGTCGCAACTCAACAAAGCCTGCCAAGAATGTAATGGTACTGTGCAGCCTGGGAATGAAAATGAAGTCAACATCTTCAAACGCAACATGGCAGATCTGTTTCTTCGCCGCTTTCTACTAACTCTCCACCGCCCATTAGCCAGCGCTGCCCACATAGACCACCCAGAATTCTATTTCTCTAGAAAAGTCTGCCTTGACTCTGCATCAGCTTTGCTCTCGCCACCGCCAAATGCTGATTTTTCTCATCTTGGTCTTCTCGCTGGTGGCATTTTCAAAAACCGTATCATTCATGCTTCTCTGGCTCTTAGTTCAGAGTTACTTATTGATCTAGATGAAAATGGATCGACACAGTGGCTGTCAAATTACCGTAGAATGCTCATTGATGCAGTTCAGGAGTCTCTCAGGCAGACAGCTGGGCGTATCCAGCTCGGCGAGACAAATGTACATCTGCACATGAAATTGGCCGTGGTGCTGTGCCGGGCTGAATGCCCTGAATCCGGCATTGCTCGACAACAGCGGATGATGCAGGCCGCCAAAGAGAGCCTGGAAACTTCATATACTACAATACAGGCTCGTTTAGAGGCGATGACCACAAGTCGGCATCAAAATGCGGAAACATTTGTGGCTCAGGACTTTGACCCGCAAGACCTTGACTTTTCGATTGGCCAGGAGTTGGATGAGCTCTTTGGCACGATTGGTTTTGGCGTGAATGGACTTATTGATTGAAGTTGACTTGAAAGGCTTGAGAAATCGCTCTGACCGACATGGAAAGTTTTCCGAATGAATTACTACCTCTTTTCCGACCTCGAAGATTAGACCCTCTCTGGCTAGGCACTTGGTAGTTACTATCAACTATGAGCTCATATTTTCACATAGCGGGTCTCTGTGCATAAAAATGGAGAGTTCAGTTCCAGACGCGATATACAGAGCCCAGGAATAATCCGTTAAAGCCGCGGGTTCGGCCTTTTCTTCGGGGAATTCATCTACTTGATATAAAAGGTGTATTCATTGCGTACAGAGTCAGAAAACAAACATCGTTTCTGTGAAATACTCTTTTCTTTTTGGCTTTTATTGCCCTTAAACAAAAAATGGTCCTTGAAATCCCAACCCATCACCGGGGGCTCGTCCTGGAATCGGTTGAAAAGAACCTCGGTGGCGTTCATATAAGAACGCTACCTACACCACAAGTTGAGACAGGCAGTGCTGTAGTTCGTATTCTTAGTGCCGGCGTGCTGTCCTACCAGCGCGACATTTACGATGGGACGCGCGACTATCCCATCCCCAAGCCCCTAGTTGGCGGTATGAGTGCCATTGGTCGAGTAGTGGCAGTAGGACGCGATGCAGTGACTCTGCAGCCAGGGAAACTGGTCTACGTCGACTGCGTCATCCGCGGACGCGACGATTTGGATGCAATCATCCTTTCCGCAAACTCAGACGGGTTTAATGAGCCGTCCCAGAGGCTGATGAAAGACGCCTGGCGCGATGGAGTGTTTGCCGAATTCGCCAGGTTCCCCTTGGAAAGCTGTGTGCCTCTGGACGAAGCAAGACTCTGCCAGGGTTTGGGTTATAGCGTCAATAGTCTGGCGTATATCAGCTACCTGCTCGTGGCTTACGGCGGCCTTAGGGACATTCGGGTCGAGCCGGGGGAGACTGTTATTGTCTGCCCAGCAACCGGTGGATTTGGAGGTGCTGGCGTGCAAGTAGCTATCGCCATGGGCGCCAGGGTTATTGCCATGGGCAGAAACGAAGCCGAACTGGCAAGGCTAAAGGCGCATGTGGTGAAGGGCACGCCCAGTGCTAACATCGAAACAGTCAAGATCACTGGAGATGAAGAGAAGGATGCAGCTACATTACAGACATTCGGAACGATCGATGCGGTACTAGACCTGTCGCCGGCTGCTGCTAGTAAGTCGCCACACTTGAACAGCGCTATCACGGCGCTTCGGCGCAAGGGTCGCATCAGTCTGATGGGGGGCCTTCCCGATGGCCCTATACCGAGTTTCCAGATCATTGCCAAAGATGTCGTGATCAAGGGCAAGTTTATGTATGAGAGGGAGGATATGCAGCAACTCGTCAAGATGCTAGAAAGGGGCTTGTTTCCGAGAGGAAGCGACTTTGTTGGTGTCAAGAGCTTCTCTTTGGATGATTGGAAAGCGGCACTTGATATGGGCGCTGAGTATACCGGAATAGGAAGGTTTGTGGCAATTACGCCTTGGCTTTACGAATAGCAACAGACAAGGCAAAACTACATGTAGACTACTGGCTATTGACAAAAGAAAAAAGTGTGTGTGAGAGAGAGAATTAGAATTCAGGGGTCTTCATGATACTCTAGTGGACCAGCTTCAGTTTTTCAGTTTTATTTGATCTACTTAGGCCGAGATTAGGTTTATTTATTTCATACGTTTTCATTGTTCATAAAGTCAAGGGCTGTTCTCGTCTCTAGCTATTTTGATTCTGAATTCCCTCCAGGGACCAGACCTTGACACTGCCATCGTCAGCGGTACTAATAAGTACCTCGTCTATTTCAGTACCCGAAGATTCTTCTCTTCGGGCCCTATCTGCACGCCGTGCCCAAGTGATATGGTTCACCTCGTATATTCCATGCGCAGCATCTATCGAAGCAAGAATAACCCAGTTCGTTCGAGGACCAGAAACATCACTGTTATCAGCAGGCTTGGCAGAAGACGAGTCAACGTTCATTGCGTCTTTGTCTCCGGTAGTGGTCTCCGGTGCTGGTGTTTCTAACAGTCGCTCCTCGTAAACAACTATCCTCCCATCGGCCCCGGTAGATGCAATGAGTCCCGTATGTTTACTCCACGCAACAGAGTAGATAGAAAGTGCATGCCGGGGAGGCAAGGTGGCTTCTTCATTCCAGGTCTCATCGATCCCGGCGGGTCGAATGATACTAGGTATACCCGTGTTCGCCGTAGATGCTTGTTTTGCCTCTCGCCGCCACACTCGCACTGTTCCATCTGCCGAGCCGGATACTAATCTCGGACCTGAGAGAGCATGTGTCTCTTTCCATTGTTCTTTGAGCTCAGGAGATTGCAAACCGGACGGGACATTTCCGACGGGCTCCCAATCCACAAACCAGACCGTGCCCGTGTGGCCTTTTAGACAAGCCACTTGGCCCCAGTCATCGATATCTTCTCGCCATATCCTTATTGTATCGTCGTAACTGCCGCTTGCCAGACAGTCTTCTGTCGGGTGCCACGAGACACACTTGACGTCGCCGGAATGCTCTTGGAGCACAGCCACGGTTTCGAAATTGTTGTCCCCATCATCTAGATCCTCCCAAATCCATATCGATTTGTCACGCGCGCACGTTGCCAAAAATATACCCGATGCCGACCATGATACCGACTTTACTTCGCTATCGTGACCATCCAGCAAAACAGCAAATCGCCATTCTTCGTCTTCATCGGAGCCCGCATCATCAGCATCATGCCTTAGCTTGTGGCTGGTCACTTCTTGTTCAAGTTTTTCTGGCCTATTGCTGTTGTTGTCATCCAATGCCCACGGCCGGTCCCCATCATCTTGACCGTAGTTGTTCCACCGTCTCCAGATGCCCACAGTTGCATCGAAACTGCCCGTGGCGAGAACACTCTCGCCTTTTACCGAGGGTTTCCACGCACAGCTTCGGATACTGCGTTTGTGACCACCCGTTATCGTTGACAGCAGCTTGAAATTGCGCAGGGAATAAACCCGCACTGTCTTGTCGGCGCTGCAGGTAGCTGCAAAGGGAAGATCAGGATGCGGGGCAGTAAGCCATGTTCGCTCTATCGACGGCGGCGTCAGGTCTGAGATGTGTGATATAGTCGGTGACGTTGTGCCGGCCATCGCTGCTGTATATTTCTTCTTGTTGTTCACTTATCTTCTTCTTGAACGGGTTTGTGAGGGGTATTTTCTTAAGAAAAATTCGCTAGCGGATCCGCAAAGTGCAGGTGTACCGTCGCCCAAGTCTTTGGCAGAAATGAAATTGTAAAGTTCAATCCAAGGTCAGACCATAGCTGCAATTATTTTCGATCTCAGAGTGTTCAGTAATTCAATGAGTTGTCTGGACGAAGTGTTAAGAGAAATTATTCCAAGCGGGGCGCGCCTCATAGCGTCGGCGTCATGCCGATGCCGGATCCATGGCGCTATACCAGAAAAAGAAACAGCATATCGATCTATACAAACCGTAGCAAACAGTGAAATAATATGTTTCATGAATAAGTACATTTTACTCTAGAATACGCACGTGCTATGTTACTCTAAACAAGTGGTGACTATTTGGGGTTTGGAGCCAAGCGTTAATTCATCATACTCGGTACATGCAGTAGCAGTCTCAGAACTAATATTTAAGCATGAATATCTTTGCATGGTATATTTCCCCGTTTCTGCAATTTATTGAAGGATTATCCTTAGGACAGTGTATATATCACATTCTGCGTAAGCTCGCTACATTCGCCGTATTTCGCTTCTCGGGCTTCGCATCTCGCATCCCCTCCCGACCGGAAAGAAGTTTACCTCAAAATATAGCCAATCGCAACACCGGGGTTTCACCTGACAATCCATTATACTAAATTCTCATCTACGAATCCAAGGCAACAGTCGAAAAGGTTGCGAGCGAAGCTTGCGAGGAAACGAAGCAAGTACGCAAATAAGTGAGGATGCCCGGAGTAACTATTTAGTATAATAGTTTACTAGTTTACTCGTCAGTCAATTACATCTATATAAGCCTTAGAACAACGTTTAGTTCTTCAATCCTTGGAGTATTCTTCAATACCCTTTGACCTATTAGAAACAACAATGCATTCCTCTTACTTTTTCTCAATGACGCCTTTGCTGGCCTTTTCCACCGCGGCACAACCCTCTCACGATGTTGATGTGGCAATCATCGGCGGTGGTCTTTCAGGTCTCAGTGCTGCCAGAGATCTTGTTGAAGCCGGCAAAAGTGTTGTTGTGCTCGAAGCCCGAGACCGAGTCGGTGGCCGCGTTTTGAACCATCAACTTCCAAACGGGGATGTTGTTGAGATGGGTGCTGAATTCATCGGACCAACCCAGGACAGGGTCATTGCTTTGGCCGATGATCTAGGGATTCCACTGTTTCCAACTTATGATCAAGGTAACAATACCTTCTACCGCAACAACACACGGTATAGTTATACCGGAGATATTGGTGCCGGTGCTCTTCCACCTCTCAGCGATGAAGCTCTTTTGCAGTTGGTGTCGGTCATGCAGGCCATAGACTCGATGGCTAGCGAAATAGATCCGAATACCCCTTGGAACCACCCCATTGCGAGCGTTTGGGATAGTCAGACTTTTGCATCGTGGGCAGCTCCGTTGGCTCCTCATCCGGATGCTCAATTCGTATTGCAATTGGCATGGACAAGCATCCTTTCCACAGAATGGATCGAGCCATCTCTGCTTTACACTCTTGCGTACGTGGCTGCGGCTGGAAATCAAACTACCAAGGGCAGTCTCGAAAGGCTTGTCGGAGTTCAAGGAGGAGCACAAGAGAAAAGAGCTGTTGGCGGCACGCAATTACTTGCAACAAAGTTAGCAGAACGGCTTGGCGAGAGGGTGATTATTTTGAACGCCCCCGTTCGTCGTATACAAAAGAACGATGACAATCGATATACTGTGACAGTCGACAACCATTATCCCTTCACTGCTCAAGATGTGGTTGTGGCCATGTCTCCTCCGATGGCATCTCGAATACTATACGAACCTCTTTTACCATCTCACCGAGACCAACTCACCCAAAGAATGCCCATGGGAGCCATAGGAAAAGTGCACGTAATCTACGATTCGCCGTTTTGGCGCCCAATGGGTCTCAATGGCCAAGTTCTCAGTGACAGTGGCGCCATCCGCAGTATTTTCGACAGCTCTCCCCCCAATGGCACAATTGGCGTTCTCATGGGCTTCATCGAAGCGGATGAAATGCGCCTGCTTGATACACTCTCCGAGGCCGAGATGCAGGATAAAATTACCAAGGACTTGGTTCGTTATTTTGGACCGAAAGCTGCAAATGTCACTTCTTGCGTTTTTCAGCGCTGGGATTTGGAGGAGTTTTCTCGCGGGGGTCCGGTGGCATATGCGCCTCCGGGCTTGCTCACTCAGTACGGTCCGGCCTTGAAGAATTCTGTAGGGGGCATCCATTTTGCTGGTACCGAGACGGCAGAATTCTGGACTGGATATATGGATGGGGCTGTGAGGTCAGGCGAGCGTGTAGCAAAGGAAATTTTGCATACAGCTGCTTAGGGGGTTTGGTGGTTTGTTGCCCAAGTATGGTCATTTCTTAAAACCTTGGATCCGACGAGCAGATATTAGAAAGTCGGCGAAGGGAATGTGAAGTTAGGACATGAAATCATTTGTTTCCCGCAATTGTAAAATCCATTACCGTATCTGTATGGGAACCACTAAGTTGATGGTCATTCCACTTTGACCTAGGGTTATGAGATGCATTACGTGGCTTTAAGAGTCAGAGTTAGGAGAGCCATCACATTTCAGTATCTCTCTGTCGAGATTCGTGAGTCATTAGTGACTTCAACGTCAACTTGTGTTGACTATCACGCAATATATTAAATACTACGAAGATTTGTACAGTGTATATATACTGATTAGTTCTCAATCAATAGAAGTCATGACGTAAATCAGGTATATCAAGCAATTCATAAGCAGGTAAATAGTCTCTTCTAATGCCAGATACTGAATAGCAATGCAGCAAAAGCAAGGAATAATACGGCATTAATGCAATTAATAAAAGTGCTATCACGTCGAAGTGGTTGAAGGCATGTCGCCACTCAAAATACCTTCATATACAGAGCCATGGCCCGTCCAATCAACCTCTCTGACTTTGGAGAGGTCATCGACGAGTTTCCCTACTTCGTTCACAAACTCGGGCATTCCCGCAGCAGCAAGGCTTTGGCTTGCTGTCGTGGTAGCGCGGACCCTCTCACTGGCGCTTGCAGCGTTAAGGCGGGACAAGACATGGGTGCGAAGCCGAGATAGAAGAAGCTTTCCAACCGGGTCCGTGAAACTAGGGGCCGGTAGTTCATTCACCCCAGAGTCATTCTGCGTGGGTAAGGCAGCTCCTGAGACAACCTCGACCTGGGGGCTCTGCGAAAGCTCTACTGCAACAGAGGCAGTAACGACTGGTCCAACAACACGCTTGATAGTCGACAGAAGCTGCGATCTAGCAGTGGATGGCATCGGATGAGTCGATTCGATGATCGACAAGACCCTTTCCGGTCTGGTCTCGGTGAAATCCAAAGAAACAATACGGTCTGCTTCGGCTTTCCAGTGCGATCTTACATCTCTTTTCAGCAAGTTCTTTGCAGTCAAAAGAATGGATGCCGTTGCGACAATACTAAAGGCCTTCATGTGCAGTCGTGCAAGTCGATTGTAATCAAGTTCAAGTGTCTCTGGGATAACATCCTCGGAAACCGCAGAGTTGCTGAGCACAATGTCTACCAGTCCTTGAGCATATATTTTTGAAACCGAGGGTTGAATATGAGAATTAACATTCTCCGGGTCGCGCCGTCTCATTTCATCCATCACCACGCTGCGGTTGACTTGCCAAAATCGCTTCGCTTTTTCCAAGACAATCGATCCATCCGCAAGGCCTCTTTCAAATGTCCTCTGTTCATAGCCCGGTGCTTCTTGTATGAGCTGAGGAGCCGCCATATGGATCATGAAATTCGTGTGATCCAAAGACAGCAAGTCAATGATACCCATCAGCCTAGACAGCCGATCAATGGCATCACCAGAAACGTCCTCGGAAAAAGCTTTCACCTCTGGGTCTCGGAATGGCGCACAAAGTTTGGGAAGAATGCCACTCATAAAATCGAAAAAACGATCGTAAGAGAATACATTGGAATTGCATTGTGCCTCGATTACTTTCGGGTCTAGCGCTTCACTGATGAGAACGTGCAACGAATTCCCAGGTCTGAGGGATCTCAGAAGTCTGTCTTGTATAACAGTGGCCATTGCAACTATCCATTTTGTGCCAAGGCCGGCTTCAACGTCTCTCCTCATCATTTCGGTCATATGCTTGATGATCCGCTGACGAGGAGCCGTGTATGAGGATTGTTCAATTCGATATTCTTTGTTGAGAAGCAGCTCGTGCACCAAAACCCGATTCTCAGGAAGCGCGGTTAAAACCTTGACGAAGCTCTCATGCGGTGAAAGCCTCTGCTTGTCTAATTCACGAAGAACGACGCTCTCAACACTATTGAAAGTCTCGCTAATGGGGGAAGAGACACTCTCGGGATTGTTTTCGGCCGATGATGTAACTGTAGCTGATCGAGGAATAGCCTGTTTTGAAGACGTCGAGCGCTTCATTTCGCGCTTGGCTTTTCTGATAGCCTTCTTCACCAAGTCCATGGCCTTTTCAGCGCCGGCAAGCCGCTTCAGCTTCGCCAAGAGCAGAATTTGGTTGTGTCTAATCCCCTGGTTGTAATCGTCAGCGACGCCGCCCTCCCGATCATCCTTTACAGTTTGCCAGATTAGTTCAAGCTCTACAAATTGAGCCAACATAATCTCAACCAATACTGTAGAATCGTGAGATTTCCACGCGTGGAAAGCGGAGAAGAAAACTCCATATGCTTCTCGTAGAGTTTGCAGGTCACTTGATACAGCAGTGCCCAAGTAGTCGATTGAGAGCTGGGCGGCAACCTGCTCAAATACCACGATCAGGTCGCGTGCCTTTTCAATCAGATCCTGTTCTTGTTCGCCATCTCTGCTCATAACTTCAGAAGGGTGAGTAAGGATTAGATAGCTGCTTAAGAAGGTCCGGACAGCCCCTCGCTCAGCCATGTCACCACCTTCCATGTCTTGGAGCCCACAAAGGCGAAGCACTTTGGACATTGTGCTCAAGACGTCTTCTTCGGAGAGAAGGGCACCCAAGTCGTCAAATGACATGCTGCGAATTCTCTGCACAGATAGATCCAGGGCACGGAAAGAGTTCATGACAGCTTTGGAGTGATGATTCCTCCAAGCTCTCTGAATACGCTGAGCAGCAGCATCACGTGTCAGAGACTTCAACACAGGTTTCTCCGTGTGAATTTCTCCCTCAGAATGAGAACTGTTTGTTCTTTGCCGCCTGTGTTTTTGCTGATAGTCGAGCCGTCTTTTCTCGGCTTCGGCAAATTTCTCAGCCATCTCTAGTCGAAGGCGAGCGTACTTGGCAGCTTTCATTTCTCGGGTATCCTCAGCCTTTTTCTTCGCTCGACGAACCTCGTCCTCGCATTTCGCGGTGATTTCAGCTAACAGCCGTTCCCGGGCCTGTTGGGCTGCCAAAGCTCTCTCTTCTCTCTGTAAATTTCGCGTAGCGGCTTTAGCGACGGTCGCACGGAGTCTCACTTTTTCGGCGTGGGCAGCTCGATCGGCCAGGCGGGCCTTGCGGTTTTCCAATATGGAGGTACGTCGAAGGTGCTGCGCAATATAGCTGCTTTGCGGGCTTCCATGTGTAGTCGTGCTCGATTGATGAGAATGCAATGACGACATCGAACTTCGGCGGGAGGATTTGTCGGATGCCCGGCGGGCGCTCGAGGAACGTCGGTAGAAACGAGCGGCAATATGAGGAGGGAGCGCCATCATATGCTCTTGGTTGTCTGGGGCGAGCATCTCTACATCTGAAGAATCGGTGATGTCTGCGGTTGGCGAACCCGCATCTGGCAGGTGGATTTCAATGTCGGAATTGCGACGGATCATTGCGACGCGGTCCATAAGACTGGGGATGGTTGGAAATCGTCGCAAAGATACCGTATAATAGCTATGAAGCAAGGAAGAAGGAAAATCGAGAATGCAACGAGGGAAACTGACGGTGTTAATGCAAAGACAAGACCATTGCTGGCGGGCGATCGGCGATTATGAGGACATCCGTGCTCGTGCTCGTTTCAGATAATGGGGGGAAGGGATAGAGAACGTGGGGAAAAAGCAAGTCTTCGGGGGGAACACCTTTGCGAACGACAAGAAACAGGCTCGGCTGACAGACACACACAAATGATGGCTGATGGTTCTAGAAGGATGGTTGCGGAACCCCTCGTTGTGTTGCTGCTATCAATCGCGCGTTATCGACAAAACGTCACGTTTTCGGTGACAGCTTACTTAAGCCTCAGCGTGTCACAGCTACTGATCTCTCTGTATTGTTTACTTAGACCAGATTATTAAGAAGCTATTACACTAAATCTTAGAATTATATAAATTAGAATAGCTTATTTCCTAGTTTAAATCAATTAGAGATGTCATTTATTTCCTAGAAAATAATACTGCTTATTAATCTTCATGTGAGGCTGTCCGCAGCGGCTTCCTGCTTTTGTACTAGCGTGCTTGCCATATACTCTAGGCAAACTTGCACTTTATATGTATACTCACCACCACCACAACCTTATTGATTGAGACCACAACCGACATCTGGGAATATACATCCCAATTATGAGGATATGGTGTCTATGTTTAGAGATATATTGACCTACTCCGTGGAGATATCGAATGGTCTCTAAAAACCAATCTTTAGAGACAAGGCATTTCTATCGATTACCATCCTCCTCCGCCGTTTCGATCTTCACATTGTGAAGTTTCTTCAGGCATAACAAATGTTTTTCCTGATGTATGACATCTCCAGCGGTTTGGTAAGCCCTCAGGATTTCAGAGTTTCGTTCCTCCACGTTTGAGAGCATGGTTTCAATAGCATCGGTGGCATATTCCTCCAGACGTTTCTCGTTAGCCTCCTTTGCCTCCTCCTGGATTTCATGGAGCCGCTTGAGCCAGTACATCCATCTCCATGGTGTGAACCCGGTCGGGGATCGCTTCCCGAGCTCCGACTCGATGAACATCGGGCCTCCCCGTGCAATGACGGATGGGCAATCGTTCCACGAGACATCCGAGAGTTGGATCAGATTGTAACCTGCCTCTTCAATCCAGACACACGCGGCTGGCAATAAGTGTACAAGGTCAAGGTTCCTGATACTCCGTCTTGGATCTTCGCTCTCCGGGTCCTCCGTGGTGCAGAGATCTCGTCCATCCTCAAACGTCATGCAGAGTAGGACGAGGCCAATCTGGCACATTCTGTCCTTGCTGACGCGGGCTGACGCCAGCTTGGCCAAGAAGGACGCAAAGTTGAGTCGCTGGGGGCCAGCCATTGATGCACAGTTTTGCATCCAGAAATTGGTCATGTCAGTGACCAAGAAGGGCAGATCATTCCATAGCGTACCTTCGACTGTTCGTGCGATATCGATCCCGTACACGCCCGACACAGGTCTGACTAGCGGGCCCTTGCCCTGGATGCGGACGATATCGAGGACGAGACGATCGTGCTCGGGCGTCTCGTGCGACGTATATCGGCCGAGTTGGTAGTATATATGCCACAGGGAATGGAGATAGCCCTCGAGCGAATCTACCCCATCTCCGACGCTACAGTATCGGTTACTGATAATCCAGGTTCGATTAGCAGCTAAATCCCGAAGCTCCTCGTATTCCCCTCGAGCGGCGGCTTCTCGCACATCATCTCCATCTTTTATGGTGGTGTCTAACGCGGCGAGTTCAGGGTGGCCTTTTGGTGAAGAGCTCAGCAAGGATTCACGGAGGTAGTGCATTTTGAGACGATTGTGTTTGTCAATGGATCAGTCGGGGTGCAGTTACCAGTATGTGAGAGAGAGAGGTAACGTAGATGCCTAACAGGCTGAACATATAATTGCTACCAAGAATCTCCACTTCGGGGTTCTGTCTTACCACCATGGATAAAGCTCATCGTAATAAATCCTAATAGGGCTATAAATACGCCGGAGGCTACTAGTTAATCCTTGCGGATGCGGACCTAGCATGCTCCGGCAGCTCCGCATAACATGTTTTCTGAACCCATACTAATAATACTAACAGACTTATTCCAACTCCAGGCGGTGTGTGTAATGGAATTATAGATACTACACTGTTCAGTCACTTAGCCCAACGTCTAGGCTGATACCATTCAAGAAATACGTAGATAAAGACATAATGTCCAACTTTTTACTTCTGATCAAACTGCCTCTGTACATCTTATAATAGCTCAAGTATCCTCCAATGCGCGTTGACCGATTTCACAAAGTAGGAACTGTACTTTGTCTCGTTGCTAAACCGCAAAATATATCACGGTAGCATGGAGCTCAGCTTCCGCTAGATTGCTGGGTCCACTGGTCTCTTATCCCAGGCTTGTGTAAAACTAGTCCAACGAATGAGGCAAAAAGGACCTTTTTTAAAGCTGGGAAGTGACGTGTGGGGCCTGATCTTGTCCTGTCGGTCAAGAGCATCACAGCACGATTCAAGAATTGCATAGCCTCCGCTGGCTGTATAAATAAGCTGAATGTACCCGCGCTGCGCCGACCAAAATGAATACCCACGAGAGTGGTAGTATTCCTAAGCCAATAAAACTATTTTCGCGCATTTCTCGAAATGACCACCGTCGTGAAATGGGAGGGCTTCGGATCGATGCCTCTAGGAGGCCAAACGGGGTTTGGGTTAGGAGTTGAGATAACACGGATATAATAATATATCGACCTCAACGATGCCCAAATAGTTCAATTGGGTCGATATCATCGTCATCGTCATCTTCTATGCCATCCTCTTCATCCTCTTCATCGGACGCACTTTCGCTTTCGCTTTCGCCTTCGTCATCACTTGACAGCCCGCGATTTCGGAAAAGAGAGTATTTGCGAAGAGGTGACGTGGCCCAAAAGCCTAGCTCTTCAGTATCGCTTCCCTCTTCGCTACGACGACTAGAGAAGATCGAAGGGGTCCACGCCGAGTCTCTAGACAGGTCAAAGTAGTTTCCAACCGTCGGAGAAATTTGCTGTGGACGAGATCGTTGTACACCGCGAGAAGAGCGCCCGTCGGAAGAATGGGAGGTGGAAGGCCGCCAGAGCTCGGTCTCTCCATCTAATGGCTCCGCGACCAGGCTGGAGTTCGCAATGGATTCGCAGCTATGATCGGCAAAGTTGTACGAGATGGTTTGGTCTCGGGACGCTTCATTATCCTCGCCATCAGCTTCAGCGGTGCCGTTTCGCATGGTGATTTGCACCGTGTTGTAAGATTCACATCTATTTAAGTCAGCACCGTTAATTTTATGCGAGGAAAAGCATAAACACTCACAGATCGCATTTTAGACCAAGCCAATGATATGGTACATCCGATTTCGCGCCGCAGTCATTGCAATATACCATTGCTCTGGTATCTTTGAATTCAACTGGCATGGGCTGGCTTTCGATCGTTCGGTCTAGATTTCGAAAACGAGCTTCCATATTCATGATGCTCTTACTGCATATTGGACACCGATATGAAGTTTTCGCGTGGTCAGAATAGCACTTCTTGTGAATACTATGTCCGCATCTCATGAAAACGACCGTATCAGGAGAAGTAAACATATATTCCCCGCAGATTGGGCAGTCGCATTGAGTGGAGCGTTCGATACAACGATGTGTGTTCTCAATAGAGATGGGTATGCATACGCTACATGTCTATTCGAATATGAATGAGCATCATTCTGACGCTGTGGCATAGATCTACATACCTTGCAGTGATAAAAATCCTTCCCAATGCCCTGGCCTATGCGGCAGATTCCGCAGTCATTGCAGTGGTAAATGCTTTTCGAGCTATCATTGTCCCATAACTTGCATACTTCACAAAAGTACGAGGCAGCTCGTTCATCACAGCCTCTGCAATATTGGGCTGCCGGCTGAGGAAGCCAACATAGCATACACAGCATATTCTCTGTTTTCCGTCGTTCAAGGGCGTGGTCCTCCACTTGGTCGTGGCAAAAGCGACAGGTATACCATTTCTTGCATGTGTAGCATTGCAATTTGACATTGCGTTTGTAATGTTGACAGCCCAGAATCAAAACATTTTCGTCCGAGTAATCACTATCATCATCACCGATTTCAATCGGGGTGGATTCAAAGGTCGATTCTTCGGTAGGGTTATTTGCAGCGGGGACAATATCGCGAGGAGCGTAAGTGGGCTCTAAATCTGCAGGCGTGAGGTTAAAGTCCATACTGATGGACGTAGTTGTAGCTGAAAATGTATGGTCGAGAGACAGCTGGTCAAAAGATCGATGTGGGCGAGGCGATGAAGGAGTAGCGGTGGGCTGTTCTAGACTCGGCAAGCTCGATGGGAATCGAGGCAAAGAGGCCTGTCTCTCTCGGAAATGGTTCTTTCGTGCAGAATCGTAGCTTTCGGTCATCAGAGTGTGTATCAGCCGTGCTTTTTCAGAGCTGGTCCCGTTGTTGTCTCTGATCGCGTGGATCTTTCTCCGCAAAACCCTCATCCCATCATCCTCGGGCAATTCGTGCAGTTGCCGGTCGTACCGGTCTAGGGGAGGCACGGTCATGGCGGGTTGAGTGTCGTTGGTAGAATTGTGTAGGGATGCGTTTTCTGGGAGAGATTCAAGTTGCCCTTCGCCATCGTCGTAGTGAATACGACGGCCGTCTTGATCGTTCATGTTTCCCAGCCGCACCACGTCATTGCTCGGCCCGTCTGCCGCAAGATGCCTTGTAACGTCGAAACCTCGGTGGGAGGATGTCTCCGGTGTTGGTGGTTGTGTAGTAGTAGTACTAGGCGCAGATCGATTGTTCTGGGTCGTCCTATTCTGAAGGACGTGGTTGGTACTAGGCTGATCGGACTGGTCGTGGCCGAGGTTGGGTCTGAGTGGCGACGGTTCGGGGACGGAGGAGGCTGAAGAGAACGGACGAGCGTATCTAAATATAGGTTCGACGAGCAAAGACAGGATATACTCGCCCATTGGAATGCTCAGACGCAGGATTGGACGAAAATAATCGTTTCATTTGGTATTTTGCACAAGAAAGACGTGTTTTCCAAGAGCGAAACTCGTTTTGCAGGGTTTTTGGGGTGGCGCACATGTGACCATGCGGGATGCAAGGACATGCAGCAAGCCCAGTCATAGACCAGCCGGCACCCAAAGTCTGAAAACAGGGGGGTGTTCAAGTTCAATCAATAATTAATTATAATGATGGTGATTAAAGCCAGGGGATAGTTATTACATGCTAGTACATCCAACTTGGGGAATTTCCCAAGGTATTAATTTTACATACGTCATTTTCTGCAGTGGATATGTTACGTTATGTATAGTACAGGTCCGGACGGTCAAGTCCGTCGCACATTAATCGAGCAGATAGGCGTAGATAGTAGATAGTAGGCGTCAATCATGGCCACAATAGAGATGAGTGAACGAGGCACGCCTTGATAAATTCGGACATCCGATTGATGATGGCTGAGCAGGCTTCATCTTAAGCAAGTACCGAGGCTCTCGTTCAGGAGCATCAAAGTGGAATTGAAATGCGTGTTTGCCGACCACCCAAGATAGCGCTGTGCAGCATCACGACTGTTGAAAAAGGGTTAGGTCCCTGTTGCGGAAACAGGCGAATGAAGACACTTACGGTTGTTTGGAAGGTCTGGGTCTTCTGGTTGACTGCTCCCAGAACCTGACATGCAACAAGTTCTTCACGATCTTGTGCTCCAGGCTGGCAGACGACGCGGCGGCTCGTTCAAGGAACAGGATGGTCTGCGCTATCTTGTTGCTGTCGAATTCGCTCGGGCTGCCCGATCTGAAGGCGGAGCGCAGAGTCCAGCGCAGGACATGGCGCTGCGGGGTCGAGTACCTCACAGCCTTGAGACCGGCGCGGTACAGCTGGCGGTAGGCCGTGGCGATGGCCGGCTGGGCCATGGACCATGAAGCGATGAGGGATACGTTGATGATAGAAGCAAGAGAGAAAAGTCACGGTAAGGCAGGACCGGCCCAACCAGGCATAGCGGCGGCCCGCAGCCAATAGGGCCGCCGCTCTCCACTCATACAGCGCCCTGCCCAACCGCCTGACAACAGGCAGGCACTGATCGCACTTCTGTTCTCGACTGTCTCGCTCTCGTCAGCCTCATGGGCTGCTGCTTATCTGCTGCTTGCTATACCATGCTGTCCTGCATGCAGTTTCTCTCGACCTCGTTACATGCATCGTCGGCTTGCGGCTAGTGGCGTCCTCGATTTTGATGTCTGATCGTCGTGGCGTTGTTGTCTGAGCAGCTGTTTTCTACATGCTGAACATACATCCATGACGCGCATCCAAAGGCAGCCTAGTGCTGCCCGCGTTCAAAATGGCTTGGCCAGGGTCAAGGCTCGCAAGCACAAGGTCATTATGGAGAGCATCACCCAGAAGAGGAAGAAGCTTCGATGCATTATATACTTCGAAGCCGAAGCCCCTCCGGGCTATACCTTCATCTCTGCAGGTAATCCCAAGTTTACGTCTGTTTGCAAGGAGATGTGCCGGAAGCACGGCCTCCAGGTTTTTGCGGTCACTGTAAGTCACTGTCATGCTTGAAAGAACCGGGGGGGGAGGGTTTTTTTTTGACACAAACACTGCGCAGACCACGCCCCATCAAAAAACGCATGGCCTATCCCAGCAAGTCCATCGTGTGGGGTACCACTTTCCGAGTAGGGTTGTAGCTACGGCCTGTATGGAGCTAGGCTTCCATGTCACAGAGAAAGGGAATGTATTGTCAATTGACAATTTCGGCACAGCGTCAAGTGGTGGACCATCTGACGCTGAATTGTCCCAAACCATCATCGACAAGGAAGCAAGAGATGTCATTAGAGATTTGTTCCCCAACATCCCCGACAATGATACAGACCAGATTATCAAAACTGCTTTCCAAAAGGTATATACCAACTGCTCTGTTCGAACAACTGACTAACGGCGTTTTAGGGGCAACGTAAAGTCGGCACTGCAGCCGAGCTGCCACTTGCACGCAGAGCACAGTTAGCCGTGGTAGCCCACATACGCCATGTCTATACTGAATACGACCAACTCCTCAAAAAGACGTCATTCCAGGAAGCAAGACGGAAGGTTGAAGATTCTACCCTGGAAAGGCTGGTTCAATGGCGCGGCGAAGACGAGAATGGTATGCCGGAACTTGAAGACGTTTTTCGCGAGGTCATTATTATTTCAGATGACGAGGATGAAGACGACGAAGGAAGTCATTCGAGCTATTCTTCAGAATTCGAGACTGTTGATCGCGACCCCAGCGTTGAAATTCTATCCAGCAATGTTATTACCGACAGACTTGAAACACAGGGCGAGAAAGACAATAATTTAGTGACGACT
Source organism: Talaromyces sp. DC2 (assembly GCA_039119965.1). Classification (NCBI taxonomy): domain Eukaryota; kingdom Fungi; phylum Ascomycota; class Eurotiomycetes; order Eurotiales; family Trichocomaceae; genus Talaromyces; species Talaromyces sp. DC2. The sequence goes on from JBCLNQ010000049.1 coordinate 415,031, forward strand.
CCTCTAGAGAACCCGAGTGCCGGGGAATTCACAGGAAGGTATAACATTGTACAGAGAGTTCCGGCTCAGAAATTCAACAAATCAAAGATTGATCGCCGAGGCTTCAACCGCTATCAAGCCTGGGATCGGGCCATGGGTCGCTACCGGGAGAGACAATCAACACAAGGCCGCCAGCAAGACTCCTTTGCCAATCATGGGATGTCTCAAGGCGATAGTATTAGTTACCGACCTTTGAACGATGAAGTCGATGAGCGTCTGAAGCGCCATCACATACCGGTGGAATCCTCCGTGAGTTTCACTATTCTAAGGACTTTACTCTGGTCTGACAACAAGCTAGTCTCTTTCTCGACATCATGCTCCAGACATCCTTCATTTTCCCGATGGGTCTATATTTAGTAAGATTCCTTCTAGTATTCCCGAAGAGAGAGCAACGCATCCGGCAAACTTTTCGCCCAAACCCCTGTTTGTGGCCGGTCCCAGCTTTCCATCTCATAGACGTGACGAAAATCCCCGGAAACGCATTCATCCCTCAGGAATTCTAGCCACGAACTACGACCGAGACAACTCATCTTTCCATGATAATACAATACTTCCCTCAATTGAGCATCCGGACTTTGTCAATACCCAACAGCTGCCAATAAGGGGCAGACCAAGCGGTTCTACATATACTCAAAGAGGGATCCACGACAATCCTACAACAACACGTGAACGACCCTTTGAAGATCTCTCCAGGCGAATTGATGTGATCACCCTTGATGATGACAACAGTGACCACCCAAAGCGAAGACGCTTAGAGTCCCATCATTCTCTCTCTAGTCTTCGTCGGCCCTCATCTTGTGGAAACGATGGTCTCGTTCAACGCATTGAGAAACAACAGCCAGATTCTCGTCACTACGTAGGGCGAGTTCTGGATGATAATGTGGTGCATACCGTGCCGACAACGAACCGAGATGCAAATATTTTAACAAGGGATCATTCGGAGCAAATAGTGCATACAATAGCTCACCCGAGACCATCACTCGAAAGACCTTCTATGGAAGTGATTCGGGAGCCATCCGAAAATTTTCACAGAGAAGACGGTCCTTTGATTGTGAACCCACATCTTGATCCACTCAGGCCAAATACAGTTCTAGTGCCCAGGAACAACAGTTATGTGATTGAGCGTTCACGGAACACAACTAATCGAGAAACTCACAGGCTATACAGACCAAGCCCTGGGCATGGCTCAGATGGTGCGGGATGGCGGGCCAAAGCTAACTCGTACGAAATGCAAAGAGAGATTATCAATAGTGAAGACCCTTCGCGAGCTGGGGGCGTGCTTAGTTCCCAGCTACACTCTATTCGGTCACAACCAAGTGAACGACATCAGCTGAGTGTCCCATATAACCAGATAGATTCCAGATCAACTTCTCGGTCCTCAAAAGACCCTGGCGCGAGGGATTGGACTCCTCCGGCTGCTCATCAATTGCACGGTGTCCGACCTACTTCGCAGAATTCGGGCTTTGTTGCCCAAAAGAAGAAAGACACCCTTCCTGTATCAGCGATCAGGAGGTATGAAGTGCAATTGGAGAAGTCGAGGAACTTTTAATACGAGTCTCAGGAGAAGAACATTATTGAAGAGCTACGCATGATATTCCAGTTTTGTTTATGTATCCGACTGTCTACTGTCAGGGAAACAGAGTTCAGTAGGAGCACGCATTTGTCTGGCGCACAGGTAGAGTTTCTTGTTGAGATGAGACAGAGATACCCCAGGCATTTTGAGTTTTAGACATTTTACTCCCATATCAGCATCAACGGTATTTCTGTGAATAGGTATAAACCCTTCAATAAAAAGATGTAAAGCAAGTAATTCATGGTCATTTCTATCACAGCGTTCGTATAATGTGGTATTCAGATTCGTAAAATTTGCATGAGGCCGGTATGCTGGCTGGCTGGCTGGCTGGAGGAGCACAACTAATCGGATTCATTTGACGAGACCAATATAATATCATAATTTCCCTTTCAGTCCACCTCCTTGTTCTTTACACCGGTTGAGGAGTGCCATCTGCCTCTCCGCTGTTCACGGCTTTGCCAGTCTTCTTGATGGTGGCCAGCACGGTGTCGTAAGGGAGCGAGCCTTCGGTAACAACGGTGGCGGTCTGCGATTCTAGGCTGACATCAAATGATTTGACACCTAGCGTAACCACAAAGAAATTAGCCTGTGGTTCATGGTTTTTGGGGCTGGAAGCATGTGTCAAGTCAAGCAGTCTCTCTCGCGCGCGCGCTCCCCTCCTTCGCGGGGGTTGTGACGAAAATGCAGCGCAAACATACCGTCCAGCTTCTTCAGCACTCTCTCCACGGCGCCAGAGCATCCTCCGCAGCTCATGGAGACGTTGAACTTGTATTGATGTTCAGCCATTGTTTGTTGATGATGATAGTTGGATTGTGCGGGGTATCGGCGGGGTGGTTAAATGGACTGGACACTGTCTGGCGAGTAAAGTAATGGGTGAGTTATGTTCTTGGTGTCAGCGGTTTAAATTTTTTTTTTTTTTTTAAAAAAAAAAGGAGAGGGAAAAGGGCTGATGAGATGGCCTTTATAGATGTAACAAGGCTACGAACGAGAATTGGCTGACTGAGTGATCATTATTACAAATGCGTCGCGGGCCCGCTCGAATAGGCAACTCAACTTAGTCTGATTGCCGCGATCGATGTCGACACCGCGGGTGATTATTGACTCATGCGTGTTTTACTTTATGTTACGCGCGAGTTCAATTCTTGGCTGATAATTGCGCACCGGAAAATTAATGCTTTCTTGAGTGCCTTATTTGTGTTTCATGTGCTCCTCCTCCCGCATGCCCCTCTTCGTCAGCATGGGTAGGTATACATACAAACATTCTGCCTGTCTAGACTGGGAATGGATTATGATTATGGTATTCCCCATTATTGAGAGAATGAAAATCTATTTCTGATCAGAACCCTGCTGCTCTCTTCTTTTTCCTTGCCCTGACATTACTCTTCTTCCCAGCCTCCCTGCCGCCAAAGACGCCCCGTTCGATTTGAGTCATGGGCAGGCTGTCTTTGGTGAACTGACTACTGGAGATATTGCCTCTGAATATATCCTGCTGAGGCTGGCTCCCAGGTGCTCGGACAATGGGCACAATCGGTGAAGCTCGTCTAGGTTTCGGAAGTTCCGCGAGACCCGTTGACCGCGACCGCGTGGGTGTGCGTTTGGGGGTTGTGGCCTGGGATGCCGATGTACCCTGAGACGCGAGTCTTTTCCAGTCGAGTGCATCTGGATCTTCTCCAATACTCCACTGGGAAAGAATATTTTCCGTAGCATCCGAGAGCGCGTTGTCGGTAACTTGCTGTGCCAGCATGCCGAGTCCAAGAACATCAAACGTCTCCCCTCCGTCATGTTGACTTTGCACGCCCTGAGAATCTTGACTCCAGCTCAATCTCGAGACGGATCGCTTGGACGAATTCTGGCCGCTCGGGGATGGCATTCCCATGTAAGCCATGCTTGCCAACGACAGTTCTGTAGACAAGTTCCGTATAGATTTCTCTTTTGCAATGCGGGTCCAGGCTGGCATTTCTCCAGACAAGGCAGACAGCCAATCGCGTATCAATTCATCGTACAATACCGACACATCGCAGTATTCAAGTGAACCGAGGGGTTTTGGTTGTCTGTCAGACGACTTGTCCAAAACCTCCAGGGGTAGATTATAAACCCTAAATCCTGCAGCTCGACCGGCCTCTGTTGACTGCAATCTGAACCATGAGAGGTCTTGAATGGTATCGTCTATATTAGAAGATATTGGCAAAGAGTCCATTATTTCAAGCCTATATATACATGATTAGTCGCATCTATAACAATGGTGAAACAGCTCTTACATAGTTTGACCAGTCATGGAGAAGTTCTCGGCTGGGTTTGCGAGTAATGGAACCAGTTCCTCCAAGCCCTGTCTGAGGCCTTGGTTATTACGAATCAATGTTGATGTGTCTCTCATATACGGCACGCGATATCCAGCAAGAGTGGCGTAGAGTAACGTGAAATCCACAACCCCATGGATAGAGTACGACTTTGACAAAGTAACTTGTGGTCTCATTTGTAAAAAGCTCTTCTGAAGACCCAGTCCATATGGATCTGATTCATTAGAGTCTGACACAACTGCATCAGTCAACTCTCTTTTCCGTATATTTGCGCTTTTCTTCACGAGCGGCAATGCCTCCCGACTGAATGATAAGTCCATTCCGGGCTCAAGGCCCTGGTTATGTGGCATGGAGAACAAGTGTTCACGGATAGACAATCTATCATCTAGCACAAATAGCTTAACAAGCCTCGCAGATGGCGTAAAATCGGTCTGACCAGTCGAAGCAGCTTGTTTGAGTTCCCTAAACAAAAGGGTTTTCAATGGAGCCTTGTGACGAATGCTCGCCAAGCCTTGATCGATAGAGGCCCCAGGAAGATGAATACGAAAGGGATCAGTCAGATATGTCCGCATGTCATCATCAAGGTCCACTGATGGAACCCGGAAGGCCAGAATGCAGGCATCAAGGCGGGAGTAGAGAATTAGGTAATAATCTAAACCAAGTTAATAGGACCTCAACTGCATGTGCGAAGCAGTCTCATACCTTCACCAATAGAAAGCGATGTCAGCCGTAGAGTTAGGTCATCCGGATCGCGGTGATGCTGCCACGATAATTGTGGAACTTGTGGTGACGAAGACTGCCCTTTGTGATTGCTAATATCTAGACACAAAATTCTCAACGTAGTTAGAATGAATAGCTGTGATGACTCTGAAAAGGCTTTCACATCCAATATCCACTCAGATGCAGAGCTCCAGTTGAACTCTATGTTGGAAGACGTAGTAGTACCATCCTCACTATTATACAACGCGGCGTCACGTCTATTGCATGCAATAAACGTATTTACATCGCCAACCCATTCAATCTTGCCCCATCCGTCATGCTGAACGTATTTGCTATCATCCACTGATCCATCTGAAGATCGAGACAGCGAGCCAGTTTGGAGACAATGTAGAGTTTGATGATCGCTGTTTTTGAATGCACCAGAAAAGTCCCAAATGTTCCAGTTGCCTTTCTCATCGATTATGCCGAGCTGATTTTGGGACCAGGGGTTAAAAGTCACGTCTGCCTGAGTACAACCGCCGGTCTGAACCGTGGAGATTTCAACGAGAGGATTCACATCAATGCGAGAGCGATTCTGAGTCTGAGATTTTTTGAAGGCAAAATGCCTAATCGGTCTAGTAAGCGACGGCCGTTTGTGGTATAAAGGTTGACAAACGAGTGTAGATGATTTCAGTCGAATTGCTAAGAGGTTATTCGGTCCTTCAAGTCCGCTGGAAAACCGAATTTGTCGAATAGGATTTTCGCCACAGGGAGCCTCAAAGGTGTCTACATCGCCGATGGTGGGAATACGCAGAGACGGCTGCATCTCTTGGTTGGTGCTAATCGTCTCATCATCAATCGCCCTCAGCGAAAGCACGTTTCCGTTCGCTCCGGAAGCAAACGCCGCAATAGGAACGCTTCGTAGTCTCCCGGGTCTGTCTACCTTGGACGGCGAGGCATTCCCAAAATCAAGCAAGGAGGATTCGTGTGGGTCGAAAAACGAAGTGGCCGCATATATCGCGTGAGAGGTTTCGTCAAGTCGTTTGAAAGACGAAGTTATCCCAAGTAGCTCAGGATAAGCTTTCAAAAGCGTTTGCTCCTTGTTTCTGTCTCTTTCGAACGGTAACGAGGTCCTCGATTGAGGAGGGACTGCTAGTCTCTGCAGCCCAGTGTATGAGAGAACATATCCTATGCGTTATCAGCTCCCACATCCGTTTCAGACATCGACTGAAACCTACTACGACTGAAATCGCGGGAAAAACTCCAAGCCTGGGATATGGAGCTGTAAGAAATCGGACTTGGATTTCCATATTGCAGGACATTGGTGTGATTATCATCCATTTGGATCTGTGGCGGCAGTTGCTGGCGTATCCGTTACTTCATTAGACGATTCACTCATCGCGAAAGGTGGTCATGGGCCTCTGTGGTGTTTGAGGCCCTCGCTGATAGCTCCGAAATGCCCTGTTGGCCTTGCGATCTCGACAAGTTCTTTGTGTCAAGCTGGTGACTCTTGAGTTGACTGCGAAAAGTTTCCCAGCGCGATTCCCACTTATTACTCAATCGAGCGTTGGCGGGCAGGACCGGGCGGGACCGACTAGCGGTTGCCCCCGCAACTGCAGCAGCCTAGCCGCTTCCGCCCAAGCGCGAAATGGCTTCACGTATTCGGGCTCCCCGCGTACAACGGCCGATTTCAACAACACACGCTCGAGAACGATAACCCCCGTCTAGATACCTACGCCTGTGGCTTTCAAAATGTCTTCTTTTGAGCCGTCGCTCTCGACCAGTGCCATGCGGCCTCCGCTGGCATCTACAGAAGCTCCGTCAATGGCAGACTCTCTCCCAAGCATAAACTTCGGCTTCGAAGATCTCCGCAGTAGAATGGCACAATTCACAGCAAAATTCGACGCTTTCATCGAACGGGGCCGGAAGCAAGTGCTGGAGGAGCGCAATCAATTTCACATTAATCTAGCAGAGTTTCAGAGTAAGCGCCCCCACGTGTTGCAAGTATCAGCGCTTTCGCTAACGGTGACGCGACAGAGGACGAAGACATGAAGCGAAACGATATCAAAATCCTGACTGCAAAGACCCAAGATCACTCCCAGACCGTTCAAAGGGAAGCGGCCGAAGCGGCCGAAATCCATGCGCATATCTCATCTTTAACGCTTGAGCGCGACTCGCGGTTAGCGAAGCGAGATAGACTGAAGCGACAAATAGCGGAAACGCAAGCAGCCATCGACCAGAAGCTCGAGGCCCAAAAGGCTCACTCTCAGTACCTGGATGCACAATCGCGACTCAACATGCCAGAACTGGAATTTTGGCAGGATTATCTTTGCATGCGGATTGAAGGCGCCGGCAGAGAAGACCGTCTCAAGATCGTATATAGCCATATTCTCGAAAGGGACTGGGATAAGGAGGCCTGGTTCGAACTTGGAACTGCTTCCAGAGACTATGAGATTTATCACACCAAACCCAAGCTGGACCGAGCTGCTGTCGAGCGCGAGCTGGATGCTGTCAACGAAGACCGAGATTTTGGTGCCCTGCTGAAGAGAATGCGGCGATTATTTGTCGAGTCGATGAAATAATGTCTTTTTTTGTTCCATACCCGTTTGTTGATTCCCATAGATTATGATATTCCGATTTCTTGTACCTAGCTATAATAATGTATGCAACGCCGCCACCAAGGCTATGAGGATTCCCCATTTCATTTCATTTCATGACCATAACACCCATCATCAGTTGGTTACAAGCTTGGATATTCAGCTTTCCAGGTTAATCTAGCCGCCCGTTGCCTCTCGGTAAAACCATATGCTACGATGCGCGCCAGCTGTAGCAAACCCTTCAGTCTTTCCCAGTTTAGGCAACCACTTCACACTCCATATAGCTTTTTCGGCCTCAGAATGCGTTGCGACACATGTTCTGCGTTCAACTGACCACACCTTGACTTTGCCGTCGAAAGAACTACCCGGTATCAGAGATAAAAATAAGGACAATTCGGTAACCACACTCACCCGCTAAGAAGATACTCTCCGGTATGACTCCAATCGAGAGACAGAACCCATGCTGAGTGTCCAGAGAGATGGGCAACTTGCTCACCAGACTCTGTATCATAGAGTACAATAACCTTGGAGTCTCCTGCTGCCGCCAACAACTTTCCACCAGGAGAGAATGCAACAGTGCGCACTGGTTTCACGAGTCCTGTGTAATAGTGAGTTTAGTGTGTGCTTTGGCAAACTAGTTATTGAGAGCCTTACCGGATAATGAAAATGGCATTCGACCAGTCTCGTTGTTGAAAATGTAAATGCTTCCGCTTTCATGGCCACTGGCTATATATTTTCCATCACTAGACTGGGAACATGTCAGTAGGGGATATGCTTTGATTGTGTCCAAATATGCTGGCGTACCATATCAATGCAGGTGCCAAAGGTCCCTTTGGTTTCGTAGCTCCGGAATTGCTCTCCATTACTAGCCAGATCCCAGACTTTGATGAGACCATCATGTGTTGTGGCAGCAAGATACTTGGCATCGTCCGACAAGGTGATTGCCCAGGCATCTGACTGTTTCAGGACATCTGCGCGGGGCAGGTTAGAGAGAACATTCTCAAAAGCAACAGTATAGTAAATCTTACTCGACAATTTCGTCACTTCGGACCATGTCCCATTTCCACACGCCCAGATTTTGATCTCTCCGTCGAATCCAATACTGGCTGCATTTTCGCCATTTCTGGACGTGACAACATGATGACATCCGATCTTGTGGGCAGCCTCAATCGTTTGCGCCAGCGGAAAATCAGCGTCCGCGGTGGAATGGACTTTGAGGGCAGACGCGCCCGAAGCTGATATTATTTGGTTGGACGTCACAGCCAACGAGAAAATATCAATTGGGTGGGCTGTTGCGTGCGTGCAGCTATTGTTAATAATGCCGATCCCATAATGCGTATTGCGGGGAGAATGACTTGCCGTTGTCCGCCGAACTCCACGACAGATATTGCTTAGACTGTGAATGAAGCCTACGTCAGAGCTTTATCATATCACAAGGAAACCTGTACGCCATCTTACCATGCCTCTTGGATCCTCCTTCCGGTATCGAAAGAGCTTGAGGAGGGAAGGTTATGATTGTCAAGTCTGGATTCTTCGTTGCCAAGACCCGCGGGACTCTTGAGGGCGGACTATTTATCCTACAAACGGGTGCACGTCGACCCAAAAAATTTTTCAAAGAGCTTCTCCTCATTTCAATTGGAAGTGAAATGAAATAAATAAAATCAAGATAGGTATGCAAGTAACTATAGTACAATAATTTATTCTTTGAAATAGTCCCAATGCTCAATGCTCAAAAAAAAAAAAAAAGGTACCCATATTGCGCCTATCATCATGCGTGCCCTAGACTTAGACCTCAGGCAATATCCAGAGCACAAAGTATCTCACTCGACTATATTCTTCCATCAAAACGGGTCAAGGGTCTTCCACTTTTCCTTGATTTCTGTTCCCACAATTAGCCATCGAATGAACGGAAACATGAACGGAACACAAAAGATCCCAGCGCATCGCATACCTTTCACACAGTTGGAACATAGGACATGGGGTCTCTTCGGTTGGCCGCAAGACGGGCACGTCCTAAAGTTCTTGATGTCCTTCAATGCCTTGCCAGCCATTTGACGATGCCGCCTTTTCATGTGCGAAGTCTTTTTCTTGGGGACGGCACGGAGGATGGACTCCCAGATGTCGGTGAGCAACGACGGGAAGATGCTGGTCAGGGAGCCATTCAGGACCGAGAGCGCTGTAGGGACAGACCACGGCAGGCGTATCGTGTGTGGTTGCAAGATTGCAGGAAAAATCGGTCGTAGCGACGGGCGCGCAAAACTTCGCGTCAATTGCAATGCCATGGTGAACGGCGACAGGTGCGGCAGGCAGGCGTCGACAGAGCAGAGACCGGCCTCTCTGAGCAGAGTGGCAAGCAGTATCGAAATGAAGAATGTGTGACACAGCACCCGTGTATCGCTGAAGATAGAGAGTACGTAGTCGTGACTAGCTAGTTAGTCGCTTGTCAAAGGTCGTCAAAGAGCTGGGCTTGGGCGCTAGTCCTCTTCGGGCCTGGCGGAACCGACCCCTGACCCGCTGGCGGACAATAGGGGGCGAACCTCTCTCAACCTGGGCCCAAAACTGCTCGAGCACGCCGCTGGGAAACGCCCCAGACCTAGTCTTTGCGGGACACTTCTTGACTTTCCTCGTCTGCGACCTCATTTTTCTCGACTCTGTATCCTCAAGCCATTCTTACCTGACTCCCAATCTACCATGGCCTCCGCCGCGAACGTGTCCGCTCCCCCGAGCACCGTCTTTCCTCGCAGCCATGTCGGTTTCGACAGCATCACGTCGCAGATCGAGCGTAAGCTCTTGAAGCGTGGTTTCCAGTTCAATGTCATGGTTGTCGGTGAGTGCAATCCATTACCTTGATTGAATTGGCCAGCAAACTAATGATAATGTGATCCGTCAAGGCCAAACTGGGCTGGGAAAGTCTACCTTGATCAACACCATTTTCGCCTCACATTTGATCGATTCCAAGGGTCGTTTGACTCCTAACGAGCCCGTCCGCTCTACTACGGAAATCCAGACCGTCTCTCACAGTACGCCCAAGATTCCAATTTGAGAAAAAAAAGGAAATAAAAAAAAAAACATTTGTTGACCATTTCTCTAGTCATCGAGGAAAACGGAGTTCGTTTGAGGCTGAACATTGTCGACACCCCGGGATACGGTGACCAGGTGAACAACGACCGATGGTATGGTGTCTGCCTTTGCAATTGAGAATGCACACTAAATTTTGAACAGCTGGGACCCAATTGTCAAATACATCAAAGATCAGCACTCTGCTTACCTTCGCAAAGAGCTCACAGCTCAACGTGAACGTTATATCCAGGATACTCGTATTCACTGCTGCTTGTTCTTCATTCAGCCTTCCGGCCATGCGTATGTGAAAGGAACCCCGAAATATCCCAAAATTGGTACTGACCTCCAACGTCTAGTCTGAAGCCAATCGATATCGTCGTCCTCAAGAAGCTCTCCGATGTCGTCAACGTTGTTCCCGTCATTGCCAAGTCCGACTCACTGACCTTGGAAGAGCGACAAGCGTTCAAGGAGCGCATCAAGGAGGAGTTCACATTCCACAACCTGAAGATGTACCCATACGATAATGACGAACTTGATGACGAGGAGCGTGTGATGAACGTTCAAATCAAGGTGATTTCGCTTGGGACTGAATTTCGACAGAATCTTGCTAACATCAAAGTAGGACATAATTCCTTTTGCTGTTGTCGGTAGCGAAAAGAACATTGTCGTGAACGGAAAGCAAGTCCGGGGACGACAGAACCGCTGGGGCGTGATCAACGTCGAGGATGAGAACCACTGCGAATTCGTCTATCTTCGAAACTTCTTGACCCGCACCCACCTTCAGGACCTGATCGAAACGACCAGCCAGATACACTACGAGACTTTCCGTGCCAAGCAGCTGTTGGCCTTGAAGGAGAGCAGCGCTGCCGGTGGCCACAGCGGTGGCAGCAGACCCATCAGCCCTTCTGCTGAGCGAGAACTCAGCCGAAACTCCCAGCGGGTCAACATGAATGGCTACTAATTCGATTTTGATGGATACGGTAATAATTGCAGCCGGTACTGTCATGGCTGGCGAATCAGTCCAGAAGGAGAGAAAATGTGAACAAAAGCTTATTATTCGAGGCCTGAGGTGGCTTTTCCTTTCCTTTTGTTACAGATATCCATTTTAACTGTTTGTGTGTTTCGTATGGAACATTATCTCTTTTTCTTTTTTTTTTGTCAAGTCATACCTCTTACTCTCCCTACGTGCGGATGGACTTCGGCTTGTCTAGCTAAATCTCCTTGAATTCTCAAATTTTGTTGTTGCTGGTACTAGGGTTTTAATTATTTTATTTGGCTCTTGGCATTTTTATAAAAGGCGTACACGTATTGTTTCCTTTTTTCCCTTTGCGTACCAATTTTTAGTGCCGGTCCTCACCGCCCACATGGATATCGGCTTCGCCCTGACTTGATAGACAACGCTGCGCAACCTCACGAAACCAAAAGAGACCTCGCGTATGCCTTGTAGCCTCGTTGCAAAGGGGCCTGTTAGACTCTTGAAGAATATCACGCTGTCGAAGAATATTTCCCGGTGCCACTTTTACACTTCTTCACTAATGGCCGCTTCTAGTACGTCTCTACCGTGATACTCTACTATTACTATTGTCATGGACTAAATCACTTCTTTTTCTTACAGTTCAGAATTGCCGACCAGTGGTCGTCTCGGGCCCGTCTGGCACCGGAAAATCCACTCTTTTGAAGCGCCTTTTTGCCGAATTCCCCGACACCTTTGGGTTTTCAGTTTCGAGAAAGTGAACCCCGGACATTTTGGCGTAGTTGGATATATTTAACAGATTGTGCAGATACGACCCGTGCCCCAAGAGATAAGGAGGTCGAAGGAAAGGATTATTACTTCACAACCAAGGAAGACTTCCTGGCGCTTGTCGAGGCAAAAGGGTTCATTGAGCGTGAGTGGATGCCTACGTACACACGAGTTATGTTTTCTAACCGACCGTTCTCTCTCTGAACAGATGCCCAATTCGGTGGGAATTACTATGGAACCAGTGTTCAAGCTGTGAAGAATATCGCTGAGCAGAAGAGAATATGCATTCTGGACATTGAAATGGAGGTATGGTTTTTTTTTCCTTTTTCTTTTTTGGACCAGATGTGACTCTAGAAAAAGACAGCTAATCAGTACCTTTTTCACTGTTGCAGGGTGTGAAGCAAGTCAAAAAAACCGATCTCAACGCGCGATTCCTCTTCCTGGCACCGCCATCCATCGAAGAACTCGAGCGTCGACTGCGCAGCCGCGGCACCGAGACAGAAGAAAGTCTGGGCAAGCGATTAGCACAGGCCAAAGCAGAACTCGAATATTCCAGGCAACCCGGCGCACACGACAAGATTGTGGTCAACGATGATCTTGAGACTGCCTACAAGGAATTCAGGGACTGGATCGTTGATGGAGGTAAATTCGGCGCAAGTGAATAAATGCAGCAGCTAAAACCAAAATTTCGTCATGACAATTTACGCCAAAAAATAAACACGCATATCGTCAAAAGCTTATACCCGATTGGATCAAAACAGTATATACATGTGTTTGGAGGTTTTATTATAACTCATATGGGTTTTGAATATCAATTGAAGTCGGTCGTTAAAAATTCGTCTGCAAGACCTGTAAAGAAAGAATACTGAGGTAAACATACAACTAACAATGAGAATATAGTTCTTAAAAATGATATATATCACCTCATTGAGGCGACCTTAAACCTAAACCGGCAGTAGACCCAGCTCTGCTTTTTGCGCCTGTTTGGGCTTCCTGTTCCAAGAAATTCGACCACAACTCTGCCAGTGATTCTTTACCAGAGCTGCCGTTCTCCATGTATTCAGTGGCGGCCAAAGACGGCGAACTTGGTCTTCGACCAACTCCAAACGTTGGCACTTGAAGTCCACCTGATGTTCCAGGACGAGTGAGACCTGCTTGTTCGCGTTGGTCTGGATAGAGAGATATTAGCTTGATTTTGATTAGCATGGGTTCTCTTCATACCGTCATTCCACTGTAAAAGAGCTGCTATGAGCTGCAAAATCTGAAATTTCTTAGGATCGGACCGATCCAGGGCAAGAAAATGAAGAAAATGATTGGTAACAATATGCCTAGAGAGAATCAGCAAACCATATCCAGGTTGTTGTAGAATTAATTCTCACCTATCAACATTATCTTCCGGTTTGCCTTTCTTCAAAAATCGCAGCGCTTTCGTCAAGTGATCGTTGAGTGTAACAGCTTCATGCCGCAGCTTTCCAATTAATAGATTCTTCTCTTTGACGTCTTTCTCAAACGGAAGAAGTCTCTCTAGTTCCGTCTGCGCTTTTTTTAGTTCAGCTTCGGCTCCATTGGCCCTCTCCTCGGCCTGTTGTACAGATCCCTTCAGCTCTTCGAGCTGGGCGTCGGAGCTCTGAACAAGTTCACGCAATTCCTGCTTCCGAGCTGATATGCTGTTAGTGCTGCGTGGTCTTGTAGAGAAGAAAAAAAAAGCTTACCATCCTGTATTTCTTGCAGTGCTCGCTGCAGTCCATCAATTGTAACTGATTGCGTATTGTTCTCGTCCACTGCGGCTTTATAATCGTCACGAAGAGAGGAAAGCTGTTCTTCTAGGTCGTTGACTTTTCCGACCAGTCCTTCTCGGATCGACCGCTCTTCCATAGCCAGAACTTCCCAGTTGTGCATTGCCTGTTTTGCTTCTTCGAATTCGATGCGGATGTCCGATTCCTGGTTGATGAGCTCTTCCTTCTCTTTGAGCCAGTTTTGTTGGGAAATGGTTGCTCTGTCGCGCAGATTTGCCAACTCGTTGGAGCTCTCAGCTGCATCTTTTTTCAGGTCTGCTATCTGTGCCGTTTTCTCGTCAAGCTCTCCCTTTAGCGCCGAGCTCTCGTCCTCCAGTTCCTCTATGCGAGTCCTCGCGCGACCAAGCTCTTCCTAAACAAAAATGAGTAAAAATCTTAAAACGCCAAAAATCGAGTAGATTGCCATACTGCATCCTCTTTAAGTCTCTCTCCCAGTTGTGACTTGATCGTGTTGACCCTCTCCATCAGTTTCTGAAATTGGGTTTCGGCTTGTTCTTTTTTGGTCTCGGACTCAGTCAAGCTCTGCTGGAGAGCTTGCATTTCTTCTTGGTGCTTATGCTGGAGCTCTTCGAGAGACTTGCGTAGTCCAGTCACTTCGACCCGGAGTGAGTCACGGTCTTGCATCAGCGCATCGAACTTATTCTCTGTTTCAGCGGAGGTCGTCGCTTCGGTCTGCTCGGGTGCATCATTAGCCTTTGAGGCAGTTGTTTCCTTTGCTTCTTGCTCATTTTGGTCGTTTGTCTCTGGGTCTTTGCTATCGGGGTCGTTCGTTGATGTTCCATTGGCAGTTTCGTCTTCGGTCTACTCCCCGCAGTCGGTTAGCCAGCGTATCCCTAAGCAGCCAGCGATTGACTCATACTTTCGATTCCTGATCCGGCTCTTCGTCGGCCACAGCTGTGGTGTTCACATCCTCGTCACCGTCCGTGCTTTGCTTGGCCGCATTGTTGCTGCTGTTGTTGCTGCTGTTCTTCTTCTTGTTCTTCTTGGATTTCGAGCCTGGAGGAGAGCCGACAAGCTCGTTAGTTGCACAGCCATTGTCTTGCAGAAGTAGGGCCGGACTGACTGGGAGGCGCAGAGGCCTGCTTTTCAGGAGACATTGTAGCTTGGGCGTGGCCGTGACAGATCCAGGTCTGGTCAACGCAGTACGTATACAGCTTGGACAACGCGGGCCGAGAGCCAAGTCCAACACTTGCAGGCGCAACGAGTTAGCGTGCGGAGCCCCCGTCGAAACGGCTTTGGCCTCCACCTGCCTACGCAGTCCTGTCATCAAGATGTTATTTTAATCATCTACTAGCACATCGTATTATTTTATTCATTTACTAGCACATCGTGATTTCTCTTCCCTCCTACGTAATCAACTTTGCAAACGGGCCTCGATCATTCGGTAGGTAGACTATTATTAAAAAAAATGCTTCATCACATGAAATCGTCCAAAAAGTCCGCATCGCGGTCTTGATTGCTGCTCTGCTGTAGATTCTCCTCGCTGAACATGTCGTCGTAGGCATGCTCCTTTTGCCATTTCAACTGCTCGCGCTCCTGTCGCTCCCTCTTTTCTGCTAGCTTTTTCTCTTCTCGTGACTTCCGCTCGTTGCGTCTCTGCTTCTTCAGAATCTCTTCCTTCTCGGCCTGCAGATCGGGAAACTTTTCGACGCGCGTCTTGTTTAATCGGTTGACGATGGGGTTTTGACGCACCGAGACAAAAACCTTTTTCACTGATTTGGGGTTGTGGAAGGACACTTGTCCCGTGGCCATGGACGCATCTTTCTTCAAGTTGGCCCATGGCGTGTAGATGACGGTGATGTTGTCTTTTTTGTTCCCTATATAGTAGTATACCATATAAGCCTCCTTCATTTTTTTAACCGTCTGGAGAGAAATGGCTACCTTCGATCGAGTTGGCCTTGGTCAGCTGGGCGCAATCTTCCAGGAGTTCTTTGGGGATGTTATCCCAAGTCTCGCCCTCTCGAAGGCGTAGGTATACGTGCGCACTCGATAAATTGTCGACATGGAACTAGGCCGAAGCTGTCAGGCTATGTTGTGCGAGATGAACCAAAGCAGGGAAGGGGGGGACGAAACGAACCCTGGAAGAAACAAAGAATCAGTCTCTCTCCAGGCCAAAGATGCAATTGCCGGGTGATTTTTTTTTTCTTTACCAAACATCAGATTCCAGTCCATGTTTTATCAGTTCCTCGTCTACGCGACACACAATGTCAGCTCCATTTGTTCAAACATTCTCCTCGAGCGCAAAAGAGACGGACTCTCAAACTTGTCTTTGCCGACATAAATCGTCGCCGAGGGATTCACCACGTTGGACACGAAATAGTACACCATTTTGCAGTCAGCTTCGAGAGCGGGCGTGGATGGCCTGCAACCCCCGTCACTCTGGAAAGAGTATCAAATTCATAAAACGAAACACCGGACAGTTCGAGGCTGCTCAAATCGGATGCAAGAATTGGCTTGATGTTTCTGTTGGCGGCGTGTGGCGCGCGCGGGGCAGAATCGACCGCCATTAGCCAATGGAGAAGGTCACTAGTGCTATGCTGTGCTCGCCTGGCGGATATATAGACACATCGAAGCTGTACACAATGTCGAATGAAGCCGAAAAAGCCGTTACGCGTCGACGGTGCTACTAACTATGTCCTTGGTTCCCCTCGCTCTGGTGTTCCAGAGCAGAGGGATTCTATATCCCATGATCTCATCGCGGTGGAAAGTGGCTCAAAAGCTTTTCCGCGTTTTAAGATTCCCACACAACCTGGCAGAAATACTACGGTCACATCGGTGCTGTGCACGTTTGTTGAACAGAAATTATAATGATTTTTTCCTTGTATCAGGCTTATATATTCTTCTAACCTTGACCACACCGGGGAGGGGAAAATTATTGTAGAACAGCAATATTCCCGGATTGCTGTTGTCCATGACGTTGCACAATCCTGATTGCGCGATGACATGGCTATATTTTGTCCTCTTGAGGTGACGAAAGAGGAAATGCAGATAATGGGGGAGAAAAAAGAAGAAGAGGAAGGGGAAGAAAACTTAAAAAGGTAGCCGGAGTAAGGGTTCCCCAAAATAGAAAGTAGTATTCGGTCTCGTAAATGCAAGCATTTTACGGGTAGAGATGTGATGTTGAGATGAAAACGTGAGTTCGATGCAGGCGCATCCTGTTCTGAACCGATCCTGCCGGACAATTTTGCTATCTCCCTTTCGCGGGTGTTTAGATGATGAGCCTGGAAAAGAAAACCGAATCTTCGGCGGCTTCGTGGCGTTTGAAAGTTCAAACGCCTCGGCCGTGACTCGACCGTGACCCACCAAACGATAATACGAGGCAACACAAGACATAAAAGAATTCGAGACCATTTCCAGGATCATGCGCTGCAGTTTCCTTGAATGCTAGAGGCATCTCCATGAAAGCTGTTCCAGTACCGTTCGACGGCCTGTCTAGCAACAGTAGAACTGCCAAAGCGCTTTCGAAAATAATTGAAAAGCGCAAACTCGTCCGGTGTCAAAACATAGCTGTTGGGTTGTGCTTGTATCTTGTTCCAGAGTTCCTGGATCGCCGCCTCGAGTATGGCGCTTGTCTGGGAATCGATAGGACCATCGTTGCTATTCCGCGCGCGGTCCAAAGCCTCTCGAACACCAGTCATTGCAGGTGATTTTTTTCCCTCTCTTTGTAGTGTGGTTGAATTATTATGATTCCCCCCTCAGACCGGGTATCACAAATTTGATACCCGATCACTAGAAATTGGGAGGGAAAAAATTATTTTAAGAAATAAAAAAAGTTTTGGGAGGATTTCTGCGTCGACGCTGGGATGCAAACGATTCCTCTGTAGGTCCAGCCACAGTAAGAGATCCCGAAGTCCCCGGGATTAGAGCGCCTATGAAACCAGCACAGCAGGCTTCCCTAGAAATAATGACGAATCGCAGAGCTGTGGTACTGCATTGAGATGTGTCATGATTTGGCGGGCGATGCTCCTGCAGACGCTCGAAACAAGAAATTGAGGGAAAAGGAAGAGCGGGCTGGTTGGGGGGGTGTGGGGGGGGGGGGGATCCAAAAAAGTAGAAAAAACCGGTGAGAGAGCAGAGCAGATTAGGCAGCCCCTCAGGAACCTGGATTCGGCATTATATTAATCTCAAACAACCGGAGATTTCTTTAGCCTGCGTTGGATCGTCAACGGCTATGCAACACCATGTGGCACAGTGGGTCGGCCGTACCCCTCTTGAGTCATGAGACGATGGGCCTGGCTGTCCCGGTGGTGACTCAAATACGCAGGATATTCTAGGAGGGACTGGGTTTCAGTGTTCACATGGTGCCAGGCTGTTCATCTGTTCCCCTTGCTGTCAGCGGCGGAAAAGCCGGAGAGCTTTGGCATTGAGACGCATCCAAAGCTGATAGATCACAGGGCAGGACAGGCAGGGAAGCAAGCACTCGGGCACACTCACCTAGAGCAATTGGTCAGGCAGGAGAGGAGACTGCAGATGCAGACAGCAGCAGGATAACGCATGCAAGAGGGACGACACATCGGCTGCACACACGTAGGAGAAGGGGGGAAAGGAAGAGGAAGAGAAGAGAAGAGGAAGTGGTGGTGGTGGCCAGGCTGGAAGGAGGCAGGCACGGTTTAAGGTTTCGGAGCTAATGGGCGGCCGGACTCGAAGCCCGCGGCTTGTGGGGGGCCGCGATCTGCCCTACGACTGCATCCAGTATAGCTGCACGAAGAGTCTATTTGCCTACAGTGCTGCTACAGGGCTATGTATATTGGGATTTCACTAGCTTGCGGGCTGTCATGGAGTGGCGGCCACTTTGCCACAATAGAGTACCGACCTTATAGTAATGCTATTCCAGAGTACTCGGTAATGTACAAAACTGACGCTTCCACCTTATTTGTTGACAGGCGAGTCCGGCCGCATGGCGATATCTTGCTTGGCAGACTCCTTGGTGGAACGGTCACTGTCGAGTATATCGGCTGGTCCGTCTAATAAATCGTCAGCATGTACATAAATATTGATACATGTCTCGCAACGTAGACCACACTCACCGGTTCTCGAGAACCTCGTTCTTTCTTGCTCGCTAAAAGAGACCGCCTTTCCACTCTCTACTTCCTTTCGCGTCAGTTTCTGCCGGTTCGGAGGCAGGCCCATGGAGATCAAATATTGCACCGAGTCGGTCCACTCGAGCGCCTTTCTCTTCTCGTCCCAGTTCAGTTCTTCGGACATGAGATCGATGATGCCGGGCAAGGCCTCGAGAGCTGCTTGCGCGTTCAAAAACGCCAGGCGCATCCTGCGGGCTATAACATCGACTGCGGTTTGAGCATATTCATGCCTCACTGCATAGCGCACTTCCCCGTCGATAAACGGGTAGAGAGCCGAAACTCGCTTACCACGAAGAGGGAAACGAGAGAAAGTCGGAGAAGACAATGCGGCAACTTCCCAGGCTCGGTCTCCGTAGGATTCCGTCAAGTGCTTTGCAACATCCGTTTCGAGACCAAAGTGCTGGATCAAATTGATGAATAGAGTCTTGGAGAATCCATGCGCTCCAACGAGGCGAACTTGGTGGGTTTGGCACGAGCCGTTAAGGGTAAAGTTATCTGTCTTTAGTCCTGTGCCACTCACGTCTGGAATTTTCTCTACTCTTCGTGGCTGAAGACCAAACGTCTTGATGGATTCATCAACTGCCTCTTCAGCCATCTGCCGGTAGGTTGTCCACTTTCCTCCCGCACACGTGAGGAGACCGGATGCTGACACGGTGATCAGATGGTTTCGCACCAGAGATTCAGTATTTTTAGCCTTGGGGTCCCGAACCAACGGCCTAATACCTGCCCATGCCGCAAGCACGTCTTCTCGTCGCACGTTGATGTCCGGAGCCAGATAGCCGTTGATTTCAGAAAGGATCCACTCAATGTCTTCCTCATTGGGCTGAGGATGGGGGGTGATATCAGTCGCGCGGTCAGTTGTTCCTGCAATAGTGTTTCCTTGCCATGGCAGGAAAAATATTACTCGTCCATCCGAAGTAGAAGGGTCTATAAGCCCCATGTTGGCTGGACTAAAGTATCCGGGCAATATGACATGGACACCCGAGCTGGGAGCCACAATCTCCTTCACAGCCGCGTCGTCCATTTTCCTAATGGAGTCGGAGAAAGGACCGGTGGCATTAATGATGCCTTTTGCCCGGATGGAGAATTCCTCTGCGTCCTTGCCGTTCTTTTCGGAAATAAGATCTTTAACGCGGGCTCCGTTGAGTTTCCCTTCGGAATCTTTAGTTAGGCCAGTCACTTCTAGGTGGTTTACCACGGTGCTTCCGTATAAAGCTGCCGTTACTGCCAGGGAAACGTTCATCCGAGAATCATTATGGGCACCATCTGCATTCTTCAGTCAGCAAACTGAAACTGGTCCTCATTCAGGGTCCTTACCATAGTAGACTACGGCCCCAAAGAGGTTCTCCTTTTTGAGCATCGGGAAAGCATCCAAAGCCTTGCTGTGCGTGAGAAAATACGAACTTTCAATCCCTTCGGATCCAGCCAAGTAATCATAGAACTTGCAGCCGGCCCAGAAATACGGAGCCTGCCACCATTTTTGCACTGGGACCATAATTGGAAGCCACATGGAGAGGTGTGGAGCGGTGTTTAGGAAGTATTTTCGCTCACGAAGAGCTTCTTTCACCAGCGAGTATCTGAATAGCAGTCAGAAAAAAAAAGTCGGCGCTGCAGACTTGGACCTTACTGGTTATAGTCAAATTCCCAGACAGCTTTCTCCAAGTAGCGAACGCCGCCGTGGACCAGCTTGGTACTCTTGCTGCTTGTCCCTGCACTGAAATCATCTCTCTCGACTACAGCAACCTTGAGACCTCTTGTTGCCGCATCCAAAGCTATACCTGAGCCTGTCGCGCCTCCTCCGATGACGAGCAGGTCATAGGGCTCTTCGCCCTGTGTAGTATCCGAAGCGCTGCGCCTGAGGTCTTCGATATGCTCGGCACGGGATTTGATCTGGGGGAAACTGGGCGGCACGAGTTTTCCTGAGCTATATCCAGGAGGAGGCACAACTGCCGGCTCAGAGCCTGGAATTGTGCGGGGGCGGTACGAGATATAGAGAATGCCGGCTCCTGTAGCGAACGCGGCAGAGGTATACAACAGTGGGCGCATGAAGCGCCGCGAGTGTTGGGCGGCCATTCCGAGAGCAATTGGATGGGCCTTTGATGTGAAGGGACGATGGGCCTCGTTGTAGTCAAGGGCTGGGCAGGAGACGTGCGGGTGAGGTTGAATTGCGATGACGTAGGAAACAGGGAGCTTCATGACCCACCCGGAATGTCGTACCATTGACTGTGCCCACTGTCATATATTTATTTATAATGTGTGTATGTGTGTACCCTATTTCAATGTCGGCAAGCTTTAGATATGTTAAACTCGACGAGCAGTTTCAATGTGGAATGTCTTGCATCTTGGAAAATATAGGTTATATAGTATGGTGATCAATTGACTTTGTATTGATGTGTGAGAGCCAGAAACATCACTGCCATTGATGCCACCCTTAGTTTCAAATTTTCTTTACATAAAAAGCTTGTAGACCATCTGAAGCCAAGCTGATTGCCTGTCAAGCATCAATTGATGAAGCTCTCCATAAAACTGAGCGCTTGACATGTTCGCGAGAAGATGTACAGCACGCAGCCTAACCCCAATCAGGAAGGTGTGGGGCAAGGGCTGTTCAATCAACAATATTATAGCATGTGTACAAATATGTATAAATATATAATTAATATACTAAGCTACGTAATCCTCGACTCGGTTATAAAATTTTTAATTTTATTGGCAATTGATTTTGTGAATTGGTTCCCCGGTCCTCCTGTCTCATGCGACAATACACGACCTTGGTAGAACACGATGTCACGAGATGGTTTACTGTACGTAGTATAAACCAGGCCAGATAAAATTAGACACCTGAAACCATTTCCCAGGTAAGGTTCCCAAGAAAGTTAGACAACACAGAGTTTGACGCCAATTACCAAATGCAGAAGAACATGCAGCAGAAGGGGGCACTTGGCCACAACTACCTGCAGCCAACCAGGCTAAATATCTTGAGTGTCTCTCGCAGTACGCATGACCGATCAGCTACCTTGTGACCTATCTCGAACGAGCAGCCGTAAGCACTTTATTTGATTCCCGCCAATGACTGACAGCTGACGGTTCTCTTTGACAAGCCACAGCAAGGAGTATTGCGTGGGGTTGGTTTTAAAATTTTTAAGCGAAGCAGATTCATTCATAGTACATGCACATAATTGCATGAATCGCGCATCCAGGGGGGGAAATCAATCTATCTCTGAGTGTAGTCATAATGCATGTTAAAAGCCATGGTAGTATTTTTCCCCACGCCAGCCAATCTTCAAAACGCTCGAAACAGTTTATTGCATATTTTAAACACAGCCATTCTAGGCGTATGAAACCAACCGCACGAGTAAAACACGAGGTTCATTTATTTTTGCAGGCTCTAGTGTTCTTGAAGAGGGTAGGGTGAATCCCATCCCTACGGAAAAACAAAAAAAAAAACCAGTATCACTGAGTATATTTCGGGGGCCATCTGGTTCTTGTATGGCACGAAAAAGTGGAGATGCAGAATAATAAGCGTTTGCATGTCAAATGGGTATCATAGAGTCGTGATGGCCGAGTGCCATCTTTGCAGAACCTGAGAGATGACGTAGGTTCACGAGACAAATCGTTACGAAGACATTTGGCGTCTTTTCCAATCTCGGACCGGGTCAAAGTACCCGGTATAGTCATGCAGTTCATGCTTGATTTGGTTGGATGATGACGAGGACGTTGATGCCAGCAGCGACGACGAACTTTCGAGAGATGAACTCTGAGATGACCCTGACGTCGAGCTGTAGACAGAGGACTCATAACGAGATCGTGAAGAGCCTTTGCTGGTCGCTTGATGTCGACCGGCAGCGACCTTTATCGAAGAAGCCAATGACCCTTGGTCAACTGGCACCGGCGGTGATTGTCGACGATAGACCGACTTGTGTTGTGAATCCACGGAATGCTTAGGCGAAGATGCGGAAAATTCCTGATCCAAGTCGGCCAGCCGACATCCTTGAGAGCAATACACTTCATTTCCGGGGGTCTGTTGGTCACAGACAAGGCAGAAATCGAGAGCCCACCCAGTAGCCATGGTTGCTGCTTTCTCTTTTTGTTTTCTTCCCGCTGAACACAGTCGAGGGCAAGTCTTGAGCCGAGACGGCGAGAGACAGAACGAGGCTGTAAATATTGTTGAGAGTTGTATTGAGTGGCGTGGCCTCTGGTTTATATGTAGGAGCGAGAGTGGCCACAGGCAACAAAGGGAGAAGGCGTATTTCAAACAGAGGAAAAAAAGGCCTAGGAACAGCAAGGCTATGATGACTGCGGTAGACACGCAATGCCCTGGGAGCCAGATAAGAAATCGCGCATGTTATCACAGGGTCACGCTCAGGCTAGTCATTCCTGTGCAAACGTAACATAGGTTATGCTATCGAGACGCAGCCAGGCAAGCGCATCGTAAGCCCACGAAGGGATCCGGCAACACCCAAAGACGAGCAGACGACTTTAAGCGCAGATAAAACGGTAGCAAGATGCCCGGATCGACTTTAAGAGCAGGCACTGACAGGCAATAATAAAACATCCTTGTCGGGCGGAGCGGAGACACGCGCACAGAGGGCAATCAGAGAGGGGAAAGTCAGCCAGGCTAGTTGCCCATTACTGCCTAATGCAGCAAGCCGCGAGCTAGCGAGGTATTTGTTGCATAGTGAGAGCGACTCAGCGCTGCAGGTCGAACTATCGCGATGGGGCCTGAGCGAGCGCGAGAGGGGACTGTGGGGGAGCCAAGCCGTGCTTGAATGGCCGCCCGCTTTTTTGCTGTGCTTCCGGCGCTTAGCGAAATAATACTGAGTCTGTCGAGACGAGACATACCTCTGCGCTCGAGCATGCGTGTTAGTCAGGCAGTGTGTTAGTCTCTGAGTAGACCACGTGTTCCCCTCTCTTTTCAGTCGCCTCGGCGCTGCTGTGTAGCGAGCTGGTCCGCCACGTATATTGTCGCGTCCGTTAAGAGCAAGGGGGCTCTCCGTGACGGTATGAGTGGCTGGCGAAGCTGATCAGAGCTGATCAGGGTCGATCGGCCGAGAGAACAAAAAAATAAAATAAAATAAAATATTGCTAATAGTGCATAGTAGTACTCCGTAATAATCACTGGTCAATCAAATGCGGAAGATCCGCTGTGCAAGTGGCACCACATTCTGGTCAGTGCTGACGTGCTAGGTATTTTGACGTTACTTGCAGCAGTACCATCGCCTGATGACCCGGTTATTATTGCTTGCTCTCTGGAGAACAGCCCAATGGCATGATCATCCCTGCTGGAGGCCTGCCGAACTACAATAATGAGGAGATCGCTGTCCCGAGTGCCGAATCGTATAATATAGCGTGTGTCGGAAAGCCGACGCCTCTCACGACAGTACCCCGTATGAGATGTGCAGTGTTTGTTTTGTTTCTCCTGACACAATAGCACCCCTGAACCTGTAGAAAATACGATCCGTCTGCTTTTTGCAACTGATCATTTTGAGAAGCTCGAAAAGCGCCCCGTTGCTGGGGTTCTTCGCGGGTGCCTTCCGGTTACGTTTACGTCCACGCGTCGCCCAGCAGTGTCGCAATTGACGTCCCGCACAGGATGCACTGCAATACAGTATGTATAACCATTCCACCAACCCAATCAAGCGGTAGAGGCGTCGTCTGGCGTGATTGGGATACGCACAAGGGTAGGGGGTCGTGATTCTTCGGTCGTGTTCTTGGTCTGATCCTCCGGGGGATGGACAGAAAGCGCTTTTTCTTTTTCCAAAACACCGTTAGACAAGTCCACACATCTAAAAAAAAATTGGAAAGTAAAGAAAAGACGGGACTGAAAGCCTTACTTGACACCATGTTGATCGCCTGCAGCACGTTTTGCCAGTTACTTAGAACACAGGCAATGGCTAAGGCAACCGTCAGCTACGGAGGCGGCAAAGAAAGGGAATCTGCGCAGAACATACCTTCTGTGCCATCCTTCAAAGTGCTCAGTTGTTTTTCAAGGGCCTCCATTCTCACGGCCAGCGCGTTGCTGAGATCACGCAGTTGGGACAGGTTCTCCAGCTCGGCCTTTTTGGCTTCTATGCGCGAGGCCAG
This sequence comes from Talaromyces sp. DC2, assembly GCA_039119965.1. Taxonomy (NCBI): domain Eukaryota; kingdom Fungi; phylum Ascomycota; class Eurotiomycetes; order Eurotiales; family Trichocomaceae; genus Talaromyces; species Talaromyces sp. DC2. Next base: position 439,995 of record JBCLNQ010000049.1, read on the forward strand.
AATCGTTGCCTGCTGCGAAGACGCCGAGTAAACATCGTTCTGGCGGAAGGGGGGCATGATGAATTCAAAGAGTACACCACGTAGGAGAAGACTTCCTGAGGACTGAAGTCTGTGTTTGAGGATGTCTGAATTAACAAGTGCGGTACCGTGGGGCAGGCAGGCAGCCCACCCAGCAACGCCATGCCGCATCGGGACAAACGTCAACAAGTCCCGAGCCACACCCAAACAAAGACGGCTGCTTGTTTTCCCACGGCCTCGACTTTCTTACAGCATCGCTTCATATCAATACTAACAACCCCCGAAAAGCAAAACAAATTCACGGCACCTGCAACTTGAGCGACCGTCTGGCCGACCCCGTCCTGGGGAGAGTGTCTTATTTATTGGGCTGCGACATGGCGCGACTGAACGATTTGCCGGGTCCGACGGAGTCTATAGAGGCTCGTAAGTCTGGCCTCTCACTTGTGAGGATTTCTGGCTCTTACTGACATATTGACAGTCAAGAGACGTTTTGTGCGCCAGAACCGGGAGATTGCCAGGGTGAACTCGCTCCAATCGCTGCGAATCCAGGGTCTCGAATCAGACATCACCCAGTTGTTAAAAGAGAACGCCGCATTGAAGGAACAGGTTATCTCGCTGAGCCACGATGCTAAGAAATACGATGCCGGTCGGTTTTTGTGCAAGGACATCAACCAATACAAAGAAAAGCTGGCTTCGAAGTTGTCGGAGCTGAACTTTCTTGTCAACGAATTCGGAAAATTGCCTGAGAAGTTTTTGAACTCAGTCGATGCCGCAAACACTGCCGATTCCACGGACGGCCACTTGGCAGCAGACATTGGTCCACGATCAATAACGCGCCCAGAAGACAACAGTCGATTGCCGACGATTGTGGAAGATAAATATTTCCCCAGACGGACTCTTGAGTATGATCCTTGTGCTTGTATTTTGATTCTCTCTTCAAAACTAACCTTGTTGTACAGCATTGAAGATATGGCAAACATGACAGAAGACATGCAGGATCTGGATTCGCCTAACATCGGACCTCCTCCAGTGGCTCATTTCGACGTAGATGAAAGCCCGTTTTCAGAGCCAACGTCTGACGATCTTGAAATTACAAAGCACAGAACTTCTCAAGATACCGAAAATCCGCGCAGGAAGCCCTTGGGAACGCTTGACAACCACCAAGAGCGAACGATAAAACCAGCCTTGCCGTTCGAGAATACCATGCCCCCTGTTATTTCCGGGTCGAAGCGGAAGTTCAGCGCGACTGATGATGAAGAGAGCTTCGTATCGGGGAATATCTCAATTGATGATGATTTTGAATTCGCGCGATCAGCGACAGGTCCACAGACGCAAAGATCAAGTACAATATGTAAAGCCTCGGATAATTTGCATAGCACAGCAGGATCAGACAAAGTGCAGAAAAAGAAACCGAGTCCCCCCAACCGAAAAGTTTTGGAGCCGAGTGAGTGCTAATTGTATCTCGTAACCGTTTCTATCAGATGCTGACAGACGTACCATTTCAGAGAGCACAAATATGATCGCATCGTCACCGAGAAAAAATCAGGGTGCCGAAATCACAAAGCAAAAGGCAGATTACAAGGAAATATCTCCAATAAGGCATCGAAACCAAACAGTGATTGTCAACCGCGTTGAAGTACTGGATGGCAAACGGCACTCCCAATCTACTCAGCCGAAAAAAGGGAAGCAATCGAATAGCCATGAAGAAAAGTCTCTTACGGCAGTATTAGACAACTTGGAGCCTCTGAAATCATACGATGAGCAATCGAAATCGTCCGACACAGGAAACATACACGAACCAGCTGCAACAGATGCAAGCCATCCAGCGCGACAATCGAGACGACAACGGGGGGCAGTAAGTTACGCGGAGCCAAATCTGCGACACAAGATGCGAAGATCGACAAATGAACTCACCGATGCCGTGGTGGTTGGCCAAAGACGTGCATCCAGTGCGCACACAGACAAATTCAGCCAAGAAGATGTTAATCTCCTAGACCCTACGAAAACCAAAAGGAAATCCGCCCCGATGAATAACGAAGATTCGGTGTCTTCATCAACCTACGGTGGAATAGCTACTACGACCGTGGATTCAAAGAGCGGCCAGAAGTTGGCTGATATTCCTAGAAATATGATAATGGAGAGAAAACGGAGAACCTTGTCAGCCAACCCGGGTGAAATCACACGTTCACAAGAGCACGACCCCAAGCCTGAGCCGAAACATAAACGCAGAAGTGATCAGGCAACGTCCAATCGCTCGGATCGGAGTGCCGAAACCAATACATCGGCATATCCGCAGAGGCGGACAGCACACCGGCATTCGTCGATTGCAGAGGCTTATTCCAACCTTTCACGGGATGATTCCCCAGGTGAGGATGAGGCGAATGACAACCCCGAGTCAAGGACGAGTTTAGAAAGTCCTGACTCCGGCGAGGACACACACTCAGCCAGAAAATCAGCACACGCTCTTGCAGCTACTGAGACTACGCAAGTCAAACGGAGTCAGCGCGCTGCCGCGCGAAGGAGGAGTATGTTGCTGTAACCAGATTGGCCATATTTCGATTTCGATTCTCTTTTTCCCGGAGTTCAGGAAGGGGGTAATATGGTGTTGGTACAGATACCCGTCCAAGCATGTCTCGATAAGGTTGTTTTATAGGACTGATGTGGACGATGATTCCCATCGCCTCAATGTTTATTCTTTTGGTACTCATTATCCGGATGCGTTCTTTGTGCTGCTGCCTTTTAAATTGGATTTTGGAGTTCTTTCGTAGGCGTTTCGGGTTGTTGGTTTCCGTTTGGCTTTGCCCTTGTGACGATGCTGGGAACAGGCTTCATCGTGCTGGTGGTGTTCGTTCGACGGTCGACGTCGCCGGCCGGTAACTGGCCCGTGGCCATCCTCATTGTCTGTGTCATCGGAGCTTGACTCTGAACTGGATGATTCTTCAGAGCTGCTTTCGCCGAGAGCTCGAGTTTTGTGGTAGATACAACACACTATTAATCCGTTAATAAAAAAGTACCAACCCACCTTGCCCCTAAAAAAAATAGATATCTTCATACAGTGCTGAGTGGGTGGTATTCTTTCAAAACAAGCATAGAGAAAAAGAACTCTTCTCACCTTTTGAACTCTTCCTCCCCATGCCCTCGTTATTCACAACACTCTCATCCCACCGAATACGACGACGAGGCCGCTGCACTTCATGCGCCTCCTCCCCCTCCTCATTCTCATCTTCTTCCTCTCCCCGCAATCGAAGAGTCGTCGTTGTCGGTGCTATAGTCGCGTTTTCTATCGTCGTTTGCGCAGAGGCAGGCACACGTCTATGCAGTTGGTTTCGCGCCGACATCTTTCTTTCGGGGATGGCAACAGACAAGAAGTAATGTGGTGATGAGAAATGAATAACTTTGTTAAAAGGAAAAAGGCATGGGACGGAAAGCTTGGGTTGATTCGTTGGGCGGGGTTCCCGCTGACCAATCGAGACTGGGGGGAACCTTGAATGACGTGGTTCGGCCCTGATTCACTATAAATCCATCCTATACGTACTTTGCTTCATTTGTTTTTAATTAAGAAAAATCTTCATTCGATAGCTCTAGCTAACAATAGCCCAATAACTAATATATGGTTCTGAGCTCTTCTACGACCACACCGCTCATCGCAGATTTTTACCTACACGCAAACACGGTTAATCTTCCCTTGTCTCATGCCTATTAGTAGATATAGAAAAGAAACAAGGGAAGAAACACCAAAGTGCGTTCTGCTCAACAAAGTAGTACGTATATTGTAAACTTTTTTTTTTTGAAAAGATGTCTGTAGTTTATTTTTTTATCCGTTTTCGTTGTATCCACCTGACATACAGAGGATACTAACAACCTCAAGGCCAAGGCCAACGGCAATTCAGCAGAGATCTAGCCAAATCATAAATCGTCATCCTGGTCCATTTCCGCCGGCTTCAGCAATCCTCCAACCTTCATAGCACGATCCCTCTCGGCAGCTTTGGCATCTTGTAATGCCTGCTCACGTTCTTCGGCGTAGAGCTCGGCATTATCTCCAGCAAACTCCTTCAAAGAGATCAAAAAGTCTCGGAGATGTGTCTTGAATTTATTGAAGTCGTCATTGAACGCAAATAAGCCGACGACAAATTGCTTTATTTGGACTCTGGGTCAAGGCTTTAGCACAACGGTCTCATGTTTTACAAAAATCCACACTTACTCTTGAAGGTTCTTGAACGCAGTTTGAAGAATGTTGGCGACATACTGCTGTAGGAAATCTTTGTTGGAGGTGCCCGAAGGAGCCTGGTCGCTTGAATATATGGGTTCCTGTATTTTTCCCGATTCGACAAAGAAAAACATGCGCGACAAAAGCATTGCTTGCGACTTAAAGCCTGTGAAGGAAGATTAGTTAAATGTTTCGCCCAGAAAAGAATTATGTCTCTCACCAGCTTTATGGTCGGTATCAGTAAGCACAAAAAATACATCCTGCAGAATTGGCAGGTAGAATTGACGGAAGAAAATACTCGATGTTTGGGCATCGGCTTCGGCCATATTATTCATGAGCTCAAGACACATGGCCAATCCCGTATTTTCCACCTCGCGGTTGTCGTGCTTGCTCGCCCACATGCACGAATCGATGACGAACTTGAATTGATTTCCGTCTAGTTTGAGCAAAGCAGGGAAGCAGTACAGGTTTATCGCCTGAAGCAACTTGAAAAATTGGACACGATGTTCCGGGTATTCGTGGAAATCCTTGTTAATCATTTCCAGAGTGCATTCAAAGACACTTTCCATAATGAGAGGCACCTTGTCGTCCATGAGATTCTGCTAAAAGTCAGCATCACGGCAATACTTGAACAACTTCTATTTCACACCGAATATCGTGAAGTCCTGGGTGTCCAACGTACATGAAGCTTATGAATGATGGTCGTCATGACATTGAGGACCTCTGCTTCGCGCGCGTCTGGGACGTTGCGATTATAGTCCAGTAATACGGCTTCGAGCAGCGCAGGTACCATGCTCTGGTTCACCATTTCGAGGTCGTCGGCCTTTTGCACATACGTGTCAATGAGCTTCAGAATCTCCTTTTTGATAGTCCGTAACCCTCGCACTCGTGGGGTTTTTGTAGCAATGGTTCCTAGATAATTAATCAGTATGGGCTGTGTAAACCATGTAGTCATTGGAGGATGCTTACCGTCACTGGCAACGGCATCGGATATAAGCTGGCTCGAGGCACGGTACATATTGAGCATGTCATGGTAAATTCGGCCAATTTGAGAGTAGAAGTAGCTGCCAACGGAGGAGCAAGCGGCGACATTTGTTTTCATGATGTTGCCAACGATTTTGATGGTCTCAGCATCTTGCAGGATGGAGGGGTCTTGGTTAGCCTGGGCAATAATGGCGTCCCATGCAGAGTTGGGTAGTGCCATTAAGCTTTCTATCAGGCGATCCTGGAGACCCTTTTGGCCCTGCGCAGAAATCATATAACCGCAAGCCTCATAAAATGTATGCACTTGCTGTGGGGAGAGGTCGCATGTAATCTTTCGCATGTTGCGAACAATCTCTTCGATAAAAGGCTCGTTTTCGCCCGGTTGAAGAGCGACAAAGTGCCGCTTACATTTGTTGGCAATCTTGATGAACGTGTCGCAAGCCATGTCCTGAACACCTAAATGCCAAAAAAGATCAGCTCAAGCTCGAAAATAAAGCATCAAATCCACAAACCTTCGTGTGTCTCATGCATAAACTCAAAGAGCTTGTTCACCACGGTTTTCAAAAACTTCCAGTGAGCCTTGAGGAATCGAGGGTATTGACCAACAATATACATGATGTTGCTCGCAACCACAGCTTTGTTGTCCTTTCCACGCTTCATCTCAGTGAGACCCAAGAGATCCTTGATCACAGTGACGAGGAAACGCTTTTCCGTCTCTTCATTCATAGCTCCAGAAATGGAGCCAATTGCCCAGCATAACGTGTTGCAGTTGGCCCACGACCACTCGGTCCCATCGACTTGTTTGGCAAGTTTATCGGCCATGATGCTTTCGGTGTCGACAACGTCGAGATGTGTAAGGTAGACAAGGCATTCTCTCGTCGTTTTGTAGAGCTGAATGGTGTCGCTTTCTTTCACAAATTCTCGAACGATTTCTCCCTCGTCATTTTCCACAATCAAGACCTCCTCCGGGCGAACCATTTTTTCAATCATGACAGTTCGCAAACTTGACAACACTTCCTGGTATTTGTGCTTGCGCAGAGGATAGTTGGCGAGAGTGCTCGGGTGTGGCGCTCCACCGTTGGCAATTCCACCCACGCCCATACCGACCAGAGGGTTGATGTCGGTAATGGGTAGCTGCTGCATTTCTTCATACAATTCCTGCACAAGTTTGGTCCAGTACTCCAAGCAAATCTTGAAAATTTCCCGGTCGTCGATTTGGCTGATGCGGATCAAGTAAAAGTGTGCATGTGTGAGATAGTCGAGGTTGGGCAGCTTCTCGATCAGCTATTCAGAGATGGATCAGTAACAAAGTACACGGGTTATATTTGACAGTAAACAGTGGTGACTCACATTGAGATGGACGCTGAAGAAGTTGCACAAGAATAGTGCTAGGTTGAGAACGAACTCTTGGTCCCTCGAGTTGCTGTTTGCATAGGTGTTCTTCAGATCCATTGACAACGGGATAATTTTGGACACGCGTGTCAGAGTCTCGGTGAACATTTGGACGAGCTTTTCGTCATATGAGTACTGCTGGCCGATCTGTAAACCTCCGATTTCGGTGAGACACTTGAGAGTCACATTGCGAGTCTCCGGGGCATCAAGGAATCTGTTCATGAGGGTACTGATGATGGGGGTCTCAAAAATGTATCCCAAAGGGATCCAGTTCAGGAATCGTAACAAGGTCTCCAAGGTGGCTTTAATCAAAGCGGGCTGGTTGGCAGTATTCAAAACCTCAGAGCAAAGTTGAAATATGGAAGAGAACTCTTGGGTCATGGTTGTCTTCAGGTTTTTGGCCTTGGTTGAGGTCATCTGATCCTGAGAATAATCAAAGACCTCTTCCGACAGTAAGCGGAGAATGGCCATGTTGTTCTCACAGATGGAAAGGCTAGTGTGGCAAGACGAAATTATCTCGTTGATAAACGTAGGCCAGTTATGAGGCCATTCTTGCTTCAGGATAGACACGAGAACCAGGTTCAACTTGTTGAGGAAGGCGCGTTCGCTTTTCAATTTCTCTTCCGACTTGGAGTGCTCGATGATCAGGTTGACAACGAAGTTTCGAATGCCTATGGGCGGTCAGAAGGGGGGTTGTGAAGGGGGCTTTATTGATGTCAGAGATATCAATCACCTTGGCATTGATCCCGTGGTAAAACTTTCCATCTTGTCATAATAACCTCGTCCAGAACCTGTAGGCCAAGATCTGTGTGGAGGCCGGGTCAGTGAGGCTCGGCAAGGCTATGGGGCGGCTGAAAGGCTCACATTTTGTTTGAGAATACGACGACTCCTGGAGGATGTCGCCCACAAGCAACCACGCATCAGGGTTTTGTTTAAACTAGTCGATGGCAGTACGGGTTAGCGGCGATGCAGGAGGACTCGACGACAGGGCTCCCTACCTCGGTGAGAGTCTGCTGCGCTTGTTTTTGCTAATTGATAGATTCCAGAGTCAGCGGCTGCAAAAACTTCGCGTCTGTGTTTAATTTTTTTTTTTTTTCCTTCTTTTTTGCTCGACACGGGATGGACAGGAGCTCACTCACCACATCGCCTTTGCCTTCGTAAAAGGCGCGGACAGTGTTGTCCAGCTCTGAAATGGAGACAGACATTCCACACCAAGCACGGGCGACGTCGCCTTCAGCGTCACTCAAGCTGTATACTTGCGGGTGTACCCAGTGAGGTTGGTCGAACAGCGAAAGATTCGCGATATTGCCGCAGAAAGTGGTGGGGTTTCCGGAAGGGAGACGAAGAAAGCCAGTGGCAAGCTGAAGGCGGGGCAGAGATAGCTGGGGCGGTCAACGCGACAACAGCAAAACAAACACAGGCAGGGAAGGAGGGCACCAGCGATGACGAGCCACCAAAGGTGTATTTTCTAGCTCTATTTAGCTGTATTTTGAAGGGAGTTTTTCCTTTACGTTTCATTGCTTTGTAAAAAAAAAATATTATTAAAAATAAGAATAGGTATTATTGCACGCAAATCAACAACGCCGCCTTCACCGTCATGCTGAGTCAGCCATTGCGGCCTGACTGAAAAGGCCACCAGCAAACTCAACACCACGTGGGTGTTGCATATTTGCGTTCTTCAGGGTTGAATGGGATACAAAAGATCAGGGAAATGCAGGACATGGCCGGTTGGATGCATTCCAAGAATTTATATTAAGAGAGAGAGAAAAGGGCGGTTCAAGTTCTGCCTACATGGGCCCAGTCAGTTGAGGCTCTTGGATGTATGTATGTACGGAATATGTACGTAGTTAAACTACACTCGGCAAATGGACACAGTTCGAGCATCCAGCACTAACAATAATAGTATAACACGGATACGGCCGAGCCAAGGATTAATTGGCAGGTCGAGCAGAAGAGGAAGGCGCAGGTCGAGAATGCAGCAGGTGACAGGCGATTACCGCTTCGGGTTAGCTCGAACATGTGGGGAGGGGAAACCCAAAGCAGGAGCCAGTTCTAGATGCCTAGCTGTATGCGTCTTGTTATTCTGTAATACTAAATACAGAATATGTGCAGATTGTCATTTAGTTAACTGCTAATGGGTAGTAGCAGTGAACTATCGCGCATATCGCCGATTCAGAGAACCAGCGATCAATGATGCGCAGACTCTGCAGATCATTAGAAGGTCCCTCACAGACTAGCAATACCAGTACTCGTTAGGGCATCCGTACTTATCTGGCGCATATACGATGAAAATAGAAACTTGGCCACAAGTTGGCAGTGGTACGTATTGATCTCTCAGGAGGGTGAAACGCTGCTAACCGCGCCAGGACGGCGTCAACGGCGAATAAATTGGCGAGGCGGCGACTTGGCGGTGCCGAGGAGGGACAGAACGGGCCGCCGATTCGCTCGCCCACAGCCGCCGCACATCAGCGATTCGTCTCCACCGGGCGAGCTGCACGTCGCATGCAACCTTGGGCTCGCGCGCGGTGATTGGGCGCGCCGGCACACCAGGAAAATGCAGCCTGTCGCCGGGCAATGAGCCATGGGCGTGCTCTGCCAGTGCGTGCTGACCGGTGCATGAGGGAACGCGATAGGCCGGCCGGCCCAGCGCACACCCGGGGCTAGCCTGGGCCTGTGGGCTTTTGGTTAGCACGTACTGTGGGACTCGAGTGACCCCGATTTGAGCACTGCTGTTGTTGAGCCTGCTTTAGCGCCTCAACTGCGGCCGGCGGTCACCGGTGCCGCCCTGGCGCGCGGCCCAGACAGGGCACCTGCCTTCCCCGCCCGCGACTTCCCGCAGCGACGGCCACCGCACACGCTACTGCCACTGCCACGCCGACAAGCGAGGAAGGAAGCCGCGATTGATAGAATGCGCAGGACAAAATACATGCGTGCGGTGTGCAAGGCAGGAGCGATGGGCGGCCGCCAGCCCGGCCAAGCGAGGTGAAACGCGGCCGGCCAATGAGGGCGGGCAGCGCACCACCCGCGGCGCCGATCGCGCGCCAACACGCCTGAACTGACTTCCCTTTCGCGCGCTTGCACAGCGCCCGCCGGCCGCCCCTCCCCTCCTTCCCAGCGCTAGCCTGCTCGCACTGTTGCAGCTGCCTCCCCCAGCGCCTGCCTTATTATAACTCATATGCCGGCCGACAGGCACGCAGGACCGCCTGCCTGCCTTGCCATTGCCGCTGACTGCTCTCTCCCCTCCTTCCGTTCGCCATCCCCCAGCACGCTGCCCGTCTACAGCTAGAGCTGTTGCTGTTGCTGTTGCGCTGCTATTGCTGTTGCTCCAACACCACATCCGGTCGCTCCTGTCGGACAGACACAGCTCAGCCTCATTCTACATACCACCCATCCGTCCATCTGCCGCATCGATACGGTATTCTTGCGGCTAGTCGAATACTCCCGAGACAACATCCATACCGGCGAAAAGAGGGGAAAAAAAAAAAAAAAAAGGAAAGCATTGCCTCGTCAACCCGATTCACTGTCTGCCAGCCAGCCGATCAATAAACGAGTGAGCTCAGTTCAACGTATTGTCCTGCGTTATACAAATCCTGAGACCGCGTCCAAGTTATTACAGTAATCACCATCTGCATAAGAGACACGGTCCGAGTCCGCGCTGTCGTGAAGAAGCATATATCGGACGAGCGTACTTACTACTCGACGACTTCCAATCCACGAGTGGCCGGTTCCACACGAGACGCGCAACCCGCGACAAGCGAGACCTTATTTCCTCGATGGCTACTGTCGCACCGCTGGCTTCGGTCAGTAACGGCGCTTACAGTGCAGAAAGCGCCCAGCAACACTCTGAACACGGTCCCCCGCGCTTTACAGCTGTCAACGGGAAGGAGACTGCCTCACACGCCCCAGCGACACCTGCTCCAGCCGCCAATCCGACCCACGAGCACAGCGATCCTGCCGACGGTGCGCGCAATTCAAATGGCTTCACCCAACGCCCTCCCGATGGCCTCTATTCGGCTGGAGATCAAGACGACAACCGTTCCCACCGGTCATCGTCCCAGTCGTATAACGGAGCAAGTAAGAACAAGCGGAAGCGATCCGAATCCAGTGATCAACTCCCATTGCAGGACGGCCGTCACACCCAAGAACATACTCATCGGCGATCAGAAAGCGCCATTGACATCTCCTTACAACAAACAACCGAGACGAATTCGATCCACACAATCCATGAGCATCCCAGTCGGCTTGTATCGGAATATACTCGCGTAGACGCTCACGACGAGCATGGCAACGCCGGCACTACTGGTCCGTGGCAAGATTATGATTCCCACCTGGTCAGTCAGGCCCAGAAGGCCCAGAACATGGATACATCGGATGCCCAGCTTGCCGAGGCCTTGCAGCGCGAAGCCCACACTTCAGAGTCCGTTGACCAAAGAGCATGGGGTGATGGTGGACTTTCCGAATCCGCCGAAGTCGAACAGCAGCCTTTCGGGCCCTATGCCTCTGACAAGCCTCAATCAGCCGTTCAGGTTGGGCCCAAGAGAAAACGCGTCTTCAGCAATCGGACCAAAACCGGGTGTATGACTTGCCGAAGAAGAAAGAAGAAATGTGATGAACAGCATCCATCATGTAAGGTCATTCTCGTGGGAATTTGTTTTGGTCTGCCTGTCTAATGAACCATTTTCCTCCAGGTAACAACTGCATTCGCGGCGGATTTGTTTGCGAGGGCTATTCCTCCAGAAATACCTGGCAGAAACCATCCAGCACGAAAGGCCCAATTCCTCTACAGTCTAAAGACGGCTACTCTGACGCCAGCACTCATTTCATTCAAGATGTGAACACACCGCGTCATGAAAGATCCTCTGTGTCTACACCGCAAGCTGAAATGGCCAAAGTCAGATCAATTGTCGTCGAGGATCCCGATCGCTCGGCGAGTCAGTTTATTAATAACCCACCCCCCGTCAGCGCTCCCCGAGGATCTTGGTCAAAGAGGAGCTGGCCAGGTGCCACTCACCCTTCTTACCTGGCAGAGCATATGCCCAAGTCCGACTTTCGTGAAGTGCCCCCAATCCATGAGCTTTCTCGAGAAGGACAACCCAAGGCAGACTACCACGTAGTCCCACCGATCCGCGAGCTTCCACAGCAAGGCTCGCATCCAAAATCCGGCATGCCCATCTTTCAAAGTAGCGTGGATCAACGACCGCCCCATGCCCCCTCTATGGATACAAATAGTCCTCAGACACAGGCTCGTATGGCGCTCAGCATTGAACATCAATTGTCCGCACGTCCAGGTGCTGGAGAGGACACCGAGAGAGATAAAATGATTCATGGAGAGCTTTATCGGCCGTTTGATATGCAGTTGGTCGAAGACAGGGATCGTTGCAAAACAGCCTTGTGGCGATTCAACAATGCTTGCAACCCACCGTCCGGAGTTAGTTCGAAGGAACAAAATCGCTTGCTTAGAGAAGTGATTATTCCTCCATCCCCTTCGGGGTCTCCTTCCGTTCGACCCACCGGGTCAATCGGCCAAGGTGCTGTTGTTGAAGCCCCTCTCCGCTGCCATTATGGTTTTAATATCCACGTCGGCGAAGATGTGATGATATCCGAAAACTGTTTCCTGGTTGACGACTGCCCCATCCATATTGGCGCGCACACATGGATCGGTCCAAACGTCACGATTCTTAGCTCGATGGCACATGCAAATATGCAAGAACGCAAAGGGTCCCAAAGCCGCTATCAAGGCCGTTCTGTAACGATCGAAGAAGACTGCTACGTGGGTGCCAATTGTACTATATATCCCGGCGTACGGCTACGGCGTGGTGCATACGTTGCTCCTGGCGAAGTAGTCAAGTCGGATATTGTTGCATATGGCTTCCAAGGACTTAAACCCAGCTACATGTGATGCAGTTGCTCAACTTTACTTCTCTTTTGAAAAGAGATAAATCGACTATTCAGGAGTTTGAGGAGGGTGCATGGGTATATTGAAGAAGGTTTTGAATTTATGGGTATATGGAATGTATATATGAGAGACGAGATTTTTCTTTTTCTATATTTGTTTCTGTCCCTTTTTTTTCAACATTGCGGCCAAATTATATGTATGTATTGCATGGAACGTTACAAGTCATCATTATAAAAAAGGATGGAGCAATTCTGTTCAAGATAACCAGTCCAAGAACTCCGGCACAAAGTAGCTCACGACGATGCCAGCACCGGCTCTCAGGATTCCCTCTGTGCTCTCAAAGGCCATTTGTTTGAGGTCAAATACGCCTGCTTTGGCGCCAGCATGGATCATGGCAAATTCCCCACTGACCTGGTATGCTGCCACAGGCATATCTCTCGCGAGTTCTTTAGCGTCACTGATGATATCCAGATAGCTGCTCGCCGGCTTCACCATGACAATGTCGGCCCCCTCGGCAACGTCACGCTGAATAGCACGACGCGCAAGTCCACGGCCACCCGGGGGTAATTGGTAGCACTTGCGATCGCCAAACGATGGTGAGGAACCAGCAGCATCTCGAAAAGGCCCATAGAGACAGCCGCTAAACTTGGCACTATATGACATCAAGAGGACTTGATGCGCGACTCCGGCCTCGATCAGTTTCAATTTGATGGCCCGCACACGACCGTCATTCATATCAGATGGTGCAACACAGTGAGCGCCTGCCAGAGCATAGGCCAGGGCCACATCCGATATCCGATCAACAGACTGCGTGTTATCGAGACTGCCGTCGTCGCAGAGTATCCCACAGTGGCCATGAGAAGTATATTCACACAGACATACGTCTACGACAATATATAATTGGGGGAATTGGGCCCGTAGCAATCGGATGGCTGCCACGACAGGGCCATTCGGATCGTCTGCTGCTGTACCGAGAGCATCCTTTGCGTTGGGGTCGAGCGGGACGCCGAAAAGTATCACTGACCGAAGTCCTTTTTGAATGAGCGGGGTGAGGAACGGGACAAGGCGGTTTAAGCCGCGGCGATATTGGTTTGGCAGGGAGGGGATCAGGGTCTCTTCGTCGGGGTTGTCTGTGATGAATAGTGGGTAGATGAGCATTTCCTAGGGGAAACGGTCAGAACAGTAAGTTTTTTGTGTGTGAGAGATTTTTTTCCCTTACCTTGGTCAATTGCCTTTCGGCCTGCCACGATCTGGCCAGCGGGTGGCTGTAGCCAGCATGGAGCTGACTGGAGATGTCTCCTGAGATACTGACGCTCGTGGCTTGTGTGCTGGTCAGCGAGCGAGCGGTGACATGTGAGCGCGCACGAGATATCTGCGAACTGCGATCGTCGGGATGGGCGTCTCTGAAGGCAATGCCCGAGACAAGATTGGAGAACGACATTTTTTTCCTTATTCTTGATTGTTGTGGCTGGGCTGAGCTCCCGGTCAATTTCTCTGGGATGGAAAAAATATGTTATATAATGGCCGGACGAGAAGGCATGGAGTCTGGGTGAGTGGCGTGCTTACTTATGCCAAATTCCCGCGTGCCGATAGGCTCTCGGCAATGCGGCATCCACCACCCGCATCCCCACTGATGACTAAGTGGAGTCTGATTGGGGTATTTACCATCACTTTTATGGCCATGCTGTGGTTCTTATTGCTGAGTGCATCCTAAGAAGCGATTCCAGTATGTGCTTCGGAGGAGGAATGAGTATATAATTTCAGGGCTGACACATTGCGTATAGAACGCTTCCGATGTTTATTCGATATATATATATAGAAAACTACTCCAGTGGTCGCTATTCCGCCAATACATATTCATTGATATGTTAATTGACCAGCACAATCAAATGAAGATACGGCCTTTCCACCCAGCTCAAAGCAACAGTCGCCATATACACGCACCAGACAGTTATTACAAAGCGAGTGAACATAATCCGTCGTTGACGTCACAATTCACCTTGCTCCAAGACAACATGTATCGGATCAATAATCTCTACTGACCTAAGGCTTGTGGGACAGCCAAGACAAGATACTGCAACAAGGTTAAAATAAAGGGTCTTAATGCTAAGAACACCTTGCACACATCCATTAGGAAGCAACTTTTGCTGTACTCCGACTCGAGTAAGCGAAGCGGAGAAAGTGGAAAAAATCCCGCCGGAATCTCTTCCGTATATTGTCCGTACATATTTTTGCCTAGTCCGGTAATTACCACCTGTCGGGTTTGATTTGAAACGGAGAGTATCATTGAAGTTATATTTCAATTTTTTTGACAGTAATGACGGATTTGACTGTCCGGAGTCCGATTATTTCATCCATGCCACATATAAATGGAGTCTTGTCCGCGTGCCTGGTCATTCAACCCATACGATCAACTATTCGTCTATATACGGCTCGCACTCCAAAAGGTCTAAAATGCCTAAAACAGTCTTGGTTACCGGTTGCAGCCATGGAGGGTTGGGAGCCGCAATGGCAAAGGTCTACCACGCCAAAGGGTTCAAGGTCTTCGCGACAATACGGAACAAGGCCAAGCTTGGATCTTTAGGTGAACTAGACGGAATAGAAATCATCGAACTCGAAGTCACGTCAGTCGAATCAATTCGCCAATGTGCAAATATTGTTGCGAAACATACAGGTGGGACCCTCGACATCCTCGTCAACAATGCTGGCGTCAGCGCCATAATGCCGCTTATGGACACATCTCTCGACGACGCGAAGAAGGTGCACGACGCAAATGTTTGGAGCCTTGTTGCAATGGCGCAGGCTTTCGTTCCAATGCTCATCAGGACCAAGGGGACTATGTGCAATATCAGTTCTGTGTCTGGCGAAATGACTTTTGCATGGGCAGGTGCGTCTTGACGTTTATACTAGACAAATTCCCTCCTAGGGTCGGGCTAAACTTACTCTGGTAATAGGTGTATATAGCAGCTCCAGGGCTGCTGGAACGAAGATTTCTGAGACGCTGCGCGTTGAGCTGGCGCCTCTTGGGGTGCGAGTGGTCACAGTCATCCTCGGAGGTGTCTCAACAAGTGGAAACGACCCTTCCAATATTGCAGACCTTGAGCTGCCTTCGACTTCATACTACCAAAAGATCGCCTCGGTGATAGACCTGCACAAGAAGACCATGGTACACCCCAACAAACAGAATGTCGACGTAGCAGCCGAAAACGTGGTCAACGACGTTCTAAATGGTCGCGGCATTTTCATTCGACGCGGCCAGGCTTCTACTCTTAGCTGGATCTTCAACACATTTCTTCCCTACAGACTTTTTACTTATCTGATAAATCGGGAATCAGCCCTTGATAAAATTGGGTTTCGTGGAGACATTGAATGATTTTGAGGGTCAATCGAGAGGTTAATTGTTATTTGAGAATATTCCTGGTCGGCATGAGGAATGTAAAATAGGGAGCAGCCAAATGACCCGAATATAGACTCTAATAGCTCCATATACAGCAGAGAGTCAAATTTCAAAATATATTTCAACCGTACTAAGCCCGATTTAGTTGACCATGGATTGCCAGGCTTATAAGGTGAAACCGATATCTACATGTCTTGGGAATATTAAAAAGGGTTAAAGTAACTATTCCCTAGACCTGAAACGTATACGGTAAGTTCATTAACTGAAATATACATATAATTAGAAGGTATCAGTTGATATAATTGATATATGCGCTTGAACCTTTAATATATTTCTTTTTATAAACCCTTTAACAATACTGTTACCGGCCACATATTCCTTTCTATTACTTTTCTGTCTTTTTTGGGGGAGGGGGGGGGTGGGGGGGCTCCTGTTCCTCGTTTGCCTGGTTTCGTATCCGTCTTTGCTGGTAAATTACATGTACCGTGCTTCCCAATGCTTGTAGAACGTTTCATATGACTCCAGCCGTACATAGCGGCAATAGTACAACAGGTCAATGAATTCTACTACTGATCAACAAACTGCTGGGTTGTGTTTGCATGTAAGGATAATTTCCGAATAGAATGCAGCGTACACATCAGGGACTAGCTCGAATCCACGGTAGGTAACTCAGCCATATGAAGACGACTGGTTGCGTACGGATACAAGGTTGCCTGGTAACTGTCTCCTGTACATGTGCGATCTGCTAGCGGATCATAAGCCCAATTTCCGCCTGTTAGCCAGCTAATCTGGCAGACCGTTGCATAAAATTCTGTCTGTATCCCAGATCAGGTTTGGCAAGTGTGATGTGGAGATGAGGTTGAATCAAAACTGGCTCGAGTTTTTATTTCTTCTTTATGAGGAAGAACCTCTATCTATTATTAAGCTATACTAGTTTAAGACTGAATGCTAGTTTGGGAGTTCTTCTATTGTTGTCTTATCAAGCTCTTTTTTGAGAAGATTGTCCTGAGTGTTGCTAGTACTATGTCTATCCAATGGGCTTGCTTCTTATTAGTCTCCCTTCTCAAGCTCGATAATCTTGATAATTTCTGACTTTTTATGCGGTAGTCTGACTCTATTGCGCACTTACCAGTCATTTCTCAATAATACTCGCCAGTTCCTGCACCGAAACAGAAATCGTTTCGCCACTGAGGCCATTACAGTCTGAGTTCTATTGATTATTTGTTAATTTTTGTCGCCGCTTGACACCGCCAATATGCTGCCGCTTTATTATTTCCGGATTTGGTCAACCGCCGCCATATCCAATTACATGGCGCAATTAATTACCAGCTCCGAGGCTTTGCTAGTGGGGACGCCAGGCTTATTGAATTATTGGGGGGAGTAGCCTGTTATCTGGCTTGCTTATAAGTTTCTCATTTACTTACTTCCCATATGCTTACTTGATTGCTTCCTTGTCTCTTCACTATATATGCCCTAAATTGTCATGTGCATGCGGCTATATAAAGCTGTCCTGCGCTCTATGCTTACTTAGAACCATCAAGCTACGTACACCTATCTTACCATGACCATTGGATCCTTGTATGTTCTCGGTGAAGTCGTTTATGAGATAGATTGTAAAGAGTTTACGTTCAGGTTGGCGCTATTGAAAAGTATTCTTTTGTTAGAGTAGGAGAGGTTGGTGTTTATAGAGTAAGTTATAGATCATGCTTTATTATCTAATATCCTTCTTTCAAAGCAGGGAGGAGCTACGTGCCAAATAGGTTGGAAAGATAGAGAGGCTTATTTGACTGTCAGCAGAGACATTAAAAGAGAATCCTGTGTTGGAAATGATTGAAAAAGATCTTGGAATGATGAGTAAGATTATTTATAACGCTTTAAGTCCATATATAAGACTTAGTTGGGAGACTAGGCGGAGGAAGGAGAGAGGGTGGTTTAATATTGAGAGACCGTAAGGCGATTTCTTTTTATATGAACAAATAGACGTGTAGAGTCATGAAAAAAACATATTCAAGACTGAATGAGTCATGAATTAGAATGTTCCAGCTGATATATTGGTGGGATGGCTTCATTTGAATGACTCAAATACTAATGACTCAGTTAATTAGATGATTCTGCTACTCTGAACGCTGGCTACATATACATTTTTTTTTTCTCTAGTATCACTCTAATACTGCTTCAGTCACAGATAACATGAGTCACTGACCGGATAATCATGTATAAATACCATGACTGGCCACTGTCTAATCCTTCTCTTTACAAACCACAACTATTACATTCTCTTTCTTTCTCCACAATAAACACAAACCTTTCTATCAACCCAATACCCAACACAATGTCGAAGTCTCGGAAACCTCCACGAGATATGTCAGGACCATTCTCCAGAGCTGCTACGAGAAGGTACTTTGACCGTTTAGCAGACAAAGACGAACTCGGGAAGTTACTCATGCCCGAAGAAGTCAAAAACTCCTTGTTAGATGGGCCATCTAAGATGTTCTTCTTGGACACATTAAATCGCGATAGGTTCCTGGAACACTCTTTGGAAGACAAGCGTGGCATGTTTCCAAATGTTTACGGCGTCATGTACACGTTGAAAAACAGGGAAACACAACATGGTTTCTCGGGACTTCACATGGTGTACGGCCAAGACGATGTCGAAAATATGGTTACGTGGATAGCAAGGAAACTGTCAGGAGATAAATCCGACTTTGGCACCCGTGGTGCCAAAAATTTTCAGGAGTATATCGACGACATTCTCCCTCCCATAGTGGATGCATTTTGGGAGAAGAATCCGGAAAAGGATGTTGTGCTCTTATTTACCAGCCTGAATCAAGTCCAGACAGAAGATTGTGAATCAGAGGAGTACTGTTTCATACAACTCTTGCGCGCGCTCTGCGGGTTTATGGCCAAACCCAAAACCCATCTCAAGGTCATTGTCTTCTTCAATCAGTCTAATAGGCTTTGGGATAAATTCCATTCATCCACCCAATATCCCGACATGAAAAAGGTGTGCACGGCACACAAGTTTGGTGAGAAGGATTGGTCGTGTTTGTGGCCAGTGCAGAACGAAGCGCCGAAGCAGGACGAGGCACAGTGATTTCTGGGCTCACTCCGGGTTTGGGAAGCTACCCGACTGGCTTTTCAGATATCTTGTGCTGTGGTTTAGGAGTTTGTAGATCCTAGAATCTCCCCTCTTATTCCTTCTTCCCTGATTCCCTGATTCCCTGATCCCGATTACACTTGCTATTTTATACCCCTATTTCACCTTTTATATAGACATTAATAGACCAAATCAATCAATGGATAGTTGAGCAAATATTTATCATAGTAGTAAATAATAAGTGCTCACCCCTTCCCCACATGCCATAGCCTGCTTATCGAGAACGCAAAAATTCACTAACGAGAGATCGAATCATCCCAATGTACTTTGATACCTTTATTTTTGGTTTCATCTACGTGATTAGCACTTGTTGGCTTTCCTTGTCTCTTATTATAGCTTCTATAACTAGTTAATAGCGTAATAACAGCAAATGTACGTATATTAATTATATGATGTATATATTTTGAATTACAAGATACCAGCACACCACGCTCTACCGATTAATATCAATAGGATCATCTCAAAAATGAATAGTTCAAATACTAATAATTCACATAGAAAACTATCTAGAAATATTTAAGTTTATTTTAAAATTAAAAATGAGTATAAATAATTTAAATATCTTAAAATAAGTACACAGTAGAATACTTTACAATGTTTATAATACAGTAAAAACTATAAATAAAAGTTAAAAGTATTGATTCACATATAAATATATAATTTAGATTTCCTAATAAAACAAGTAGATTGTGACATGTCTTACGAAAATCACGCTAAGAGTGTCAGTAATTTCACAACTGATAAAGCTTATCAATCTCGCTCCCTCATGGCCGACACTCACCAGTTGACGGACGCCCTTTGAACATGAGTACAACACGCCGGGCTTCCAACCCCGCGAAGCGGGCGAAAGTCGGCGAGCGCACGATGCTAGCATGTACAAACTGCAAGCAGCGCAAGTTGAAGGTAAACTCAACTATCGGTGGATAGTAGTAGAGATAGCTGGGCTAACGGCTCTCTCGTGCTCTGCTGTGCATATAGTGCGATGGACAAAGTCCCAAGTGCAGTAATTGCACCAGAAGTGACCGAGGTATTTGTCTCTTCATTTCTACGTCCAAAACCCAGTCCCTCATCTCCTCTGTTTCTTCTAGATTGCTTGGTCGAAGACCCAGCCACGGGTTTGCACCGGCCGCGTGATTACGTGCTGTCCCTGGAAGCGCGCGTAGCCTATTTGGAGGGCCTCCTACAAGAAGCACGACCAGAAGTGGCAATTGATCACTTTGCTGGTTTCCCTTTTCCTCAACAATCGCAACAGGCGGATAGTGCCGTATTGGACTCTGCTGGTGCTACGAATGCTGCTCCTGATGCTGCTACAACTGGACATCCGCAGCAGCCTGTGAATAATGACAGTGACGATGCTGACCAAAGTGACCTTCTCAGAAACGAGGTCGCACTTCTCTGCCTCGGCGCTGCTGGACGCGAGCCACAGTACTTCGGGCCTTCGTCGGCTGTCCACTTCTCGCGCATCGTCAGCAGCACTCTGCGCTTGCCTCGTCGCGGAGGCGCTGGTGGCACAACGGGCTCGCATTATAGCAACACGAGCCATGTCACTGGTCGCTATCAGGAGTTCCCCAGCCCTGGAGTCATGGCTAAGCTCTCCAACGCCTACTTCAGCAACATCCACCCGCAGTATCCCTTCCTGCATCAACCGACCTTCCGGCTCATGGAACAGCAGTGCTTAGAAGCTAGCCTGAGCAATGATCTCGGTGCTGCTCCAGGATATACTCTCTTTTTCGTGATTATGGTGCGGCCCGATGTATCCAACAATAGAGTGGCACACTAACATTGTCTTTAGGTCTACGCAATTGGCTCTCTGGCACTTGGGCATAGCGAGTTTGACGCAGCAGAAGTGAGTTTGGTCTTGTCCTTTCTCTCAAGACGGTATGGTTAAGAAAACCACCTCTTTTATTAGGATATTACGCCAGGGCCCTCGATCAAATTACACCCCTCCTTGACATGGACAACCTACTGTCCATACAAGCAATGCTTTGTTGCGCAGTATACTCTGTACGATCGCCAGTTGGGGCCAGTCTATGGTAAGGAATATCGTTAGCTCTTATCCCAAGCACTTTGTTGCTTTACAAGGCTTATATGTGATTCCTAGGAAAATATCAGGAATGGCCATGCGGCATTGTATCGAGTTGGGCTACCACCGTAGCACTGAGAGGTATCGCAAATCGGTCGATCCCCTTACCAAGGAGATATCAAAACGTTGTTTCTGGGTTGCCTATGACATCGATCGTGTGGCATCCTTTATTCTTGGCCGTCCAGCAGGTATATCCGACAATGCAATTGACGTTGAGGTACTGCAACACCCCCTTCGTTCTGTAACCCATATACCTTATTTTATTTTTCTATATTAAAAACAAGTAGTTGCCACTAGATATAGACGACGAATATATAACGCCAGAAGGCTTGCTCTGCCCGCCGAGGCAGAGCCCTTCCGACCCGCCAACCCAACTAACGGGGGCTCTCCATTCCATCAAGCTTCGACAGTTATGGTCCAAGTTCAACGACAATCTATATTCTGTCAACTCTCACCATGGTAGTGAGAACCCAAATAGAGTCTCTTTCGAGGCTCTACGCCAGGAATTAGAAGACTGGCGCGCCACATCTCCGGATAAACTAGAAAATCTTCACGCTCGCCCACTGTCGGTGTTTGCCTCAAACGACTGGTTTCAATTGGCTTACAACTACTCTATCTTACTTCTGTATCGTCACTACATCATCGACGGCTCGAAACGCACTGCCCAGGTGCCGAGTTCACTGACGCAGGCAGAGAGCGAGCAAGACATCCGAGACCGCGTCTTTGAGATCTGCTCGGTGCATGCGCGGCAGATGTGCCTCCTGTACCGGCGGCTGTATCAGTCGCAGCAGTCACAGATCCAGTTTACCTGCGGTAGCCTGCACATTTTGTTTTTGGGCGGGCTGACGTATCTTTATTGCTTGTGGAAGTCCCCTCACATCCGAAAACGCACTCGGCTGAGCACTGTAATCAACACGTCTATGGCATGCACAACGGTCCTCATAATCATTGCCTAGCGTTGGAGCCAGGCGAGCTCATACCGAGATATCTTCGAGTTACTGTCGGAGAGCACCATTGCCATGATCTGTGGCAACGGCGGGGATGCAGAAAGCCGTGGCGAGGACTTGGAGCTGGCGGCGCTTACTACAACCCTGATGAGCGGCGGCGAAAATACTTCCGGAAATATGCACAACACATCTACAGCTCTCATGGGGGTAGACATGACGCAGAGCAGGTCGGAGGATCCGATATGGCTTTACAGGACTGGATAATGGCGTTGGACGATATTACTGCGCTAGGAGATTCGCAATGGTTGGCTCAGGAGCTACTTCAGGGCATTAAAGATTTCGAAGCGAAGATGAACGTCAATTCGCTAAACTGAAGTTGGCAATACGTGTGACAAAAGTGCTGACCTGATGCCTTTAGCGCTCTTTTTCGCCTGTCTGCTTCCCGCTATTATGGCCTCGGAACACACTGGTGATAGACTAGGAGACCAGGACATGAAAAAAGGGCACTCGTATTCACCACGGAAAGTTCCACAGAGAATACTGGGTGACCTTCCTTCTGTCTCGTCACTCGGCTCGGTCCGTTTTTGGTCTCGTGGGATAACGAAGGGCATTGTTTTTTGTCGTTTATTCTCACAACATTCATTGCATGCTCGCAATCCACAACAGATATCGCGCAGGACTTGAGTTCAAGCCCTTGGAAATGTCACAAACTGCAACATGTGCTACAGACGTCAGCCAAACGACGCAAGCTACGAGAACGCCGGGAAGACCCATTCATCGCATTCCTTGGCCGGAAACTCCGCTAGAGCAAAGGAAATGGCAGTTGAAGCAGATGGCTGGCGCATTTCGCGTCTTTGCTAAACTGGGGTTCGCAGACGGTGGTAGCGGACACATAAGCTTACGAGATGAGAAAAAGACAAAACAATAGCGGATCTGCAATATTGACGTGTTCGCAGATCCTGTCCAACCCGAGACCTTCTGGATCAACCCGTACGGTGTCCATTCGGCGTGCTCACAGTTTCGGACATGTTGCACATCGACCGAGAAGGGAACCGCATCGGAGGAGCCGATGCCATGGTAAACCGCGCGGGCTTCATCATCCACCGAGCGATTCACGAGGCACGCCCGGACCTACACGCGGCGTGCCACATGCACAGCCCTTACGGGAGGACTTGGAGCACGTTTGGACGCGGCACCGACATGCTCAACCAGGACAGCTGTATGTTCTACGACGATCTCGCCATATACGCAGCCTTTGGCGGAGTCGTGCTTGCCCCCGAGGAAGGGGTCAACATCGCCCGCGCCCTCGGCCCATGGAAAAAGAACATCGTGCTGCAAAACCATGGCATTCTTACCTGTGGCGGTACCATTGCTGAGGCCGCCGGCTTTTTCATCGCCCTCGAGCGCGCCTGTCACACTCAATTACTGGTCGAGTCGGCGGCGGCACCGTCCAGCATCGGAGGCGCTGTGTCGGGGCTGTCCAAAACCTTTGTTTCGCGTGAAGTAGAAGTAACGTAATCGGACACCGAGCCGGCACTTCCGCCCGAGAACGCGCTCTATATTGATTTCAAACCTCAATTTCTAAACCAAAACAACAATTATATACAAAAAATTAATTATTAGTACGATTAGGGCATTGAGGCCTTCTATGCCCGAGAATATTACACTCACTACACCAAAATTAGTGGCGTACGAGTGCTTACGAGGCTGGCAGCTCAGGCTCAGCCAGAGCAGTAGTAACACTTTGAGATGCCTTAATCTAACTTTATATAAGTGTCTAAGCTTTCTCTCTAGTAATTCCTTATCTATATTCTATCTGCTTCCTAGATCGTCTATATTTTTGCTTTTTCTTTTTATATATAGTCTGTAAATTATGGACTTCTTTCTTTAGCAGTATAAGGCTATTCATAGTTATTTTATATACTTTAGATATTCAGTCAATCATTTTATTAATTAAATTTAATAGATTTTCTATATGTTAACTTATATATCTCTTAATAGTATTTAATTAGCGCTTAAATTAATATAGATTTTAAGATATTTATAAATAGGATGATTAAGTATTATTGTGAGGCCCCGGCTCGGGAACCATGTGCCAGGTTGCCGGCCAGCTGCATGTCCATGCCGGTGCGGGATAACCTCATTTGATATATCAACCTTGAAGCTTCACCCCTCATGCTGTGTCATATTTACCCCTCCTCTCGCTACATACACCCAATTAGGAAACAGGAATAGTAAATAGATTATGCCTATATAAGCTTAAGACCCTATCCTAGAGGATAGAGGTCTTAAGTAAGATTATTCTTATAATCAGATATACTTCTTGTGAGGCTCCAGACGTTATATCCAGTATATAACCCCTCGGTGCACATTCGGCATCCTCGGAAAGCCTCGTGTGACATTTGCCAAGGCACTAGCGGGGCAAGAAATTACTTCTACCGCATATACAGCGAATATACCACCTATTAGTAATTAGTTTATACACATATCTACATATATATTTAGTTACTAAATCTAGTGCTTCACTTACTTTCTAAATAATCCTCTTATATTCTGATTACTCTATATCTTCAGATAGAGAATTAGCAAGCATTCAGAAATAGTTATTACTAAGAGAGCACCTATAACTATTACCTCTAAGCAAAACCCAAGTAAGTCTAAATAGATATTATCTTAATCTAAGTCTATAAATAATATAATCTTTATAGAGACGCTATAAAAAGAAAAAAAAAACCCCCCGCCGGGAAAATCAAAAATCGACTTTTTGAAAATCAACGCCTATTGACGGCTTCCAGGGCTTCTTCATGGCCCCAGGAACCCCCAAAATCGACAACACCCCCCTAGACCTAGGGGGGCAGGCGCCAGGTCAGGTAGACCCCTTCGGGACCTGCAGGCACCACAGCAGGGGCAGCGCCGCTAGCACTCCCTGAGGCCAGTGTGAGGATTCCTGTGAGACCCCGGCTCGGAAACCATGTGCCAGGTTGCCGGCCAGCTGCATGATCCATGCCGGTTCGGGATAACCTCATTTGATATATCAACCTTGAAGCTCTACCCCTCATGCTGTGTCATATTTACCCCTCCTCTTGCTACACACACCTAATTAGGAAATAGGAATAGCAAATAGATTATGCCTATATAAGCTTGAGACTCTATCCTAGAGGATAGAGGTCTTAAGCAAGATTATTCTTATAATCTGATATACTTTTTGATTTTATACTTTTACTTAGTACTGTCTTAGCTTCTAGTTGAACCTTAGTAGACTCCTAATACTCTTAATTAGTCTTCTTAGATATCTAAAGATTTTATATTATAATTTTATTTTTTATAAGAATTAAATTAACTTTAAAATAATAATAACTATTTAAAGTATAACTTTATTTATTCTTAAATAAGAATTTTTTTAAATCTTTAAAATCTAGAGAATTAAAGATAAATTAAATATTAATAATAAATTTATCTAAAATAATCTAATTTAATCTAAATCTTTTTATAATAAGAAATTAATTTTAATAATTTTATCTTAATAAAAAGATATAAATTTATAAAATCCTTTAATATAATAGATTAATATTAATTAAGATATTATAAATATTTCTTTAAAATTTTTATTTTAAATCTTTAGATAAAATATAAAAGAAATATTATAATATTAAGATATTAAATTTTAAATATTTTTCTTTAAAATCTATTTAAAATTTTAAAAAATAAATTAAAAATATTAAAAATAATATTATAAGTTATCTTTAATTCTATTTAAATAAAGTTAATAAAATTTAATATACTATAATTTAATTAAATAAAAATTACTATATCTAATAATATAAAAAAAAATAATTTATTAATTTATAAATTTTTATTTTTTAAAATTTTTAAATCTAACTTAAAGATTAAATAAAATCTTTTTAAAATTATAAAATTAATATTATAATAACTCTTATAAAGCTAATATAATTAAATAATTAAAATTCTAAAGTTTTTTACTTCTAATTTTTTATTTTATATAAAAAAATCTAGAAGAAAAATATTAGAATTTCTTTATTAAAAAATACTTTTAAATATTAGATTTTTTTTATAAAGTTATTACTAAAAATCTATTTAGATATTATTAAAATAAAAACTTTATTTTTAAAATTTTTAAATTTTATTATTACTATTTAATACTTATATTAGATAAATAAATAAAAAAAAAAGATAGAAAAATAATTTAAAAATAAAAACTTTTTCTAAAATAATTATAATAATAGAAATATTATTAAAGAAAATTAGAATAATTCTAATTTAAAGTTTAATTAAAAATATAAATAAAATCTAAATCTATAAAATCTAGATAAGTAGATTAATAATAAAAAATATTAGAAAAATATCTTTAAAAAGTAACTAATATCTTCTATTATTTATTATTAGTATAATTAGACTAGTTATTATATAAATATATATAAATTTAATATAATCTTAAATAAGAATTTTATTAAGATTTTAAAGATTGCTATTTTAAAAAATAAAAAAAAGAAATTAAAAAAGAAATTAATAAAATAAAATTTATTTATAATAATAAGTTTTAAAAAAAAAAAGATTTTAAGAAATTTATAATATTAATTTATATTAAATTAAAAATTTTTAAGATAAGAATTAATATTACTATTATACTTAATATAAAGATAAATATTAATTTTATATTTTATAAGTTTTTTCTTAAAGCTAATTAGAAATTAATTTAAAATCTAAAATAATCTATTAAATTTATTAATAGATAAATAACTTCTTACTTTATAATTCTTAACTTTAATATTATAATTATTAATATTAAAAAAGAAAAAAAATTATAAATTTTATAATTCTATATTATTAATATAATAAGATTTAATATTATTTTAAAAAAGATTTAGCTCTAAAAAAAAAACTTTATAATTTTTTTTTAATAGATATAAGAATAATATTTTTAAAGAAATAAAAAGTTATTTATTAAGATTAAATTAAAGAATCTTAAATATTTTAAAATTTTAATAAAAATTCTTTTAGTTAATTTTATAATAGTAAAAATTATTAAATTAAAAAAGAAAATAATTTTAAATATCTATAAAGACTATAAGAAAATATTTTTTAAAAAAAAAAATTATAACTTTATTTTTTAAAAATATTAATTATAAAATTAATTTCTAATTAGAAGTAAAAAAACTACTTTATAGCCTTTTTTATTTTTATTTAATAATAAAATTAGATTATCTATAAATCTATCTTAAAAAAATATAATAAAAAAGATAGATTTAAGAATCTATAAGTTTAATAAATATATTTATTTTATTTATAAAAAAAATAAATAATTCTTTATATATTTATATTAATTATTATAATTTTAATAAAATTATAATTAAAAATTATTATTTATTACTATAAATTAATAAAATATTAAATTAATTAATTAGATTTAAATTCTTTATTAAAATTAATCTTTAGAATATATATTACTAAATTAAAATTAAATATAAAGATAAATAAAAAATAGTTTTCTAAATTTAATATAGATATTTTAAATATCTTATTATATTATTTAGATTAATTAATATTCTAATAATTTTTTAATTTTATATTTATAATATTTTAAAAGAATTAATTAATAATTTTATAATTATTTATCTTAATAATATCTTAATTTATTCTTAATCTAAAAAAATATATATAAATTATATTAAAAAAATTTTATAATAACTTAAAAAATACTAACTTTTTATAAAGATTTTAAAGTATAATTTTTATTAATAAAGAGTTAAATTCTTAAAATATATAATTAATAAATATAATATCTTAATAGATATTAAATAAATTAAAATTATTTATAATTAGCTTAAATCTAAATTAGTATAAAATATTTAAATTTTTTTAAACTTTACTAAATTCTTTAAAAAGTTTATAAGAAATTTTTCTATGCTAATAGTATTACTATTAAAAATATTTAAAGATAAATTAAAAAAAAAAAATAACTATTTTATATTAAATTTGGAGATAAAATAAACTTTTAATAAGCTTAAAGAAATTTTTATAAGTTTTTTAGTAATTAAATATTTTAATTTTAATAAAAGAATAAAAATTATTATAAATATTTTAAAGATTAATAAAAGAGTTATATTTTTATAATCTAGCTCTAAATTAATTTTTAATAAAAACTAAGTAGTATAGTATTTTATTATTTTTCTAAATTAAAAATATAATAATATAAAATATTATTAGATAATATATAATTAAAAATTAAAAGTAATTATATTTATTTTTTAAAAATAATAATACTATCTTAAGAATAATAAATATCTAATTTAAATATAAACTAACTATAATAATTTAAAATATTTCTTCTTTATAAAAAAATTAAATATAAAGTAGATTAAATAAATCTAACTTCTTTTAACTTATAATTTTAAAATTAAATATAAATTTAAAATTAAAAATTCTTTAGATATTTTATCTTAATATTTAGATTTTTTTAAAGATAAAAAAAAGAAAAATAATATTAATTTATTACTAACTTTATAATATAAATTAAAATTAAATATATTTTAATTTTACTAATTTAATAATAGACTAATTAACTTAATATCTTCTTTAAAAAATAATTCTAAAAAATAAATAAATTTAAAAAGATCTAAAGAGATTATTATATTAAATAATTATTTTTTTAATAATTAAATTTCTAAATCTTATTATTAAAAAGTTTTATACTTAGAATAGTATAAGTTAAAAATATATTTAACTCTTTAATACTATCTATTTTAAATTTAATATAAAAACTATAGAAAAAAAATATCTTTTTTTAGCAAGAAAAGATTATTATAGATAGAATTTCTAAATTTAAATTAATAAATTTATCTAAAATCTAAATTAAAATTAATTTAGAGATAACTTAGATTATTAAAAATAATATTCTATATTATTAAAATTAAATATATATACTAAAAGATATAGTATTATAAAATAATCTTATAAAGTTATATTATAATTATTTTTATATAGATTATTTTAGTATTATTAGAATTTTTAATTTAAAATAAATAAAAATATAAATAAATATATCTATATATATAAATTATACTAGCTTACTAAAGTATAAAGATATTAATTTTATAACTAATTATAATTATTATTAGTCTTAATAAAATTAAATAAAAATTTATTTATAGACTTTATAATTAATCTATCTTTAAATAAACTTTAAAAAAAATTTATAATTTTATATTAATTATTATTAATTAATTTATTAAATTAAATATCTTTATCTTTTATAAAAAAAATATTAATATTAAAAAACTTATAGATATTATAATTAAAAAGATCTTTAATATTTATAACTATTTAAATAGTATTATTATTAATTAAGATTCTATTTTTATTAGTAATTTTTAGTTAAAATTAATATTCTAATTTAATATAAAATAATGTTTTAATATTACTTTCTATCTCTAAATAGATAACTAAATAGAAAGATTTAATTTAATTTTAAAATATTATCTATACTATTATATAAATTAATAATAAAATAATTAGATATTATATTTATTAGTAATCTAATTTACTTATAATAACTCTAAATATATTAATATTAAAATCTCTCTATTTTAAAATCTAGTTAGCTTTAATCTAAAGACTTTTTTTAATAATATTATTAAATCTTTATTAGTGTAAAGTGTATAAAGCTATATTAAGAAATTAAAAGAAATAAAAATAGAAATTAAGTTATATTTTAAATAAATAGTAGCTATATAAACTATTTATTATAATAAATAATATTTCTTTAAGAAATATACTATTAATAATAAAATTTTACTTTCTATAAAAAATTTTAAGTTTTTTAAACTTAATAAAAAGATTAATTTAGTCTATAAAGAACTATTTCTAGTTATTAATAAGATTAGAAAATAAATTTACTATCTTTAATTACTCTAAGATTAATAATAGATTTATTCTATATTCTATATCTTTTTATTAGAATTATATTATAGAAGAGATAGAGAATAGACTAAGTACTAATCTTAGTTAATAATAATTAATAGAAAAGAAAAATAGGAAATTAAAGTTATTATTAATTACTATTAATATTAAAAATATTAAAATATTTAATAAAATAATTTAGATATTCTTTTTATAAGAATAAATAATTATTAAAAGAAAAACTTAATAATATAAAAAAACTCTTTAAAAAATATTAGAAGTTAATAGCTTTTAAAATTTAAAAGAAAAAATAAAAAGATTTTTTTTTTAATATATAGATTTTTTAATTCTTATATTAATAAATAATTTTTAGTAGATTTTTATTTAGAATCTATCTTATTTTACTATATTTATATAGGAATTATTCTTTCTATCTAGATAAAGAATCTATTCTTTATAAATAAGGACTTAAAGAAGATTCTATTTAGATTTTTATTTAGAATCTAAAGGTAATTAAATTATTCTTTTTTTTTCTATAGGATTTTAAATTTAATAAGAATTCTATAAAGATATTATAAATTAAATAAAAAAAATATTTTATTTAATTATTATTTATATATAAATAAATAAAAAGAAAATATTAAAATTAAATTAAATTAAATTTTAGATAGAGAATATATTATAGAAGCTAGAGAAGACTAAATAATATTATTATATAGATAAGAGCTAAAAATAGTAAAAATAGTAACTAGAACTATAATATTTAAAAATTTATTTTATTTTTCTTTTAATATTAATTATACTTAATAATATTAATTTTTATTTATTTAATAAGATATTAATTAAAGTAATTAATTTAAAATACTTTTAATCTATTTAAGATAAATCTTAATAGTTATAATTTAGTTCTATATTAAATAAACTATTAAAGATATAAAAATAAATTTAAAAAAGAAATAAAGTTAAATTTTTATATATAATATTCTTAATAATCTTAACTTATTTATTTTTTATTTTAAAAATTTTAATAAAAATATTCTTATAAAAAATTTACTATATAATATAGAATATAATTAATTATAACTTTAATATAAAATTATATTTTATATTTAAGATAATATAGTAATAATATTTTTTATTTAATAGCTAATATATATAGAATAACTAATAAATACTAAGATATTTTATATAATAAAGATATAGATTAGTCTATTAAAATATTAAATACTTATCTATTAAAAAGATAGTATTAAAGAATATAATAGAATTATATATAAATCTTTTAATTTCTTAAAATAATAATTAACTTAAATTATATACTCTAAAAGTAATTAAGAAAATTTTAAAATAAAAATTATAGTATCTAGAAAAATTAAATTTATTATTAAATAAAAAAAAAACTATCAAGTAGAATATCTAAAATTAAAATATTTAATATAAATATCTTAGTAATAATTTATATATAATAAAGTATCTTAATAATAATCTTTATCTTAGTTATTATAAAAAATATTACTTTTCTAATAGTATTAACTTTTTTAATATCTATTTAAAATAAAATTAAAAAAAAATCTAAATCTTTCTATATTTTAAATTACTATATTAATATATAAAAAAGAACTCTATATAACTTTAAATTAAAATCTATTAAAAAAAAAGAAAAGCTAAAATTATAATAAAATTCTATACTTTATTACTTATATATTTAAGAAAAATCTAAAAATTTTTCTTTTTAATCTAAAAACTAAGAGAAAAAAAAGTAGAAATAAAAATAAATAATATAAAAAATCTAAGAAAAAAATTATTCTATATTTAAATTATTAATTATCTAATTTATTAATATAAAAAGAATTTAAAATTTTAAAAAAAAAAATTAAAAAATATATTAAACTTTTATTAATCTTTTAGAAATTAAGTTAAAGTCTTTTAAAATATTTTAGAGATAAAATATTTATAAGTTTAAAGTAATAAATATTATAACTATATTTAATAGTAAAGCTAATAACTTTATAATAAGATAGTATCTTTTATTATATAAATAAGTATATTAGTATGATAGTTTATCTTATAATTTAATAAATTAGATTAAAGTAATAAAAAGCTATTATAATAGTAAAAATAGTAAAAATAATAGAAAAATAAAAAGAAATTTTCTATATAATAAATACTATAATATCTTATTAACTAGTGTTTTTAAGCACTTTTAAATAATATAAGAAAGTAAAAATATAAATATAAAAGATTTACTAAAACTTAATATATTTAAAGAGAGAAAAAATTTTATATTTTTATTTAATATTTATATTAAATATATAAATAGATTTATACTTTATTATCTTATATTATTTTCTATTTCTAATAATTTTAAAGCTATTTATTTTAATTAGCTAGCTACTATAATAATTAATTTAAAAACTATATCACTATTTCTATATTTAATTTCTTTAAATCTTAGGATTAAGATCTTTTAGAATAGAAAAAATTATAAGATTTTAGCTTAGAAACTATATATTAGATTGTCAGCTAGCTGTATAATCTATACTGGTTTAGGATAATCTTATTTAATATATTAATCTTAAAGCTTTATCTCTTATATTATGTTATATTTATTTCTTCTCTTACTATACATATCTAATTAGGAAATAGGAATAGCAAATAGATTATGTCTATATAAGCTTGAGACCCTATCCTAGAGGATAGAGGCCTTAAGCAAGATTATTCTTGTAATCTGATATACTTCTTGATTTCATACTTCTACTCGGTACCGCCTCGGCTCCTAGTCGAACCCCAGTAGGCTCCTAATACCCTTAACCAGTCTTCTCAGACACCCAAAGGCTTTACAATTCCTTAGGGTTGCCGCGGGAAAGTTTTTCGGGTTTCTAGCCAGCCTAGTCCCGTTTCAGGGAATTCCCAGAAGGGTCAGTCCCGTCCCGGGTGGGAACTGGGAATTCCCTGTTTCCCAACTAGGAATTCCTAGACATCTTAGTTCTGTCCTAGGTAGGAATTGGGAATTCTCTAATTCCTAACTAGGAATTTCCTATTTCTCAGTAAGAAATATAACTTGGTATATAGTAATATAGTAATATACTATAGTAATATTTATAACACTTAATATTAAAAATATATATTTATTGTAATTTTCTCTAAAAAATTCTTATTTTTATCTATATAGGATTTTCTTATTTCTCTTTACCTTATATTGGGACTCTTACTGAGACTCCTAGCGAAATCAGGGAATTCTCTTTCCTATCTCTCTGACTAGGACTTCCAGCGGGACTCCTATCAAAACCAGGGAATTCTCTTTCCCACCTTCCTCCTTGACTGAGACTCCTAGAGGGACTCCAATATTCCTGATTTGGGACTTTTTTGGTCCCGATTCCCATCCCGTCCCGATTCCCAGCGGGAAAGTCCGGTTTCTGCGGTCACCCTAAGTAAAACACTATTTAAATTTTGATATTAGTAACTAGTCTATTCTTAATTATAAGAGATTAATTTCTACTTATATAAAATTAAAAAGAATTCAAAAAAATTATATATATTTTATATAAAACTTTAAAAAATAAAAATTAAATTTTATAATAATAATTTAATTTTAGTTTATTTTATTTATAAAGATTTATATAATCTTTTAATAATTATTACTATATTATTATAATTTATAAACTTGAATTTATTTTTAATTATCTTTTTGTTACCTTTTATTATTACTTTTTATTGTTACCAGTATTATTTTATATTATCTATTATAGAAAACACTTTAAGATTATCCCTTCCACCCACATCAAGCAGCAGCGTTCGCACGTTCACCCCCTATGGCATGCTTGGTGGTGAAGACTGTGAGCGCTGACCTAGCAGCTGTGATACTCTTGGTAAATAACTTTTTTTAGTAATATTTATATCCTAAATTTAGATTTATTTTTCTTAGCTCCTAGCCTCTTAGAGTTATTTACTTCTTATAATAGTACTACTATTATATTCTTCCCTAAAGAGTCTTGAGTATTTCCGCGAATAGCTCTATATCCTTACTAAGATTATCCTTATTATCTATATTAAGCAGTATTTATACACTTCTCTCTATAGCTATAATATAGTATGCTCAGTAGTAAAGAATATAAATACCAACCTAGTAGTTATAATACTCTTAATAAGTAATCTTTTTTAATAATATTTACTATACTATTTATTAAATAATTACTAATATACTTTAAAATTATCCTTATTAATTTTTAATTTTCTATAGCTATATTAAGACTTACTTTTTATAGTAGTACTATTACTATATTTTTGTAAATAGCTCTATATCTTTATTAAGATTATCTTTATTATCTATATTAAGCAGTATTTATATATTTTTCTTTATAGTTATAGTATAATATATTTAGTAGTAAAGAGTATAAATACTAATCTAGTAATTATAATACTCTTAATAAATAATCTTTTTTAGTAATATTTATTATATTATTTATTAAATAATTACTAGTATACTCTAAGATTATTTTTATTAATCTTTAATTTTTTATAGCTATATTAAGACTTACTTTTTATAGTAGTATTATTACTATATCTTTATAAATAATTTTATATCCTTATTAAGATTATCTTTACTATCTATATTAAGTAGTATTATTTATATATTTACTTTTTATAATATACTTAATAATAAAGAGCATAAGCACTATTTTAGTAACTATAATAGTCTCTATAATAATTATAATAGTAACTATTATTATTATAACTAAAAGAATAAAAAAAAAATAATATTTTTAATAAGTTTACTTATTCTTTCTATAGTAAATTTAGCTATAACTATAATATTTTTTCTTTTTAAGTTTTTAATTAGAAGATTTACTAAATAGTAATATTATTTAATAATAATTTCTATATTATTATTTAATTATAATCTAAATAATTTAATACTATATATACTTATTATTTATATAACTATTAATATAAATATATCTCTTAGTCTTATTATATAATTAATTTTTTATAAAATATCTAATAATATTTTATAGTAATATAAATATATAAAAGTTATAAATTATATAGAAGTATTTAGTAATATTTTATAATAAAATAAATATATTAAAATTATAAATTATATAGAAAAGTTCTATTTTCTTTAAAAAATTTTTATTTTTATCTATATAAGACTTTTTCTATTTCTTTTTATCTTATACTAGGACTTCTATTAGGACTTTTATTCGGCGCCTCATCGACGCACCTACCAAGAAAGCGCTTCGGTATTGGGGCGCGTTGCGGAAGGCAACCGCCTCCATCCTAATTCAACTACGCACGCAGAGAGTGGCGCTGAACCACTACCTTTAGCGAATCAACCGCCGAGACTCACCGTTGTGCCCATGTGATCTCAGAGGGCAGACCGTCCGACACATCATTATAGACTGCCCTCAGTTCATCGACAAGAGGGACCGCATGTTTGAGAGGATCCGCGGCATCAAGCGCGCGGCCAGGTTCAACATAATCATAAACGAGAAGGGCGCGGCAGTTACCATTACCTAATATATCCTCGAGATCAGCATCCTAGACCAGTTCCGAGTAGTCGATCCACAAACAACCAGTAACGCAGAGCAGGAGAAGACTAACACTGAGGCTAAAGCCAATGCTAATCCACCAGGGCACTAAATATAGATTAGACACACAGTACGAGTGTGCAAGCACTGACGCGCAGATTAGTCTAGGGCCGGTAAGAATCAGCATATCACTCCCACCCAATTATACAGAGTGTAAGATGAAGCCTGGTGATTTAGAACAGTGGAATGAAGCTTGAGGATGGTCGCGCGTAGTAACAGACGCGCGTAGCGCCACAGAGAGAATCAGACTCGGGGGAAAACAGTAGCAGAAGGCAATTTTAAGATCGCAGCAGCAGCAGCTATAGCAACGTAAGCTTCATGAGAGCAAGGCGCGTAGTGGTTGAGAATTAGTACAGTAGGTGTAAGGAAGAAGAAGCTACAGAAGACCAGCTTCTTATTAACATTCATTATTTCATTTATTTGTATAGTTTGCCAGGTTTAATACATTTGCACGGTCAGCCTTAGCATTATCTTACTCTTCCCGTGGCGCACCCCCGGGCTGTACCACCAGTGGCAGTGCTACCTTTGTCTCGCGGCCCTGCCAGTTAGGGCCACAACCCTGCATAGCGGCGATAGTATGGAAGCTAGCTACATCAGGTCAATGAAATCTACTACTACTACTACTATTAGGACTTTTAGTAAAATTAGAGAATTTTCTTTTCTATCTTTTTTTCTAACTAAAATCTCTAGCGGGACTCTTATTAAAACTAAGAAATTCTTTTTTCTATCTCTCTTTCTGACTAGAACTCTCAGCGAGACTCCTATCAAAACCAGAGAATTCTCTTTCCCATCTTTCTCTTTAACTGAGACTCCCAGAGGGACTTCAATATTCCTGATTTGGGACTTTTTTGGTCCCGATTCCCATCCCGTCCCGATTCCCAGCGGGAAAGTCCGGTTTCTGCGGTCACCCTAGGATTCCTTATAGTGAGGACTTCTTATCAAGCCTAAAGATTGACTCTAGGGAGCTGCTAAGCCCTCTAAATAGCATACCTCTTCTCTAGAAAGTACCTAAGGTCCTAAAGAAGAGATTATAAGATTATAATCTAAATAGTTTAGAAAAAGTCTCTATAAAGTCTCTATTTAATTTAGATTATAAAAACTTTAAATAGGCTATATTAAAATATCTTATAAATAATAAGAATATTATCTTTATTAAAATAATACTATAAAGATCTATATTATTTTTCTAATAAAAAGTTTAAAGTAATAAATTATAAATTAACTAAATACTATTAAAAGTTAATTTTTAATTTTAAAAATCTAAATAATTATCTAAAATACTCTAAAATTATCTTCTAAAATCTTTATTATCTAAAGAAGATCTTAGATTTTATAATAACTATTACTATCCTAAAAAATAATATTTTTAGAGATTATATATAGACTATATACTTATT
This sequence comes from Talaromyces sp. DC2, assembly GCA_039119965.1. NCBI lineage: Eukaryota > Fungi > Ascomycota > Eurotiomycetes > Eurotiales > Trichocomaceae > Talaromyces > Talaromyces sp. DC2. The sequence continues at coordinate 476,981 of JBCLNQ010000049.1, forward strand.
TAAATGAAAATATTAAATTTATAAAGTTATATAGAGTTTTACTTTTAATATTAGAATCTTTTTTAAAGATAAAGCTTATAGTATTATTATTATTATTATTATTTAATCATATTTAACGTCTATACCCAAACTATTGTTTATGACAGACAGCGGTTCATATATGGAGTAGGCTGGCTTATAGGGGCTGCCCCTTATAAGCCAGTGCCCCTACCCCCTAATTGGAGCCTGGCGTTCGTGGTATCTGGCGCTTTCCTCGCCCCAAGTCGCTTATATGCGCAGGACGATTTGGGGGCTTAATAGTGGGTGGCAAGCCCACGACCCCCTCCTTATTACCGGACGTTCGGGTGTAGCCTATAGTAGCGGGCCACCCAGCCCCACTACCCCATAGATTACTATAATATCTATTTATTAATTATTAAATCTAGAACTATTTAAATATAGATTTCAAATTTTTATATTATTTAAAAAATTTTAAATTATTTATTTTAAAAATTAATAATATAAACTTATTATTATTATTTATAATATATTTCAAATCTTTAAATAAATTTATTATTATAGTTTTTTATAATTTATAAACTAAATTTATATTTAATATTTAGAGATTTTAATAAATCAATATTATTTAAATTTAATTTTTTAATAGTTATTCTTTAGATTATATATAGATATTTTTTTTTAAAAAATTATAAAAAGTATTTTTACTATTAGATATTTTAAAAAAAATCTAAAAAATCTAAATATATAATATTATTATTTAATATTTAATAAAATTTTTATAAATCTTAAAGCTACTTTCTTTATAAGTAGTTCTATAAAAATAATATAAAATATATTTATAACTATTTAGACTTAATTATTAATTAATTTCTATATTTTCTAGAGTTAATTTTTTTATTTTTATTATTAAAACTCTATTCTATAAATATTATTATCTAAATAATAGTTTTTAAATTTATTATATTAAATTAAAGAATAGCTTTTAAATTTTATATAATATCTATATCTATTTTTTAATATTCTAATCTTTTTATAAGTAATACTTATAATAAATTTTTAAAATAAATTTTAAATTTAATAAAATTTTTAATTACTAAATAATTTTTAAAAAAAAAAGCTATTAAGATTTCTTCTATCTATATTTTAGTTTACTAGATTTATTTTTTAAACTCTTTATTATAAATTTTAGAGAATAAAATAGCTTTAATCTTTTTAAAATTAAATTAGATATTATTAGTATATTTCTACTTAATAATAATTTTAATTACTATTTTTAGCTATATATAGATTTTTAAAACTAAATTTTCTTAAATTATTAAGTTTATATTATTAATATAGAATAAAAATTTTATTTTTAAAATTTAATATTTTATAGTTTAAAATATTCTTTAAATATAAATAAAAAATAAAATTAAAAAAATTAATAAATTTTATAATAGTTTTAAATTAATAAAATATTCTAAGATTTTATAATTATTAATTATTAAATTTATTTATTTATATTTAAAAAAAATAAAATCTATTTTATAAAATTATTATTTAGATTTATAGTTTTTATAATTTTTTTTAATTTATAAAAATTAATATAGTTAAAAATTTTTATAATATCTATAAAAATAATATTTATTAGATATTATTAAGTTTATTTTTTATATATTATTTATATAAAATAGATTATTATATTAATTATTTTTTAATTATATCTATAGTTTATTTATTTAAAATATAATATCTTTTAAATTTTATATTAATTTATTATAAGATTTATAACTAATTTTTTTATAATCTTATCTAAATAACTAAATAGATTAATAATTCTTTAAATCTTTATTTAAATATAATTAAATTTATTTAATTTTTAAAATAATATATCTTTAATAATCTTTTAAATTTTTAAATATACTTTTAGATAAAAATACTATTTAACTATTTTCATAATCTAAAAAAAATCTAATATCTAAAATAGTTAATAAATCTAGAAATTAAATCTATTTATTTTTAAAATTTTCTTTATACTTTAATTAAATAAAATCTAATATATTTATTTAGGTATTATTAATATATAGATTATTAAATAATTCTTTAAAAAAAATATTTTAAGAAATATTAAAGAGTACTATACTTCTAATTAAAATTTTTTTATTAATTAGAATAATAATTAGAAGAATCTTAAAGTTAAAGCTTTAAAATACTAATATAATAAGATTATTAAGAGATTTAATATAATATAAAGCTAATTAATATTAGTTAGAATTATTATATTAAAAGATTTTATAAATATTATTTATAAAAATTTTTTAAAATCTTCTAAAATTTTTTTTTAAATTTTTTTTAAAAAAATCTTTTTAGTATATTGTTACGAATATGAAAACTAGCCTCATTAGGCATAGTACGGACAAGAAATCAGTCAGCGACAGCCTACCAAGTTATTGCAACGCGACACAACAACTGGACAAGACAAAGCAGCAATGACGCTAACACACGACAAATCACGTGAATAAAATATACCAGGGACAGATAAGATAAAAGATATATAAAACTCACAAAGCTAACTAGAGGAACAGAGAATATACCATCTACCATCTACCAGTTATAATAAAAGATATACAGTATAAGAAACCTAAAGAAGGAACTATAAAAAGACACTTATTTACTATTATATATTTACTCTAGCATAGTTCTTTAACCTAAGTCACTAAACCTTAGTTATTTAGTTACAATCATACTATTATTATAAATTACCACTTGGTGTTACCTGACTTAATCAATTACTTGAGGTCAGCAAGACAATCTATCTCAAGATATACATATCACGAGAGGATCTCTTCCTTCTTGTGTCATGAGCTTCTTAGAACCATAGCCACACCAACATCTACGGGCCAATCACGAACAAGCAGGATCCAGGTCCGTGACATATATTCTTTTAATAATCTTTATCTCTTTATAATAAAAAGTTCTAATAACTTTATATTTAATATTAATATAGATTTAGATTTATTATTACTTATAAATTATAATCTATAAATTCTAGATATATCTTAATTTTAATTTTTATTACTAATTAAAATATATATAAAGCTTTACTATCTTAATATATTTATTAAATATATTAATTAAAGTATTTTATATTTAATTAATTTTTCTAATAAGATTTATTTTAATGTATTAATTATTAAAAAAAAAATAGTTTATAGCTTTTAAAATTTAAACTTTAATTATTAATTTTATAATATTTTTATTAATTTATAGAATTTTTATTTATTATCTAGTAATCTTACTAGTAACTAGAGATATCTTTTAAAAAGAATTCTTTTGAAATTTTTTAAATTAAAATAATAAGCTTATAGTCTAATATAATAACTTTATTCTTATTAATTTTTTAAACTTATAAGGACTTTAAAATTAGAAAAAATAATATTAAATTAATAATTAATATCTTTAAAAATTTCTTATAATAAATAGTTTTTCTTAATAAATTATTAATATATAGAGAGTATTAATTTATAAGCTATTTTAGAATTTTAATATTTTTTAATATATAATTAAAGAATTTTATATAATATTATAGATATCAAAATTATCTATTAATAAATATTTATTCTTTATAAAAAAGTTCTAATTAATATTTTTAATTATTTAATATTATTTAAAAGATATTCTTTATTATTAATAATTAATTTCAATCTATATATTATAATAATTAATAATTTTAATATATTAAAGAGTTTATTTATTAATTATAAAAGATTCTTAAATATTTAAAACTTATATATAGAGATAGTTTATTAAATTTATATAATTTTTTATCTTAATAATTTTTATAAAATCTTTATAAATAACTATAAATATCTATTAATTTTATTTTTTTTTTAATTAGTAAAATAAATAGTTTAAATAAAAAAATTATTAAAAATATAGAATTTTTATAAATATATAATATCTACTTATTATTTTATTTTTATTTTTAGAATTTTTAAAATTATAAGATATATATAGATATAATTATACTAAATAATTAATATTAATAAGGTCTATAGCTCTTAGTATTTATATTAGATATAGAGATAAATAGAACAAAGAGGAAGAGTCTATATCCTAATTTATAATATTCTTAGTCTTTTTAAGTTTTAGAACTTAAAAGATTTCTTAGGCTTTTAAAAATCTTTTATAAAATTATTTATAAATTTTTTTAAATTTAGAATATCTTAAAGAATTAATTTAATATTTTTTTTTATAATTATTATATTTAGTAGAGATATATAGATATAAATAGTTTATTAAAATTTTATAGTCTAGTATATTATAGATATACTTATTAGTTTTATAGATTTTAATATATATTATATATAGAGAGAATTATATATTATAATATCTATAGAATTAGTAATTAATATTATAATATTAAAAATATATCAAGTTCTTATTAATTTTATAATAAAAAATAATAAAATATTTATTTTTTTAAAAATATATACTTTAAATTAAAAGTTTATAAATATTATTTAGATTCTTTATTATTATAATAATAATAGAAAAGTACTAATTAATAGATTAAATAATCTTTAAAGATTTAATCTATATAAAGTTTTATATTAGGATATAGATTCTTTTTAATTTAATTTCTTTTTAGATTAAATTTAATCTTAAAATATTATAATAAGCTATTAATACTATATATATTTTAATTTTATATTATTATTAGTTAGATTTTATTAAAATAATTATAGAGTTAATTTAGTAGTAGATAGCTACTAAAAGATCTTTATAAATTAGAAGAAGTATATTTATAATACTATTTTAATCTAATAAAGCTAAGATTACTTCTAATTTAGTATAATTAGTATTAATTATTCTAATAAAATATAAAAAATCTATTTAAGCTAAATAATAATTAAACTATAAAATAATATTAATTTTAGATTTCTTAGAGATTATATATTTATTTTTATATCTAAAAATAAATTTATAATCTTTTTTAATAATATTATATATAAATTTTAGATTTTTTAAATTTATTTAAACTCTAAAAAACTTATTAGAAAAAAAAAATCTTTTAATAATAATTTATTAGTTTTAAATATTATTAGTTATTATATTAATTTATTAAGATTTTATAGTAGATTTCTTTATAATCTATATTATAAATTTTATCTTTAAAGAAAATTCTAATATTAAAAATAAAATTCTATATAGCTTTATAAATTTAATATTTTTATTTAGATAAATATATAATCTATATATAATTTTTAAAAATATTACTTTTTAAAGTAATAATAATTACTATAAAATTTAAAGTTTTTCTTAGATAATAAAGATTTAAAAAAATAATTTTAAAATATTTTAAATAATTATTTAAATTTCTAAAATTAAAAATTAATTCTTAATAATGTCTAGTTAGTTTATAATTTATTATTTTAAATTTTCTATTAAAAGAGTAATATAAATCTTTATAATAATTATTTTAATATAATTTATTTAAAATTTTTATAATTTAGATTAAATAAAAACTTTATAAAGATTCTTTTTAGATTATCTAATTATAGTTTTATAATTTTTTCTTTAAAATCTTAGATACTTTCTAAAGAAGAAATATACTATTTAAAGGGTCTAGTAGCTTTCTAAAATTAATCTTTAGATTTAATAAGAAATTGTTGCTATAAGGGATCCTCACACTAGTCTTAGGGGACGCTGGTGGCACTGTCCCTACTGTGGTGCTGCAGGTGTCTCTAAGGGGTCTACCTGGCCTGGCGCCTGCACCCCTGGGTCTAGGGGGGTGTTGTCGATTTTGGGGGTTCCTGGGGCCATGAAGAAGCCCTGGAAGCTGTCAATAGGCGTTGATTTTCAAAAAGTTGATTTTTGATTTTCCTGGCGGGTATATTTTTTTTAAAAAAAAAATAACTATATAGATAATTTAAGATCTTTTAAATAATATAAAGATTTAAAATCTATATTCTAATAAATCTAGATTTAATAATTAGTAAATAAATTATTAGTTAATTTATAAAAAATATAATTTATCTTTTTAAATATAGATTTTAAAATCTTTAATATAAAATTAGTAAAAATAATTAAAACTTTAAAATAAATATTAATAATATAATTTATAAACTCCACATGGGGCGTGGCCCTTTCCGCGATGCGCCGAATCTACCAAGCAATAGTAATCCCGCAGATGCTCTATGGGGTGGCCACCTGGTTCCAACCAGGCACGCTCACAAAGAAGCAGACCGCAGAGATAACCCAAAGCTTTACCTCTATCCAAAAACAGGCAGCGTGCCTAATCAGTGGAGCCTTCTGAACTATGACAGCTAAGACTCTCAATATTAAACTATATCTCTTATCTATTTAACTCTAAATAGAGTAACTTACTAAAGAAACCACACTATAAATATAAACTAGATCTACTTATATTGTTTTAATATTAATAATTAAGCTATATCTTAGTAATAAGATTAAGCTTAATAGCTATATATTTCTAAAAATATAAATTTAGAAAAAAAATAAATATCTAAAAGCTCTTCTAGAAATCTTAATTAAAAAATAAAAAAGCTAATGAGTATATATCTAGATATTCTAATATATATCTCTAAAAATAATACTATTTAATATATATAAGAAAGTAATTAGTATCTATAATAAGTAGTAAAGTAAAAAAATATCTCCATTAATATTATATTTAGATAATAATAAATATAAAGATTTTATTAAATTAATAGTGATTATCTTTAAAACTAACTAATAATATTTAATATATTTAGAAATTAAAGATATATTAATAGTATATATAGTAAAAATAATAGATATTAAATTTAATCTTTAAATAACTATTTAATTTAAAGATATTAGTAAAAATAAATATTAAAAATAATATATAATAAGAAATTATTATTTATTTTAATAATTAAATAGTCTTAAAAATATTTAATAATCTTAATATAATCTTAAAATAGATTTTTATTAAAAATTATTTAAATTTATTAAATTAGTATACTAAATTAAATATACTAATTACTTTTTAATAAATCTTTAGATATAAAAAGATTATTAGTAATAAAATTATAAATAAAGCTATAAAATATATTATATAGTAAAATATTTAATAAGTAGTACTTATCTATATAGATATCTAATATTAGCTAGTTATAGCAGTTAAGCAATATATCTATTAATTAATAAAAAATATATAACAGTATAAATAAAAAAAAAAATAAAATTAAAGTATTTATTAAAAAACTATTTAAAATATTTATAAAAAAAATTCTATATTACTAAAAAGATCTATAAAAAGTAATTATTTCTATCTTAATTTAATTATAAATTAGCTATATTAATTTAAACTATTATCTATTTAAAATTAATTATTAAAATTTTTTTTAATATTTCTATAATTTTAATTACTAAATCTTTAAATATATAATATTTAATTATTTTTAATATATATATTAATATTAAAAATTATAAAATTAAATTAAATATTAAATTTAATTATTAATATACTTTAAATTTAATATACTATTTAATAATAAAAAAATAGTTATAATAGTAGTATAATTTATTATTAATATAGAGATTTTAAAATAATTTTAGAATATTAATTTTAAATTATTAGATAAAGAAGTATTACTTTAAGCAGCTAAAAGTATATAAACTAAAACCTCTATATAAGGATACTGAGTATAGCTTAATATATAGAAATAAGTGAAATAGATACTGATTATAGATTATGTCTAGGGTTAGTAAAGACTATAACATCTTTTTATTCTATTAAGGTTTAAAGATTAAGTAAATAGAGAAGTAATACACTATAGAGTAGTTCAGAAAACACGCTAGCATATTAACTACTAACTAGATAGTAGTATCTAGCTAGATAAATAATAAAAGATATAAGTATAAGCACCAGCAGAGATATTAATAATAAGTTAAAAATAAATATAAAAAATATATAGAAGCTAGAATATATAATATACAAAGATAAAAGTTAAAGAAATTAATATTATTTATTTATTTTATTTATATATATTATTTCTCCTATAGTGCGTTCTCTAGGCCACACCACAACGCGGCGCAGGCGCCACAACCTTCTTCAGGCCCTGCAGGCAGGACCCAACCCTGCATAGGGGCAATAGTATAGAAGCTAGCTAGATCAGGTTAATAAGTACTACTACTACTACTACTACTACTACTATATAATTTATAAAATTAATTAAAATATTTTTAAATATTTAAATTATTATAAGTTAATTATAATATATTAATTTAGATTTAAAGTAAATTCTAATATTATAGATATATAATCTAATTAAAGAGCTATAGATTATAAATAATAATATTACTATATATTAAATATCTAGTTATAAAAATATTTTAAATAATAAAAAAATTATAAAGAAATTTTTTAATTAATAAATATTTAAATATTTTATTAATATATATTTAATAAATCTATATTAAAATTTATAAAGTTTTAATTACTAATTAATTTATTAAAATATTAATATAATACTAAATAGACTAAATCTATAAATCTTCTTAAGAATAGAAATTAAATCTAATAATAGCTAATATATATAAATATCTAATATAATAATATTATTAACTTAAAGCTAATTATATCTTTATTAAAGTCTATTTATATTAAATTAAAATTTAGAATTCTTTAATCTACTTAAAGTATTTTAAGAATATTAAAATAATAAAATATCTTTTTATTAATTATTAGTAATAGAGCTATTAGTAAAATAAACCATATATTATTTTAATTAAAAAAGAAATAAAGACTTTAAAGAATAATAAATAAATTTTTAAAATATATTTATTTTAAAATCTTAAAACTATTAAAATATTATTAATATTTATAAGAATTATTAAAAAATAAAAAAAATAATAAAATAAATCTATAAATCTAATAAATAGAAAATAAAGATTTTAAATAAAAAAAAATAAAAAAAAAGAAATAGTAGAATTAAATAGCTTATTATTATAGACTATATCTAAATATCTAATAATAAAAAAGAGGTTATAAACTTATTATCTATTATTAAATCTTTAAATCATTCTATATATATAAGTAGCTTAGGATAAAGAAAGTATTAGATACTATAAATATCAGGCTCTAATTAAGGGGTAAAGACACTAGCTTATAAGGAGCAGCCTCTATAAGCCAGCCTACCTTATATATGAACTGCTGTCTGTCATAAACAATAGTTTGGGTATAGACGTTAAATATGATTAAATAATAATAATAATATAGATAAGTTAACTAAGGTAACAGTAACTTATTAGAGCTTAAAGATTATTATATCTTAGAAAGTATTAATCTTTATAATAGTAGACTAAGTCTATCTAATACTACTTTCTAATAGAAGTTTTTTAAAATTTGATTAACAGATCTTTAAATATCTAGTTTCTCTATTATAATTATTATAATTTATTAAAGATCTTTCACTGTTAATCAATATTATTAAATTATTATTTTATATATTTAAAGAACTATTTCTTAGTAAGTTCTAGTAGGTTATCTTTATATTCTTAGATCTAAAAGTTTATAAGATAGATAATTTTTTCTTTTAATTTCTCTATAGTAAATTATACTTTTATTTTTAAACTAAGAAACTTTACTAATTCTAGATTAAATTTAGTCTAAAGTACTATTTTAAATTAAAAATATAATACCAATTCTTTTTTATTAAATACTTATATTTTAATTTTCTCAGTTTTTATATATTCAGATTATTTTAATAATAGTCTACTAGCCTTTTATACTTTTTATTACTATAATTAGATAGTAAGATATCAGACTATATTAAATAAATCTTTATATATTAGTTATTTATCTTTTAAAGATAATATATTATTTATTACTATTAATTTATTTTTATATATTTTTTTTCTCTTTTTTCTATAGTATTATAGTTATATTTTATATATTTTATCTGTATAGTTAGTTTATATCTTTTTATATATTATTATTATTATTATTTAATCATATTTAACATCTATACCCAAACTATTGTTTATGACAGACAGCGGTTCATATATAGAGTAGGCTAGCTTATAAAGGCTGCTCCTTATAAGCTAATACCTCTACTTTCTAATTAAAACCTAATATTTATAGTATCTAGTATTTTATTTTAAATTGCTTATATATATAAGATAATTTAGAGACTTAATAGTAGATAATAAATTTATAATCTCCTTTTTATTACTAGATATTTAGATATAATCTATAATAATAAGCTATCTAGCTTTATTATTTTTTTTCTTTTTTTTTTATCTAAAATTTCTATCTTTTATTTATTAAATTTATAGATTTATTTTACTATTTATTTATTATTTTTTTATTTTTTAATAATCTTTATAAATATTAATAATATTTTAATAATTTTAAAGTCTTAAAATAAATATACTTTAAAAATCTATTTATTATTCTTTAAAATCTTTATCTTTTCTTTAATTAAAATAATATATAGTTTATCTTATTAATAATATTATTATTAATAGTTAGTAAAAAAATATTTTACTATTTTAATATCTCTAAAATATTCTAAGTAAATTAAGAAGTTTTAAATCTTAATTTAATATAAATAGATCCTAATAGAAATATAATTAATCTTTAATTAGTAATATTATTAAATTAAACTTTTATAAATACTAGCTATTACTAAATTTAATTTTTATTCTTAAAGAGATCTATAGATTTAATCTATTTAATATTATATTAGTATTTTAATAAATTAATTAGTAGTTAAAGTTCTATAAATTTTAATATAGATCTACTAAATATATATTAATAAAATATTTAAATATTTATTAATTAAAAAATTTTTCTTAACTTTTTTAATAACTTTATTAACTTTTTTATTATTTAGAATATCTTTATAGCTAGATATTTAATATATAATAATACTATTATCTATAGTTTATAGTTTTTTAGTTAGATTATATATCTATAATATTAAAATCTATTCTAGATCTAAATTAATATATTATAGATAGCTTATAATAATTTAAATATTTAAAAATATTTCAATTAATTTTATAAATTTTACTATTAATATTTATTTTAAAATTTATATTTAAAGATATTAATTATATCTTTTATAAATTATTATAATATCTATTTATTAATTATTAAACTTAAAATTATCTAAATATAAATCTTAAATCTTTATATTATTTAAAAAATTTTAGATTATTTATATAATTACATTTAAGCTATTTATTTTAAAAATTAATAATATAGATTTATTATTACTATTTATAATATATTTAAAATTTTTAAATAAATTTACTATTATAGTTTCTTATAATTTATAAATTAGATTTATATTTAATATCTAAAGATTTTAATAGATTAATATTATCTAAATTTAATCTTTTAATAATTATTTTTTAGATTATATATAGATATCTCTTTTTCTAAAAATTATAAAAAGTATTTCTACTATTAAATACTTTAAAGAAAGTTTAAGAAATCTAAATATATAGTATTATTATTTAATATCTAGTAAAATTTTTATAGATTTTAAAGTTACTTTCCTTATAAGTAGTTTTATAGAGATAATATAAAATATATTTATAATTATTTAGATCTAATTATTAATTAGATTCTATACCTTTTAAAATTAATTTTTCTATTTTTATTATTAAAATTCTACCTTATAAAGCACTTCTGTCTAGATAATAACTTTCTAGACTTACTATATTAGATTAGAGAATAATCTTTAGACTTTATATAATATCTATATCTATTTTTTAGTATTTTAATCTTTCTGTAAGTAATACTTATAGTAGATTTTTAGGATAAGTTTTAAGTCTAATAAGATCTTTAACTATTGAGTAATTTCTAAAGAGAAAGATACTAAGGTCTTTCTAATCTGTACCCTAGCCTGCTGGATTTATTCCCTAAGCTCCCAGCCATAGGCCCTAGAGAATAGAGTAGCCTCGGTCTTCTTAGGGTCGAATTGGACGCTATTGGTGTGTCCCCATTCAATAGCGGCCTTGGCCACTGCTTCCAGCTGCGTGCAGACCTCTGAGACCGAGTTTCCCTAGGCTGCCAGGCCAATATCGTCAGTATAGGATAGGGCCTTTACCCCTGGAACCTGACACTCTATAGCCTGGAATACCCCCCGGATATAGATAAGAAACAGGATTGGGAAACCGGTGAACCCTGTGGTAGTCCTGAGTCAATAGGGTGTTCTGGGGTCCTATAACCGTCAATTACTAGGCTCACCCGCCTATGCATAAGGAAGGACAAGGTCCATCTTATAAGGTCATCTAGGCCTATAGCCTCCATGGTCTCCCCTAGCTTATAGGGGTCAACATGTTTTATATATTATCACTGTATATTTAAATTTTAATATGTTTATTTTTAAGTATTATCTAACTGTTTATTTAGCTTTATAATAACTAATTATATATTATTAACTATATATTTCAGCTTTTTAATAATATAATTTAGAAAAGAAAAGGATTGAATTCTAATATCATAGGCTAGATCTAGTAGTAGAGCTAATAAGAGCTATATACATATAAAAAGAATTTAATAGAAATAGAAAGGAATTTCTTTAATCTTTTAACCTTTTAGAAGATCTTTTTTTATAATTAAATTAATAGTGCTTGGTGAAACTATTCAGACTTATAGAAATGCCGAGCAAGGGCTAGCTCTGAAGCGTAGCCTGAGTATACTAAAATACGGGTTCAATCCGTTACAAGAGATATAAGTATAAGCATTAATAGAGATACTAACAGTGAGTTAAAGATAAATATAAGAAATATATAAAAACCAAGATACATAACAAATCTAAACCTGCTGGGAAGAGCAAAAAAAGACCTCGCGCACCTATAAAAATACACCCACGCAGGTAAAAAGTACTACAGGAAGAATTCTGAATTATAGTAGATGCCTTTTCAAGTATATTCACCGACTTTCTCCTTCCCATTCAATATGGTTAAGCTATAGAAGGTAAAAAGTCAAAAAAAGATCTCTTATAGCCTGACACACAGTTTATAGCAGATACTAATATACATATCTATATAGCCAACATTATAAAAGACCTTAAGATATTAAAAGAATACTATAAAATAGATAAAGCTTTTATATCTTAAAAGTTTTCTAAGCTTATTCTAAATATATTATTTATCTTTACTCTTTAGATATAGAAAGTATTTATTATTAATACTTTTATATAATATCTAACTTATATTAAATTTTTTATAGAAAAGATATAGAAAAAAATCTTATAGATCTTTAAAGATATTATAATTATTAAAATAAATATAAAGTACTTAATTAAGATTATTTATATTTTAATTTTTTTAAATTTAAAGATTTTAAAAAATTCTATAAATTTTAATTATATACTATTATTTAATAGCTTAGAATTATATATATATATTTAAAGATATAAAATATTATTTAATCTATTATCTATATTAAATATAGATATCTTAAATAGTCTTAATAGTTTAAAAATATTATTTCTAATATAAAAAGATCTAAAAATCTATTTAGAATATATTAATAATATCCTAATTAACTCTTTATACTAATATCTAAATAAAGCTATTAAATATACTAATTAAACTATTATATTAATTAATAATTTTACTTTTATTTATTATTAATTTACTATTATTTAAATTCTTTTTAATAGAGATATAGTTAGACTTTATAGTTTAATAAATAATATAGATTAACTAATATATAAACTAGTATAATCTAAAATCTTTAAAAATTAAATAACTATTTATAGATATATCTAAAATATAATAATATAAAAAATAAATATATAGATTAATTTAAAGTAGTTTTAATTTAAAATTAATTTTTAAATTATTAATACTACTATATTTACTATTATTTTTATTAAATTTAAACTAGTTTATATAGACTAGCTATTTTTAAAATAAAAATTTAAAAAACTAGAAGTCTCTAAAATCTAGTTAATAGTAATATTTAATAATAAATAAATAGTAAACTTTACTATATTTAAAAAATTTATTATATTTAAAATAATAATTATTAAAGATTTTATATTAACTAAGATTATCTAGATTATTTAAGTATTTAGAGTTTCTATTAATATTAAATAAAATTTAAAAAATGTTATAAAAAAAACTTTAAAAATCTATTTAACTATCTTCTATAATAAAAATATTAATATCTATAAATATACTATTAAAGAAAATTTTTAGATAATTAATATTACTATTAAATTAATTATTAAATTTACTAAAAAGATTATATATAAATAAAAAAATTTAATAAATTTTAGATTAGATAAAATACTAATAGTCTTAGAATTAGATTATAGAATTATATATAAGAAGTCTAATTAATATTATTTATTAAAATATATAATTAAATAATATTAGATTTTAATATTAAATCTTACTTTAGTCTAACTAATAGATACTAAAAATATTTATTAAAAGTAAAATACTATTAATAACTTATCTTTTAAAAATAAATTTAATTAAAATTTTACTAAATATAAATTTAAAAATATTAAAATATTAATAAATAAACTAAAGAATAGTAATTAGATTTTTAAAATTAATATTTATAAATTTTATAAGTAAACTACTAGAAATTTTAAAATAAAATTTAAATATATCTATTTAGTAAAAAAAAATATATAAAATTATAATATTTTAATAATTTAAAAACTATATATTAATTTATATAATAATCTCTTTATAATATATTTATAGACTTTAAAAAAATACTTCTATATATTTCTTTAATCTATATAATATATAGATTTAATATTAAATTAATTTAAAATCTATCTATATTAATAAATATCTTAATTTTATAAAATAATAGATTATTTATTATAATAAGAATCTAAGTATTCTAATACTATATACTATTAAAAAAATTATCTATATTTATAATATCTATAATTTTAAGATAGTAAATATTAAAAAATTAATTTTAAAGATTTTATAAGTTATAATAATTATATTCTTAGAATATTATATAGTTTTAAAAAACTGTAACTTATATTATTTTTTCTAAATAATTTTAGACTATTATAAAATAGATAAAGTTATTATTTAGCTTATTAATATTATAAATATCTATAAAATAAAACTATTATTATCTTTTAAGATAATTATATATAAAATTTATAGTATAGTTATTACTATTAATCTTATCTAAATCTTTTTAGATCTAGTAAAATATTTAATATATTATAAAATTTATTAAAAATAATAATTTAGTATAAACTATATATCTATTTATATTAAGTTTAATTTTTTATTAATATAAATTTCTATAGCTATATATTAGTAATAAAAAAGTTTAGTAGATAGAGTCCCCGCCGGGAAAATCAAAAATCGACTTTTTGAAAATCAACGCCTATTGACGGCTTCCAGGGCTTCTTCATGGCCCCAGGAACCCCCAAAATCGACAACACCCCCCTAGACCCAGGGGGGCAGGCGCCAGGCCAGGTGGACCCCTTGGGGACACCTGCAGGCACCACAGCAGGGGCAGCGCTGCTAGCGCCCCCCAAGGTCAGTGTAAGGGTTCCTTATAGCGAGGACTTCTTACCAATCCTAGAGATCGACCCTAGGAAGCTACTAGGCCCTCTAAATAGTATATCTTTTCTCTAGAAAACACTTAAGGCTCTAGAGAAGAGATTATAAGATTATAGTCTAGATAGTCTAGAAAAAGCCCTTATAAAGTTCCTATTTAGTTTAAATTATAGAGACTTTAAATAAGCTATATTAGAATATCTTATAAATAATAAAAATACTATTTTTATTAAAATAATTATTATAAGAATCTATATTACTTTTTTAATAGAAGACTTAGAGTAGTAAATTATAAACTAATTAGATACTATTAAAAGTTAATTTTTAGTTTTAAAAATCTAAATAATTATCTAAAATATCTTAAAATTATTCTCTAAGATTTTTATTACTTAAAAGAGAGTCTAAACCTTATAATAACTATTATTACTTTAAAAAGTAATATTTTTAAAAATTATATATAGACTATATATTTATCTAAATAAAGATATTAAGCCTATAGAGTATTATAGAATCTTATTTCTAATATTAAACCCTTTTTTAAAGATAAAGCCTATAATATAAATTATAAAGAAATCTACTATAAAGCCTTAGTAAATTAATATAATAACTAATAATATTTAAAATTAATAAATTATTATTAAAAAATATTTCTTTCTTTTTAATAAGCTCTTTAAAATCTAAATAGATCTAGAGAATTAAAAAAGTTTATATATAGTATTATTAAAGAAGATTATAAATTTATTTTTAGATATAAAAATAAATATATAGCTTTTAAAAAGCTTAAAGTTAATATTATTTTATATTTTAATTATTATTTAGTCTAGATAGACTTTTTATATTTTATTAGAGTAATTAATACTAATTATATTGAATTAAAGATAATTTTAGTTTTATTAGACTAAAATAGTATTATAAATATACTTCTTCTAGCTTATAAAGATCTTTTAGTAACTGTCTGTTATTAGATTAACCCTATAGTTATCTTAGTAGAACTAGATTAATAGTAATATAAAATTAAGATATATATAGTATTAATAGCTTATATAATATCTTAAAATTAAACTTAGTTTAGAAAAAAATTAAATTAAAAAAGATTTATACTTTAATATAAAATTTTATATAGATTAAGTTTTTAAAGATTATTTAGACTATTAACTAGTATTTCTTTACTATTATTATAATAGTAAAGAATTTAGATAATATTTATAAACTCTTAATTTGGAGTATATATTTTAAAAAGAATAAATATTCTATTATTCTTTATTATGAAGTTAGTAAGAATTTAGTATATCTTTAATACTATAATATTAATTATTAGTTTTATAGATATTATAATATCTAATGGGGTAGTGGGGCTGGGTGGCCCGCTACTATAGGCTACACCCGAACGTCCGGTAATAAGGAGGGGGTTGTGGGCTTGCCACCCACTATTAAGCCCCCAAATCGTCCTGCGCATATAAGCGACTTGGGGCGAGGAAAGCGCCAGATACCACGAACGCCAGGCTCCAATTAGGGGGTAGGGGCACTGGCTTATAAGGGGCAGCCCCTATAAGCCAGCCTACTCCATATATGAACCGCTGTCTGTCATAAACAATAGTTTGGGTATAGACGTTAAATATGATTAAATAATAATAATAATAATAATATAATATCTAATCTCTATTATATATAGTATATATTAAAGTTTATAAAATTAGTAAGTATATCTATAATATATTAGACTATAAAATCTTAATAGACTATTTATATTTATATATCTCTGTTAAATATAATAATTATAAAGAGAGATATTAAACTAATTTTTTAGGATATTTTAAATTTAAAAAAATTTATAGATAATTTTATAAAAGATTTTTAATTATTTAAATAATTATATTATTATCTTTTTTAAAATTAGAATTAAAAAATTTTTAAAAATTTAAAAAGTCTTTTAAATTTTAAAGTTTAAAAAAGCTAAAAATATTATAGATTAAGATATAGATTATTTCTTTTTACTTTATTTATTTTTATATTTAATATAAATACTAGGAGTTATAGATTCTATTAATATTAATTATTTAATATAATTATATTTATATATACTTTATAATCTTAGAGATTTTAAAAGTAGAGATAGAGTAATAAATAGATATTATATATTTATAAGAGCTTTATATTTTTAATAATTTTTTTTATTTAAGCTTTTTACTTTATTAATTAAAAAGAAAAAAATAAAATTAATAAATACTTATAATTATTTATAAAAATTTTATAAAGATTATTAAGATAGAAAATTATATAAATTTAATAGATTATCTCGCACCCCTGGGTGCAGGCTTTGAGGTCTTCGATGCAGAGCTAGTAGGGGTGGTTGAGGCCCTAGAGTGGGCACTGATAGCAAAGCTTATAGGACCAATTAGGGTATTCTTGGATGCTCAGGCCGCTATAAGCCGGCTACAACACACCAATCCAGGCCCGGGGCAGGCCCTAACGCTGCGGGCACATGACCTAGCTAGGGAACTGCAGACCATGGGTAGCAGTGTCACTATTTGCTGGGTGCCTGGCCATAAGGGTGTACCAGGCAATGAGGAAGCCGATAAAGCCGCTAAGAAAGCCGCAGGGAGGCCCCTAACTGGCAAATACTCGGGCATCTCACTGGCGTACGCCCAGCGGGCCTGCACTAAAGCCTATAGGGCCTCAACTGCCAACTGGCTCACTAGAATACTGGCACGGCGCCAGACAGGCCAAGCCTATAGACCCCCTCAAGGGTGAAAGCTAGACCCAGTGACGGCCAGCACCCACAAGAGCCTGGCCCGGCAGTACTACCAGCTGAAGACTAGTCATGCCCCTATTGGGGTCTACCTGCACCGAATCAAGGCCCGAGACTCCCTAGCCTGCTTAAGATGCTCTAGGGGCACCGAAACAGTAAAGCACCTCCTTACTAGCTGCTGGCAATGGTGCCACCAGCGGGATAAGCTATACACTACCCTGGCCAAAGAAGGGGTGGAGGCCCCAAAGGATAGTAAGCAGACCCCTGAAGCACGCCTATTTTAGGACCCTAATGCCACTAAAGCGTTATTAGTGTTTATAGGGCTATTAGGGAGTAGGAAGATAGTAGATAGACAGTAGAACAGGCCTATAGGTCCGACAAGTGAGGGATAGAGGCCCTAGATGAAGGAGAGCGAGAGGGGGAGGGGTAGTAAGGCTAGATGGCCTGCTACTATAGGCCACACCCGAACGTCCAGTAATAAGGAGGGGGTTGTAAGCTTGCCACCCACTATTAAGCCCCCAAATCGTCCTGCGCATATAAGCAATATGAGGCGAGGAAAGCACCAGATACCACGAACGCCAGGCTCCAATTAGGGGGTAGGGGCACTGGCTTATAAGGGGCAGCCCCTATAAGCCAGCCTACTCTATATATGAACCGCTGTCTGTCATAAACAATAGTTTAGGTATAGACGTTAAATATGATTAAATAATAATAATAATACTCTTATTATATATATAATATTTTTTAATATAGTTAGTTTTATAATATATTTAATATTCTATCTTTCTTTATTATATATATAGATTAGTTATATATCTTATTTATTAATATTAGATATTCTACTTTATATTACTTTACTTTTCTTTATTATTTATATATATTGTTAGAACTTATCTATATAGAATTTTTACGTTAATATAGCTGACATCTATAGATATCTATAATACTAAGCCTGTGACCACTATACCTTCTAGAGAATCAGTGGCCACTACTAACAGGCTTACCCACAGCATCTAGGTCTAACCCTGTTAATATCAATACTTATAGCGCTTTGCTTCTATATAATACGTAGTTAGGCCACTACCCAGCGTACCCGCCGCCGGCCCCCCAGGGCTTACATGCGAGAATGAATAAATCAATCAATCAATCAATCAATCAAACCTGCTGGGAAAATCAAAAATCAATATTTTGAAATTTAATGCTACTTGATGGTATCTAGGGCTTCGCTATGCCCCCTGGACCCCCCAAAATCGATAACGCCCCTCTAGACCCTGGGGGGCAGGAGCTAGGCCCGGGGATATCCCCAGAGGCCTATATGGGCGCCATAGCAGGCGGAGTACTGCTAGGACCCCAGAGGCCAGCACAATAATTCTTTAAAATAAGAGATTTATACTAAGTCTAGAAATTAATCCTAAAAGACTTTATTTCTCTCTAAAAAATATAATCTTACTCTAAAGAATATCTAAAGTTTTAAGGAAAAGATTATAAACTTATAGTTTTAATAGTTCTAAAAAAATCTTTATAAAATTTTTATTTAGTTTAGTTTAATAGAATATAAAAGTAATATTTATAGAATATTTTATAAGTACTAATAGTATTTTAATTATTAAATTAATTATTATAAAGATCTATATAATCTTACATATAAATAATTTAAAATAATATATAATAATATAATTAGATATTATTAAAAATTTATTTTAATATTTTAAATATTTTAAATTATTTTTTAGAATCTTTATTATCTAAAAATAGTTTTTAGATTTAATAATAATATCTATTATTTTAAAAAATAATATTTATAAAGATTATATATAAATTCTTTACTTATTTAATTAAAAGTACTAAGTTAATAAAGTTTTAAATAATTTTATCTTTAATATTAAAATTTATCTATAAAATTAAATCTATAATCTAGACTGTAAAGAAATTTAGAATAATCTCTTAATAAATTAATATGATAGTTAATAATATCTAAAAATAGTAAATTATTATAAAAAAATATCTATTATCTCTTTATAAATTTTTTAAAGATTTAGATAGTTTATAATTTATTTAAAAAAATTCTAAAAATAATTATAAATTCATTTTTAAATATAAGAATAATTATATAATCTTAAAAAAGTTTAAAATTAATATAATTTTATAATTAAATTATTATTTAATCTACATAGATTTTTTAAGCTTTATAAAAATAATTAATATTAATTATATTAAATTAAAAGTAATTTTAATCTTATTAAATTAAAAAGATATTATTAATATCTTTATATTAGTTTATAAAAATCTTCTAGTTACTATTTATTATTAGATTAATTTTATAGTTATATTAATAAAATTAAATTAATAGTAATATAAAATTAAGATATATATAGTATTAATAATCTACTATAATATTTTAAAATTGAATCTAGTTTAGAAAAAAATTAAATTAAGAAATATTTATATTTTAATAAAAGATTTTATATAGATTAAATTTTTAGTAGTTATCTAAATTATAAATTAGTATTTCTTTACTATTATTATAATAATAAAAATTTTAAATAAAATTTATTATATTTTTATTTAGAATATATACTTTAGAGAACCCGCCAGGAAAATTAAAAATTGACTGTTTGAAAATCAATGCCTATTGACGGCTTCCAGGGCTTCTTCATGGCTCTAGGAACCCCCAAAATCGACAACACCCCCCTAGACCCAGAGGGGCAGGCGCCAGGCCAGGTAGACCCCTTGGAGACACCTACAGGCACCACAGCAGGAACAGTGCTGCCAGCACCCCCTAAGGCTAGTATGAGGGTGTCTTATAGCGAAGATTTTTTATTAAATCTAAAGATTAATTTTAGAAAGCTATTAGATCCTTTAAATAATATATCTCTTCTCTAAAAAGTATCTAAAATTTTTAAAAAAAAATTATAAAATTATAATCTAAATAATTTAAAAAAAATTTTTATAAAGTTTTTATTTAATTTAAGCTATAAAGATTTTAAATACACTATATTAAAATATTTTATAAATAATAGAAATATTATTTTTATTAAAATAACTATTATAAAAATCTATATTACTTTTTTAATAAAAAATCTAAAATAATAGATTATAATTTAATTAAATATTATTAAACGTTAATTTTTAATTCTAAAAATCTATATAACTACTTAAAATATTTTAAAATTATTTTCTAAGATCTTTATTATTTAAAGAGTTAAATTTTATAATAATTATTATTACTTTAAAAAATAATATTTTTAGAGATTATATATAAGTTATATATTTATTTAAATAAAAATATTAAGTCTATAGAATTATATAAAGTCTTATTTTTAATATTAAAATTCTTTTTAAGAATGAAATCTATAATATAAACTATAAGAAAATCTATTATAAAGTTTTAATAAACTAATATAATAACTAATAATACTTAAAATTAATAAATTATTATTAAAAAATATTTTTTTTTTTAATAAGCTTTCTAAAATCTAAATAAATCTAAAAAATCTAAAATCTATATATAGTATTACTAAAAAAAAAAGCATCTTTTTCTGCGCGAATCAAATTTTTGAAATTGCTCGCCCAAACGCGGCTGGATCCGGCCCAGAATCTGATCGATTATATATAACTCTCTGCGCTATCAATTGAGCCTAATTTTGCTGGGATTGACCGACATTATGGCGCAGGGGGGAGTGTTGACGCTGTCTGCGATAGAAAACTCGCTTCTATTGTGTGTGGACGCGAGACTATGTTAATATAATAAAATCGCAAGTATAGAGGAACTGGTGTAAGTGGTCTAGGAGACTCTCTATTATATTGATAAGAATAAAGAATGTCTTAAAGATAAATTTATTATTAGATTTATTATCTAAGTATATAACTTTGTAAAAACTACTAATTATAATGAAACTTTAGATATACTGACTAGCTTTAGGAAGGTTTTAGAGTAAATTTAATAGGATACTATGCTAATTTATAAAGAAATTACTATTAAGTAAATATAAATTACTTCTTAGAATATTTTATAATTAGCCTTAATCTTTTGAAAGAGCTTCTATATATAGAAATGATAAGTTAGTTTAAGATAGATATCTGTTTTTTAGATTATCAGTGTTGGAATATCTATTCTAGAAATTATTATAGCTGAACTAGATATTAATTATAAGATAGTAATTAAGATCTGTGATATTATAGTTTATAAAGATCTATACTAGATTAAGTCTATTAATATTATAAGATAGATAAAGTATATATAGGATAAGACTACTAAATCTATCTCTAATCTTATACTTACTAGATATATAGTGATTGCTATATATTAACTCTCCTCTAGGGATATTAGCTTTTAGACTTCTAATACTATTATAGCTAAAATTTTAAAAAAGTATATTATACATTAGATATAGATCTTTGATATAGGTGTATAAATATAGATATCTATCTAAAGTATAGTGATTAATAGAATTAAGATATAATCTATAGATCTAGACATTTTAGAAGTAATTATAATAAAAAAAATAGAACTACTAGTTTAAAATATCTATATCTAAAAAGATAGTATTAAGATTATCTATTTTAACTAACTAATTAAATCTTACTATAAGAAGAATTTTTTAATTATTAAGTTTATTAGCTTATTAATAGCTAATATAGTTATCTTTTAAAGTATAATCTGATAATCTAAGATTTATATTAATTAGCTCTATTATTAAGAAAGTAAATATAGAATATATATAAAATACTAAAAGTATAGATATATCTATATTCAGTATCTCT
Source organism: Talaromyces sp. DC2 (assembly GCA_039119965.1). Classification (NCBI taxonomy): domain Eukaryota; kingdom Fungi; phylum Ascomycota; class Eurotiomycetes; order Eurotiales; family Trichocomaceae; genus Talaromyces; species Talaromyces sp. DC2. The sequence goes on from JBCLNQ010000049.1 coordinate 500,040, forward strand.
ATAAAAAGTTTATATATAGTATCTGCACAGTTAGGTATCTAATCTAAGAATATCTATCTAAATAAGGCTAAGAAATTATCTCTAAGTGTATTAACTATAATAAGAATTATTAGATTATTAGTAATCTATATAAGATAAGATAAAAAGCTATAGTTTAGATTAAAGTAGCTATTTAGTACTATAAAGCTTTTTATTATATATTAAAATATCTTTAGTCTAAGCAAATATCTATTTTAGCTAATAATAAACTATTTATAGTATTAAATATACTAACTATTTAGAGATCTGCTTTAATAGAGGCTTAACTAATCTCTATTTAATTAGAAATTAAACTATCTATATTAATAATTTAAAAAATTATTTAGTTATAGGATTATCTATTAATTAAATTTAAATTTTTAAAAAACTAATTACTATTTAATATTAACTTATAGATTATATTAACACTCTTTATTATCTAATTAGAAAGCTAATTAATAGAAAAATTAAACTAAATATATTAATTATATATATACTTTAAATATTAAAAAATAGTTATTATAGCTATAATAAGTGATCTTAAATATATCTTTTAGATATTTAAGCCTATAAAGTAAATACCCTTAGAGATTAGTAAAGACTTATAGCAGCTAGTAGTCTTTAAATTGAAGTAAGCTAGCTAATCTAAGCTAGAGCTTTCTTTAATACTATTATTAATCACTATAACTATAGATGATAATAATTATCTTATACTAAATAGTGAAGCTTTCTTCTAAAAACTTAATTTTAAGAGATTATTTAAAGAAAATTACTAATAACTATTAAATTAATTTATAAATTATAATTTCTTATAAGGTAATATAGTCTCTATCTAGACTTCTTATATCTAAGAAGTCGGTTCTGATACAGAAGCTAAGGTTAATACAGTAGTCAAAGCCTATATAAGAATTAAGATTAAAATAGACAATATATAGGTTTTAGAAGATAAAGATTCTATAGCTATATAGGAATCAGACTTAGACTTAGAATCTAAAGATAAGGATAAATTCTATAAATCTATATCTAAGCTAAAAAAGACTAAGCAAGCACTAAAACTAATATCTATTTTTTTTTAATAGATAACTTTTAGATTATTTAATATAATATATATAAATTAAGAGATAAAGTTATAGCTATATTTCTATAAGATTATTAGGTACTTTAAGCCAATATTATTATAGTGTAGGAGTTCTAAAGAAATAAATTTAATAAGACTATATATTAACTAATAGTTATAATATACTAATTACTTTATCTTAAGACTTGAGAGCATAGAAGTAATAGCCTAGCCCAAGTAACACTTTATATTTCTAAATAACTAGATCTTAACAAATAAATTCATTTTATTATATTAAAAGACTATTAGATTCTTTATATTTACTAAGAATCTATAAATTATCTTTTTCTCTATAATATATATAATAAATTAAATAGTAATATAATTTAGTAAATTAATATTAAATTATATAGAATTAATAAATCTATACTTAAAGTTAAATACCTTTTTATAGATAATCTGAATACCTATTATCTAGCTTAAGATGACCTAGACACAAAGATTAACCTAAAGAGGAAATAAATTTTTAAAATTATAGATTATTATAATATTTAACTTACCACTAAAGAAAGAATATTAATATAGAAATAGAACAATCTAAAAATTATTATTAATTTAATCCTTATTTCTATTAATCTAGTTAATTAACTAATTAGCTGTAAATATATTAATGATCTAGAATATAATTTAGACTACTATCTAATAAAAACGCTAATTAATATAGAAATGCTATTAAGAAAAATATCAAAACACTATAATTAGAAGGCTATAGATGATAAAGTCTTTCTTAATAAGCTGGATAAACTCAGTATACCCCTACTATAAAAGGCCTTAATATAATAAATCAAGATCTTAATTATATAATTTCTTTCTACTATCTACTATATTATTAACAAATTAACATCATAGGCTAAATTTAATTAATAGTCTAATCTTAATCTTACTAATAAATATAAATAGATAATTAAGACCTGCTACTATCTTAAATGCTAATTTACTTATATCTAAAGCCTATTGATATGAGCACTCTATAAGATTATCTAGAATAAGAAAAAGTATACTATTAGTAAAGCCCTATACTAAAGCTACTACTAATATATTTAGTAAGTTATTAAAGAAGGCTCTCACAGTCTATAATAGTTAGTAAGATAGACATATATATAAATAGGCTTATATAAATTAGGAATTATTCTAACACTATATAGCTCTAGTAGCTAAATAATTAAGATAATAGAAGCTAAGATAAATCTATTCTAAAAGATATTTTTCTTAGCTATTTTAGTAGTTAATCTTTCTAATATTTTTAATAATATTTACTTAGAATAGCTTAACTTTCTCTAGATTTAGTCTTATAAGATTGTAGCTATAGTCTATACTGTGCTACTAAATAAAATTCTAAAAAAAGATAGTATTCTAAATAGTATATAGTATAAGATAATTAATATTTTTAAAATTTTTAAGACTCTCTATAAAATCTTTAATATCTATATAGAAGTAGACTATAATCTAATCTATTTTTAATATTTAATCACTATAGTTCTCTAAAAAACTAAAGATAACTAAGACTACTATATATCTAAGATCTATCAGCTAGTAATACTATTTAATATTCTAAAAAAAATTCTAAAATTAATTATTATCTAGTATTTAAATTATATAATTAAGATTTATAATCTATTATTTTTAATATATCTAGAAGGCTATAAAGGTGTCTCTATAAACTATACTATCTAACTAGTTATTAAGTAAATCTAGAAAGTCTAGAAATAAAGACTATTAATAATATTTATACTTTTACTAAATATAATTAAAGCATATAATAACATCTACTATAATTAATTACTATATAATCTACATAGAAAATAACTAGGATACTACACTTTATAAATCTAGATCTTTTTAAGTAACTAAACTATTTAAATCTATATATCTAAGAGTATATTAGATTATATTCTAATCACTACTGATATTCTATAGAAAAGTCTAATCTTATCTATTCTTTACCTGATTTATAATACTAATCTACTTAGTAACTATACTGACCTTACTGAGGATATTACTATTAACAGCTAGATTAATGATATTAGCTTTATAACTACTAAAGCCTTAAAGAAGGCTAATATTTATAAACTAGATTAAATATATGTTATAGCTAATAAATAGATTAGGAAATACATCTTAGTATTTAATACTAAGAAATATAAACTAATATACTTTATTAATCTTTATAATACTATTAAACCTTACTATATCTTAATTACCCTATTAGATAGTATAGTAATTAATATCTTTTATAAAACTAAATATTATCTAGGCTTTTAACTAGATCCAAGTCTGATATTTAAAATCTATTATATTAAAATACTAGCTAAAGCTGACACTAACTTATATACACTATAAAATCTTACTAACTTAATATAGAGAGTGATACTTAGCTATATATATTAAACCTACTAAGCAATTATAATTTTATAGATACTTTATAAAGTAATTATCTAATTTTAACTAGAAATACTTACTAAGAAAGAAGCTACTAAGACTATATAAGAATTTATAGCTATCTAAAAATATATAGTAATGTTAATTAGTGGAGTATTCTATATAATAGCTATTAAAGTTCTTAATATTAAACTGTATCTATTTTTTATAAGGCTTTAAATAGAATAGCTTACTAAGAAAACTATATTAAAAATTTATATAAAGCTAATTTATACTATACTAACTTATCTTTAAATATAATATAGTAAGAAAGAGACTAAACTTAAAGATTTTATTTTTATAAAGATATATACTTAAAAGAAAGATAGCTATTTTAAGGCTCCTTCTGAGACTTTAATAAATAAATAAAAGAGCTAAGAGGCCTTTATCTAGGTATCCTAATATACATCTCTAAAGATTATTATTAAGAAATAAAAGAAGATAATGCAGTTATATAATATTATACTTTATAAGCTTACTAACAAATTACTTATACTCTATATAAATAGTAATAATTTTTAGAATTAGATTACTATATCTATAATAAATCTATAAACTAAAAAGTAATAAACTAAATATTTTAGTACTAAAAGTATCTCAATAGTATACATTAAAAAGACTTATAATATTAAATTTATATTATATGTAGCACTTTACTATAAAGATATATTAAATTAAGAAATCTAAGTTAAGTAATATAGGGTGGTCATACTATCTAATAGCTAAACTACTTTAAGAACACTTCTTAAGCCTAGCATAATCTCTAAACAGATCTTTATTAGAAATTATCAGTATCTATTAGATAAATATACTACTAAAGAAATCTTTATTATCTTGTAATAGATTTCTATCTATATAGATATTCTAAGCAATAAGGCTACTAATAGGACTATCAAGTGAGCAGTTAAAATTGCTATAAGATAGGCCAAAGATATTAACTAGCTGAGGTCTACTATAACTATACAGTATTAACTGGCTGCAGCTACGAAGTACTAAATCTATTAATCAGCTAAAGACATTTAAAGGAAAGAATAGGAATAAGATAAGATTATAGTATCTATACAGTACTTTATCAATATACTTACTAAGAAAGCACTTCGGTATTAGGATGCATTATAGAAGATAATTATCTCTATTCTAATTTAACTATATATGTAGAGAGTAGCACTAAATTATTATCTTTAATAAATTAATCACTGAGACTTACTGTTGTGCTTGTGTGATCTTGGAAAGTAGATTATCTGATATATTATTATAGACTGTCTTTAGTTTATCGATAAGAGGGACTGTATATTTAAGAGGATTCGCGGTATTAAACGCGTGGCTGGGTTCAATATGATTATGAGTGAGAAGGGCGCAGCAGTTACCATTGCCCAATATATCCTTGAGATCGGCATCTTGGACCAGTTCCAGGCGGTTGATCTGCAAGCAACCAGTGACGCAGAGCAGAAGGCTGATGCCGAGGCCGAAGCTAATGCTAAACCACTAGGGTATTGAGCGTGGATTGGACACGTAGTATGAGCACGCAAGCACTGGCGTGCAGGTTAGTCTAGGGCCGATAAGGACCAGCATATCACTCCCATCTAATTACATAGAGTGTGAGACGAAGCTTAGTGACTTGGGGTAGTGGAATAAAGCTTAGGGGTGGTTACGCGTAGCAGCAGGCGCGCGTAGTGCTATGGGGAGAATTAGGCTTGGGGGGAAACGGTGGTAGAAGGTGATTTTGAGGCCGCAGCAGCAGCGGCTGTGGCAGTGCAGGCTTTATAAGAGTGAGGTGCGCAGTGGTTAAGAATTGGTGCAGTGGGTGTAAGAAAGAAGAAGCCGTGGAGGACCGGCTTCTTGTTAACGTTCGTTATTTTATTTGTTTATGTGGTTTGCTGGGTTTGATACGTTTGCACGGTTAGCCTTGGCATTGTCTTACTCTTCCCATGGCGCACCCCCGGGCTGCGCTACCAGTGGCAGTGCCACCTTTGTCTCGCGGCCCTACCAGTTAGGGCCTCAACCCTGCATAGCGGCGATAGTATGGAAGCTAGCTACATCAGGTTAATGAAATCTACTACTACTACTACTACTACTACTATTACTAAAAAAAATTATAAATTTATTTTTAAATATAAAAATAAATATATAGCTTTTAAAAAGTTTAAAATTAATATTATTTTATAATTTAATCACTATTTAGTTTAAATAGATTTCTTATATTTTATTAAAATAATTAATATTAATTATATTAAATTAAAAATAATCTTAACCTTATTAAATTAAAGTAATATTATAAATATATTTTTTCTAATTTATAAAAACCTTTTAATAATTATTTATTATTAAATTAACTTTATAGTTATCTTAATAAAATCTAATTAATAATAATATAAGATTAAAATATATATAATATTAATAATTTATTATAATATTTTAAAATTATATCTAATCTAAAAAAAAATTTATATTTTAATATAAAACTCTATATAGATTAAGTCTTTAAAGACTATCTAGTTTATTAACTAATATTTTTTTACTATTATTATAATAGTAAGAAATCTAGATAATATCTATAAATTTTTAATTTAAAATATATATTTTAAAAAAAATAAATATTTTATAACTTTTTATTATAAAATTAATAAAGATTTAGTATACTTTTAATATTATAATATTAATTATTAATTTTATAAACATTATAATATATAATTCTCTCTATATATAATATATATTAAGATCTATAAGACTAGTAAATATATCTATAATATATTAAATTATAAAATTTTAATAAGTTATCTATATTTATATATTTCTATTAAATATAATAATTATAAAAAAGAATATTAAATTAATTCTTTAAAGTATTTTAAATTTAAAAAAATCTATAAATAATTTTATAAAAAATTTTTAATTATTTAAATAATTATACTACTATTCTCTTTAAAATTAAAATTAAAAAAAATTTAAAAAAATTAAAAATATTATAAATTAAAATATAGATTTCTTTTTTCTATTTTATTTATTTTTATATCTAATATAAATACTAGAAGCTATAGACCTTATTAATATTAATTATTTAGTATAACCATATCTATATATATCTTATAATCTTAGAGATTTTAAAAGTAAAAATAAAATAATAAATAAATATTATATATCTATAAAAACTCTATATGTTTTTAATAATTTTTTTTATTTAAACTATTTATTTTATTAACTGAAAAAAAAAATAAAACTAATAAATATTTATAGTTATTTATAAAAATTTTATAAAAATTATTAAAATAAAAAATTATATAGATTTAATAGATTATCTCTATATATAAATTTTAGATATCTAAAAATTCTCTATAATTAGTAGATAAATCTTTTAATATATTAGAATTATTAACTATTATAATATATAGATTAAAAGTAATTATTAATAGTAAAAAATATCTTTTAAATAATATTAAATAATTAAAAATATTAATTAAGATTTCTTTATAAAGAATAGATATTTATTAATAGATAATTTAATATTTATAATATAATATAAAATCTTTTAACTATATATTAAAAGAATATTAAAATTTTAAAATAGTTTATAGATTAATATTTTTTATATATTAATAATCTATTAAAGAAAATTATTATAAAAAATCTTTAAAGATATTAATTATTAATTTAATATTATTTTTTTTAATTTTAGAATTTTTATAAATTTAAAAGATTAATAAAGATAGAATTATTATATTAAATTATAAATTTATTATTTTAATTTAAAAAGTTTTAGAAGAATCTTTTTTAAAAGATATTTTTAATAAAATTATTAAATAATAGATAAAAACTTTATAAATTAATAAAAATATCATAAAATTAATAATTAAAGTTTAAATTTTAAAAATTATAAATTATTTTTTTTTTAATAATTAATATACTAAAGTAAATCTTATTAAAGAAATTAATTAAATATAAGATATTTTAATTAGTATATTTAATAAATATATTAAAATAATAAAGCTTTATATATACTCTAAATAGTAATAAAAATTAAAACTAAGATATATCTAGAGCTTATAAGCTATAATCTATAAATAATAATAAATTTAAATTTATATTAATATTAAAAATATAAAGCTATTAAAGTCTTTTATTATAAAAAAATAAAAATTATTAAGAGAATATACAAAGAATTTTTTTTAAAAAATTTAAAAAAAAATTTTAAAATCTCTAATAATTTTTTTATTAATAATCTTAAAGAGTCTTAAAAAATTTTATAGATATTATTTATAAAGTTCTTTAGTATAATAATCTTAATTAGTACTAGCTAGTTTTATATTATATTAAGCTTTCTAATAACTCTACTATATTAATATTCTAAGACTTTAATTTTAAGATCTCTTTAGCTATTACTTTAATTAATAAAAAAATCTTAATTAGAAATATAGTATTCTTTAATATTCTTTAAAGTATTTTTTTTAAGAAATTATTTAATAAATTAATCTATATATTAATAATATCTAAATAGATATATTGGATTTTATTTAATTAAAGTATAAAAAAAGCTTTAAAGATAAATAGATTTAATTTTTAAATCTATTAATTATTTTAGATATTAGATTTTTTTAAATTATAAAAATAATTAAATAATACTTTTATCTAAAGATATATTTAAAAATTTAAAAACTATTAAAAATATATTATTTTAAAAATTAAATAAATTTAATTATATCTAAATAAAAATTTAGAAAATTATAAATTTATTTAGTTATTTAAAAAAAATTAACTATAAATCTTATAATAAATTAATATAAAATCTAGAAAGTATTATATTTTAAATAAATAAATTATAAATATAACTAGAAAATAATTAATATAGTAGTCTATCTTATATAAATAATATATAAAGAATAAACTTAATAATATCTAATAAATACTATCTTTATAGATATTATAAAGATTTTTAATTATATTAATTTTTTATAAATTAAAAAAGACTATAAAGATTATAAATTTAAATAATAATTTTATAAAATAAGTTTTATCTTTTTTTATATATAAATAAATAAATTTAATAATTAATAATTATAAAATTTTAGAATATTTTATTAATTTAAAACTAATAAAGTTTATTAATTTTTTTAATTTTATTTTTTATTAATATTTAAAACGTATTTTAAACTATAAAAAGCTAGATTTTAAAAATAAAAATTCTATTTTATATTAACAATATAAATTTAATAATCTAGAAAAATTTAATTTTAGAAATCTATATATAACTAAAAATTATAATTAAGATTATTATTAAATAAAAATATATTAATAATATCTAATTTAATTCTAGAAAGATTAAGATTATTTTATTCTTTAAAATTTATAATAAAAAATTTAAAGAATAAATTTAGTAAATTAAAATATAGATAAAAAAGATTTTAATAGCTTTTCTTTTTAGAAATTATCTAATAATTAGAAATTTTATTAGATTTAAAATTTATTTTAAAAGCTTACTATAGATACTATTTATAAAAAAATTAAAATATTAAAAAATAAATATAAATATTATATAAAATTTAAAAATTATTTTTTAATTTAGTATAATAAGTTTAAAAAATTATTATTTAGATAATAATACTTTATAAAGTAGAATTTTAGTAATAAAATAGAAAGATTAACTTTAAAAAGTAGAAAAATTAATTAATAATTAGATCTAGATAATTATAGATATATTCTATATTATTTTTATAAATTTATTTATAAAAAAAGTAATTCTAAAATCTATAAAAATTATATTAGATACTAAATAATAATATTATATATTTAGATGTCTTAGATATTTTTTAAGATATCTAATAATAAAAATATTTTTTATTATTTTTAAAAAAAAAGATATCTATATATAATTAGAACTACTTTAAATATAATTGACTAGATTATTAATCTAAAGAATATTTAAATCTAAAAATTAAAAAAAATTAAACAAATATAATTTAAAAAACTAAAATCTTAATTATTAAATATAATAATTATATTAAAAATTAATTTTAATATTATATTTAGAGATAATTTTAAATTAAAATAATTTTTAATAGCTAAAATAAAACTTTCAAATATAGTTAAAATTTTAATATTTTAGATACTTATAGATAATAAAATCTAAGGAAATTTTATAGATTAGAACTTAGTAAAAAAGCTAAAACTCTCTATATATAAAGTATTTTAAAAAGTAAAAGCTATTAATAAATATTAAATCTAGGTTTATAACAGATATAAATTAGATATTAAAGCTATAGATTTTAAAAGTCTTCTTTAAACCATAGACTATATATTAAATATAATAGATATTAAAAATTATAATTTTATATTAAAAATACTATAACTTTAGATAATAAATTTTAATATAAATTAAATTATTAATTATTAAAATTATAAATTTTATATTAATATAAAAAAAATTAAAATTCTAATATTATATAAAATATAAAAGAAACTTTTAACTAAATATATTATATATTAAATACTATTTAATATATTTAGAACTAATAAATTAAAACTATATATAACTAGATTTAATAATAAAATATATTAAAATACTACTAAATAGATCTAAAAAATAAAAATTAATAATAAAACTAGAATAAAAACTCTTAAATATCTTTAAAATTATAAAAATATTTTCTTAAAAAAAGCTATAGATATATTATTTAAATATATAGCTTATAACTATACTATTAATTTTAAATTAAATATAATATTATCTTATAAACTAATATATAGATTTATTAAATCTAAATAAAAAATCTTAAAAATTTAGTTAAAGATTATCTTAAAGAAAAACTAAATAAAACTATTAAAAAATCTAACTAAAACTTCTATATTATTTATTTTAAAAAAAAATAAGAATCTTTAATTATATATTAATTATTAAAATTTTAATACTATAACAATAAAAAACTAATATTTATTATCTTTAATATTAAAAATTTTAGGTTAACTATCTAAAATAAAAATTTAATTTTAAAAATATATATTACTATATAAAAATAAAAAATAAAAATAAATAGAAAATTATTTTTTAAACTAAATATAGCTATTATAAATATAATATAATATTATTTAGATTAATTAATATATTAATTATATTTTAAACTTATATAAATAAAATTATATTAGATTTATTAAATATCTATATAATAATTTATCTAAATAATATAATAATCTATTCTAAGAATCCTATAGACTATAAAACTTAGATTTAAAAAATATTATAAAAATTAAAAAAATATTTACTATATTATAAATTAAATAAATATAACTTTAATATTAATATTATTAAATATTTAAAATTTAATATAAATTTGAACATATAATAATAAAAAAAAATAAAGTCTAAATTATTAAAAAATAACTAAAATTATAAATTATTAAGAAAATCTAATTATTTCTAAAGTTTATAAACTTTTATTATAATTTTATATTAAAATTTTTAAAAGTAATAAAAATATTAATTAAATTTATTAAAAAAACTATAGATAAAGCTTTTAAATATTAAAAATAAAAAAAAAATCTTAATTTATTAAATTTTAAAATTATAAAAATATTTAAAAATTTTAAAATTTAATTTTATTAAAAATCTTTATTTTAGTATTTTTATTTTATTAGATCTATAAAATTAAAAATAGATATCTTAAAAAATATTTTAAATATAATACTTATTTAATTATTTAAAAATAATAAATAATATTTTATTATCTACTAATTCTAAAAATTATAAATATTAAAGATTAAATATAAAATTTATAATACTAAATTAATAATTATAATTAATATATTTATATATTAATAGTAATATTTAGAAAATAATTAATCTTTAATAAAGATCTTAATAGATTATAATAATCTATAATACTTTACTATAATAAAGATATTATCTAAATATTAAATCTAATACATAGAATATCTTTTAATATTTAATTTTAATATAGAGTACTATCTTAAATTAAAAAATTCTATAAGTATATTAAACTAGTATCTTAACTATATAAATAATATTAAAAATAAAATAATAATACTCTCTATATTATAAAAAAAACTTTATAAAGAAATATTTACTACTAATAAAAAATTAAATATTTTCTTTTAAATATATATAAATTCTATAAATAAAATAATATATATTAAAAAAATCTAAAAAGATCTTTTTATTACTAATAAAATTGAAACTTATAGATTAAAAAAAAAGAATATCTTTATAAATAAAAGTATTATTATTAGTAATATAAAAGATCTAAAGTTTTTAATATTATAGTCTCTAGTTATTAAAACTATAAAGACTAAGATAGTCTATACTAATATAAAGCTAAATATAAAGACTTTTTTTTAAATCTATTAATAAAAAGATATCTTTATATAAAGAAAATTAAAAAATCTTTAAAAAAATATTTATAAAAGTAAAAATTTAAAATTAAATATTAGAAATAATAATTTACTTTAATATAAAAATATAATCTATATTCTATTAGATAAAACCTTATAATTAGAAATTATAAAAAATAATTATAATAATATATAAAGTAGCTATTTTAGTAAAATCTAAATATTAGTAATTATATACTAAAAATACTTTTAGCTAATAATAAAATTTAATATTAAATATTATATTTAAATTTATATTATTTATTAGTATATAAAAGTATACTAATATAAAAAATATAGATTATTAAAATCTTTATCAATCTTTTCTAAATCTTTTAAAGTTATTACTATAAATTTTATAACTAAATTACCTCTAGTAAAGTAGTAAGACAAAACTATTAATACTATATTAATTATAATAATTTTTTTTTTAAAATATTATATTTATCTATTAATTTAAAAAATTTTAAAAATTAAAAAACTAATAAAACTATTTTATAAAAATTTAATTTAATAAATTATATTTTTAAATTATATAATATTAAATTAAAATAAATTATTTATTAATAAATTCTAATAAATTATATATTTCTATTTAAAAATTATTTATTAACTATCTACTATTATATATTTATAGATAGATAGATAAATTAAATATTAAAATTAATTAATAAAATACTATCTTTAATACTATATAAACTATAAATAGATAAACTAATTTTAATAAATTTTAATAATATAGTATATATATAATAATAATTATTATAATATAACTAATAAAATACTAATAAAAATTTTAATAAAATTTATAAAAAATCTAAAAAAAATAATATAAATATAAAATAAAAAATCTAAAATCTTTAAAATATATAAAAAAAATTTCAGAATTATCTAAAATAAATAAAGAAATTTTAAAATACTATAATTATTAAAAATAAAGAAAATTATATAAAGTTAAAAATTATATTATATTTTAAATAAAAAATATAGTTTTCTTCTAATACTTAAAAAAATTAGATAATAGATAAATAGATATATTTTAAATATTAAAAATCTAAAAAACTAATATATATTAATTAGATTTTATTCTAAGATATAAAAAACTATACTCTATATTCTATATTTTTTTATTAGAATCTTTCTATATTATTTTAAGAAACCTTAAATTAGATAATTTAATCTTAGTAAACAGTATACTTAAATATATAATAGAAGATATTATCTAGAAAAAAATATAAAATTAATAAGTTTAATATCTAATTTAATAGAAAAAATAATTATTAAAAGAAGCTATTTAGAAATTAAAAAAGATATTAAATATTTAATATCTATCTTTAATATAAAATTAAAAGATTTATAATATTAAAATTATATATTAGAAAGAAAAATAGAAATAAAAAAAAAAAATCTTAAATTTAAAACTAAAATCTATATTTATAATATAAAAAATTAAAAATATAAAATAAAAGAAAAAGTCTTATAGAATAATATAAAATATTTTAAGTCTAAAAGTCTAATATAAAAAAAAACTTAATACTTAAAAATAATAATTAAATATTATAAAAATAAATAAGATAATCTATTAAAATAATATTTATAGTTAAAATATTATAAATAAGATAGATAAGTATAAGATTATACTATCTATATATAAAGATATTCTTCTAAAAAGAAATAATATAGCTATAATAAATAAAAAGATTTATAAAAAAATTTAATATAACTACTAGCCTATTAGTTAATATAGATATTTATTTAAAATATTAAAAAAAGAAAATATTTACTATTTAAAATATAGAGTTAGTTACTTTAAAAAGAAAAATAATAGAAATAATAATAAAAATAATTATAATTTTATTTTTATTAATAATAATAGGATAATAAATAAAGATATAATATATAGCTATATTAATTTTATATAATATTTTCTTCTAATTATTAATCTAATCTATTATTAGCTTAATAATATAATAAATAGTAGCTTTCTATATAAAAAGAATCTATATATATTAATATATAAATAAAAATAGTCTATATATAAATATATTAATAAATAATTATTAATAGCCTTTTTTAGCTATATATAATGATTATAAAATTTTAAAAAATTAATATAAAAAAATAAATATATATTATTAATATCTTTAAATATTTAAAAATAATATTAATAAGATAGAATCTACTTTTTATTTTTATAAATAATAAATATAGATAATATAGAAAGAGTAATAAATTATTAATTTACTAAATTAATAATAATTTAAATATAAATAAAGAAATATTATAAACTTTTTATCTTTTTATAAAGAACTTTTTAATATTAATATATTTAACTGTATTATGATTATTATTATTATTATTATTATTTAATCATATTTAACGTCTATACCCAAACTATTGTTTATGACAGACAGCGGTTCATATATAGAGTAGGCTGGCTTATAGAGACTGCCCCTTATAAGCCAGTATCCCTACTCTCTAATTAGAGCCTAGTATTCATGGTATCTAGCACTTTTCTTATCCTAAATCACTTATATATGCAGAATAATTTAAAGGTTTAATAGTGAATAGCAAGCTTATAACTCTCTTTTTATTACTAAATATTTAGATATAGCCTATAGTAGTAGATTATCTAGTTTTATTACTTCTTTTTCTTTTACACTTTTTTATCTAGAATCTTTATCTTTTATTTATTAGATTTATAGATATATTTTATTATTTATCTACTATCTTTTTACTTTTTAATAGCCTTTATAAATATTAATAATATTTTAATAACTTTAAGTTCTAAAATAAGTATATTTTAATAATTTATTTATTATTTTTTAAAATCTTTATTTCTTCTTTAATTAAAGTAATATATAGCTTATTTTACTAATAATATTATTATTAATAGTTAGTAAAAAAATATTTTATTATTTTAGTATCTTTAAAATATTTTAAATAGATTAGAAAATTTTAAATTTTAATTTAATATAAATTTTAATAAGAATATAATTAATTTTTAATTAATAATATTATTAAGCTAGACTTTTATAGATATTAATTATTATTAAGTTTAACTTTTATTTTTAAAAAGATGTATAAATTTAATCTATTTAATATTATATTAATATTTTAGTAAATTAGTTAATAATTAAAGTTCTATAGACTTTAATATAGATCTACTAGATATATACTAATAAGATATCTAAATATTTATTAGTTAAAGATCTCTTTGTAGTTTTTTTAATAGCTTTATTAATTTTCTTATTATTTAGAATATTTTTATAATTAAATATTTAGTAAATAATAATATTACTATTTATAATTTATAATTTTTTAATTAAATTATATATTTATAGTATTAAAGTTTATTTTAAATTTAAATTAATATATTATAATTAACTTATAGTAATTTAAATATCTAAAAATATTTTAATTAATTTTATAAATTTATTATTAATATCTATTTTAAAATCT
The DNA here is from genome assembly GCA_039119965.1 of Talaromyces sp. DC2. Lineage (NCBI taxonomy): Eukaryota > Fungi > Ascomycota > Eurotiomycetes > Eurotiales > Trichocomaceae > Talaromyces > Talaromyces sp. DC2. The sequence goes on from JBCLNQ010000049.1 coordinate 515,431, forward strand.
TAATTATTTATATTAATTTTATATTAAAAATTTTAAAGTTTATCTTTAAAATATAAACTATATTTTTTATAAATTAATTAATAATTTATAGATTATTATAATATTTATTTTCTAATTATTAAATCTAGAATTATCTAAATATAGATTTTAAATCTTTATATTATTTAAGTTTTAAATTATTTTTATAATTATTTCTAAATTATTTATTTTAAAAACTAATAATATAGATTCATTATTATTATTTATAATATATTTAAAATTTTTAAATAGATTTATTATAATTTTATAGATTAAATTTATATTTAATATTTAGAGATTTTAATAAATTAATATTATTTAGATTTAATTTTTTAATAATTATTTTTTAGACTATATATAAATTTTTTTTTTTAAAGATTATAAAAAATATTTTTGCTATTAAATATTTTAAGAAAAATTTAGATTTTAAAATTATTTTTTTAAATGGTTTTATAGAGATAATATAGAATATATTTATAATTATCTAAATTTAATTATTAATTGGTTGTTATATTTTCTAGAATTAATCTTTTTATTTTTATTATTAAAACTTTATTTTATAAAATACTATTATTTAGATAATAACTTTTTAGACTTATTATATTAAATTAAAAAATAATCTTTAGATTTTATATAATATTTATATTTATTTTTAAATATTTTAATTTTTTTATAAATAGTATTTATAGTAAATTTTTAAAATAAATTTTAAATTTAATAAAACTTTTAATTACTAAATAGTTTTTAAAAAAAAAGTTATTAAGATTTTTTTTATTTATATTTTAATCTATTAAATTTATTTTTTAAATTTCTAATTATAAATCTTAGAGAATAGAATAATCTTAATTTTCTTAAGATTAAATTAGATATTATTAATATATCTCTATTTAATAGTAATTTTAGCTATTATTTTTAACTATATATAGATCTTTAAAACTAAATTTCTTTAAACTACTAGGTTTATATTATTAGTATAAAATAGAATCTTTATCTTTTAAAATTTAATATTTTATAACTTAAAATATTTTTTAAATATAAATAAAAAATAAAATTAAAAAAATTAATAAATTTTATAATAATTTTAAATTAATAAAATATTTTAGAATTTTAGAATTATTAATTATTAAATTTATCTATCTATATATAAAAAAAATAAAATCTATTTTATAAAATTATTATCTAAATTTATAATCTTTATAATCTTTTTTAATTCATAAAAATTAATATAATTAAAAATCTCTATAATATTTATAAAAATAATATCTATTAAATATTATTAAGTTTATTTTTTATATATTATTTATATAAGATAAATTATTATATTAATTATCTTTTAATTATATTTATAATCTATTTATCTAAAATATAATACTTTCTAAATTTTATATTAATTTATTATAAAATTTATAATTAGTTTTTCTATAATCTTATCTAGATAGCTAAATAGATTTATAATTCTCTAAATCTTTATTTAAATATAATTAAATTTATTTAACTTCTAAAATAATATATTTTTAATAGTTTTTTAAGCTTTTAGATATATCCTTAGATAGAAACACTATCTAATCATCTTTATAATCTAAAAAAAATTTAATATTTAAAATAATTAATAGATCTAAAAATTAAATCTATTTATTTTTAAAACTTTCTTTATATTTTAATTAAATAAGATTTAATATATTTATTTAAATATTATTAATATATAGATTAGCTTACTAGATAGTTTCTTAAAGAAAATATATTAAAAGATATTAAAGAATATTATATTTCTAATTAAGATTTCTTTATTAGCTAGAATAGTAACTAGAAAGATTTTAAAATTAAGACTTTAGAGTACTAATATAATAAAACTACTAAGAAATTTATAGTATAAAGCTAATTAATATTAATTAAAATTATTGTATTAAAAAATCTTATAGATAATATCTATATAGTCTTTTTAAAACTTTTTAAGATTATTAATAAAAAAAATTTTAAAAAATTTTAAAATTCTTTTTTAAACTTTTTTTAAAAAAATTCTTTTAATATTATTTTTTTGATAATTTTTATTTTTTTATAATAAAAAACTTTAATAGCTTTATATTTAATATTAATATAAATTTACTATTATTTATAAATTATAATTTATAAACTCTAAATATATTTTAATTCTAATTTCTATTATTATTTAAAGTATATATAAAGCCTTATTATTTTAATATATTTATTAAATATATTAATTAGAATATCTTATATCTAATTAATTTTTTTAATAAGATCTTAGTATATTAATTATTAAAAAAGAAAATAATTTATAATTTCTAAAATTTAAACTATAATTACTAATTTTATAGTATTTTTATTAGTTTATAGAGCTTTTATTTATTATTTAATAATTTTATTACAGATATTCTCTAAAGAAAATTCTTTTAGAATTTTTTAGATTAAAATAATAAGTTTATAATTTAATATAATAACTCTATCTTTATTAATCTTTTAGACTTATAAAAACTTTAAAATTAAAAAAAATAATACTAAATTAATAATTAATATTTTTAGAAATTACTTATAATAGATAGTCTTTTCTAATAAATTATTAATATATAGAGAGTATTAGTCTATAAGCTATTCTAAAATTTTAGTATTTTCTTAATATATAATTAGAGAGTTCTATATAATATTATAAATATTAAAATTATCTATTAATAGATATCTATTCTTTATAAAGACATTCTAATTAATATTTTTAATTATTTAATATTATTTAAAAGATATTTTTACTATTAATAATTAGTTTTAATCTATATATTATAATAATTAATAATTCTAATATACTAAAGAGCTTATTTATTAATTATAAAAAACTTCTGGATATCTAAAGCTTATATATAAAGATAATTTATTAAATCTATATAGTTTTTTATCTTAATAATCTCTATAAAATTTTTATAATTATAAATATTTACTAATTTTATTTCTTTTTTTTTAATTAATAAAATAGAAAGTCTAGATAAAAAAAGTTATTAAGAATATAGAATTTTTATAAATATATAATATCTATTTATTATTTTATTCTTATTTTTAGAATCTCTAAAATTATAAGATATATATAAATATAATTATACTAAATAATTAATATTAATAAAGTCTATAGCTTCTAATATTTATATTCAATATAAAGATAAATAAGATAAAAAAAAAATCTATATTCTAATCTATAGTATTTCTAATCTCTTTAAATTTTAAAATTTTAAAAATTTTTTAAATTTCTAAAAATTCTTTAAAAAGATTTTTTTAAATTTTTTTTAAATTAAAAAAGATAGTAATATAATTATTTAAATAATTAAAAATTTTTTATAAAATTATTTATAAATTTTCTTAAATTTAAAATATTTTAAAAAATTAATTTAATATTTTTTTTTATAATTATTATATTTAATAAAAATATATAGATATAGATAATCTATTAAAATTTTATAGTTTAATATATTATAGATATACTTACTAACTTTATAAATCTTAATATATACTATATATAATAGAGATCAGATATTATAATATCTATAGAACTAATAACTAATATTATAATATTAGAAATATATTAAGTTTTTATTAACTTTATAATAAAAAATAATAAAGTATCTATTTCTTTTAAAATATATATTTTAGATTAAAAGCTTATAAAGTATTATCTAGATTCTTTATTATTATAATAATAGTAAAAAAGTATTAATTAATAATTTAAATAATCTTTAAAGACTTAATCTATATAAAATCTTATATTAGAATATAGACTTCTTTTAATTTAATTTCTTCTTAGATTAGATTTAATCTTAAAATATTATAATAAGCTATTAATACTATATATATTTTAATTTTATATTATTATTAATCTAATTCTACTAAAATAATTATAAAATTAATTTAATAGTAGATAGCTACTAAAAGATCTTTATATATTAAAAAAAATATATTTATAGTATTATTTTAATTTAATAAAGCTAAGATTATTTTTTAATCTAGTATAATTAATATTAATAATTTTAATAAAATTTAGAAAACTTATTTAAATTAAATAGTAATTAAGCTATAAAATAATATGAATTTTAAACTTTTTAAAAATTATATACTTATTCTTATATCTAAAAATAAATTTATAATTTTCTTTAATAATACTATATATAAATTTTAAACTCTTTAAATCTATCTAAATTTTAAAGAATTTATTAAAAGAAAAAAATATCTTTTAATAATAATTTTGTAATTTTAAATATTATTAATTACTATATTAGTCTACTAAGACTTTATAATAGATTTCTCTATAATCTATACTATAAGCTTTATTTTTAAAGAGAATTCTAATATTAAAAATAAAATTCTGTATAGCTTTATA